>CM076899.1:1200000-1800000 GCA_039519145.1 Kokia cookei | reverse complement strand
TTTAAATCAAGTTGAGAGAAATATAATTCGAGTCGAAATGAATAAATTTATTAGATTTACATTAAGAAATTAAATAGGTCAAATTAAAAACTTGTTGACAATTAACAAGCCCTTGCTCTAAATTAAATAGGTTGTTCACGTAATTGGGCTAAAGGAATGGCATCTTCAATAGAAATGGGCTTATGAATCAAAATAGAGTGCTTGACAAGAGCATCGGTGATGGCAGTCCAACCACCAATCAGCTGCAGCATCGTCCAGATAGAAAGAAGAAACCGTCAAACGATCATCTTCTTTCATTTTTGTAAAAATCCAAGTAACAAGGGAAGGGATTAAATTGAAAAGTTGAGAGGGACTCTTTGTAATTTCCCTTTTTAATTTTTATATATTATATATATTTTTTGAAACTTTGTAATGTTTTTGGATATATATATATAGAGAGAGAAAAAAGGATTGCATGAAACTGTGATTCCACATCATCCCTATCTTATTTTCAATAAGGGTATGACAATTCAAGAGAGAAAAGTTGAAAATCAAAAGGAAAAATCTTATTTGTCATTTTTCTATTAAAAAGGGATAGAGATGACACAGTTTTATACAATCTTTTTTTGTAGATATGGATACTCAAAAATTAATGAGTTAAAAGTCCAAAATGATCCAACAAAAAAATATTTTAAAGTTTGAGGATTAATTTAAAATTTTTATCATAGATTGGAAACACTAACTACAATGAGATCTAAAATCTAATCTTTTTATTTTTTTATTTTTTACAACCATTTTTATACAATAAATAATTAAATCAAAATGGACAAATTTGCAAGTATGCATTTAGTTTTGGTCATAAATAGAAAATTCCTCAAGTAAACCCTCATTTTAATTTTTTCCTCAAATATCTGTTGATTTTGGCACTTTATTGGTAATTTTCATTTTCTGAGGGCTGAAGTGAAACACAATATTTATAGACATCAGGACTATTTTAATAATTGCTTTTATTATTTTTATTTCTTTAAGAGTTTAATTAGGGACTAGTTTTATCCTGAAGGATAAGGAAACACCATATATTTTAATTTTGGAGCTTTTGTTATATCGATTTATTCGATTTTAATTTTGTTGGTTTATTTTTATTGTGTTTAATTTTATTTTTAAATTTTAGTTATTTATTTTATATTTAGGTTTAATTGCTCCTTCTTCAGAGGTGAATCTAGGAGGCTGACGGGGTCTGATCTCTTTAAAATGAAAATTTATTATTTAAGCCCTTTAAAATTTTTTAAAATTTTAAATTAATAAAATAAAATTACACTTTAGTCTCTTAAAATTATCAAATTTTGATTTAATTCTTTAAAATTTATAAAGATATAGACTATTAAAAATTAAAATTTAATTTCTACCCTCTTAAAAAAAAAAATTGACTTCGCCTCTGCCCTTCTTTATTTTCATAGACACACGTTAGTTATAAGAAACAATAAAATTGATCAATCTAGTCTCTGTGCGATAAACACTATTGACTATATTACAAATTTAATTTAATTTCGATTTAGATGTGGGAACCATCACAGTATTTTCTCAAACAGTTATTGATGGAGTGATAAGAGATTTTTAAAACACGAATTTATTGATCTTGCATCCAATTCAGAAGTAATCTTTTTCAATTGTTTTAATTTAAAATTTACATAAGACAAAAATACCCTTCTAAGATTGGATTTCAACTATAAATGTAATAAAAAGGGAAGTGAAAGAGGAGAAAGGGGAATTAATTTTTTCCCCATGAATTGATGTATAAATGGACCAAAACAAATGGGACAAAAATTAAAATAGAAAAAAAATAGTTCAAATTTGGTCTTATTATATATTATTCTTTCTTTGAAAGATGATTTTGAAATAAAGGGTATACATTGAAAACTTATTTTCAAAAGTAAAATTGGAAGAAAAATATAATAACGAGACAAAATGTAATTATTTTCAGTGGACTTTGCAAAGCATCAAATCGTTTTAGGGCTGCTGCCATATCACCTGCTTGGTGCATCTTGTCAGGTTGAATTTCGAAGCTAAATTATAAAATCCATATTTGAATTTGTTCACTTCTTTTAGATTGATATCCGAATATTTTTATGCTAATTAAATCGGTATTTTTTGTAATGACCTGAAATTTTAGATAGATAGCAGGAAAGGATTGTGTCATGTGGCATGTGGCATGATGCTGTCGTAATTTAAAAAATATTTTTAAAAGCTATATCTATTTTTTTTCATTTTCTTTTTCCCGGTTATCCTTTTCTTCTTTCCAATTTCCCTTTTTTTAATTTTTTTTCTTCTTCCTTCGATGAACCCTAGCTACCACCATCTACAATTGTCGAAGCTATGATCAGGCACCATCAGAACACTCATCTTCACCACTTTTTTTCAAATCGTCGGTTAATCTTCCAAGAATCTGACAAAAATTTGATCAAATAAAGGCTAAAGCTTTAATCTCTTTCTTTCTCTGATCTCCCTTTTACACCGTCAGATCACCATCAGTCTTTGGTATGTGGTACGTCATGTCGTGGTTCAACTTGCCACTGTTGGGATTGTCGAACGGAGATTTGGAGTTCCGAACCCGTACTCGAACAAATAAATCCTTTGACTTTCCTTCATATTTTTGCTTCTCTCTTTTTTCTTTTGTATTGATTTTGGGTAATTTGGGATTGGTTATTTGGTTTTGTTGGGTTTGGAAGCAGAGACGAAACTAGGGAGTTGGTAGGATCCAATCTCCCCTAAAATGAAAAAATTTTCATTTAAACTCTTTGAAATTTTTAAAATTTTAAATTGATAAAGATAAAATTATATTTTGACCTCGTAAAAATATAAAAATCATAAAATTATATTTTGACCTTGTAAAAATATAAAAATCTGATTTAATCATTTAAAAAATATAAAGATATAGGTTATTAAAATGGTAAAATTACATTTTTACTATATTAAAAATTACAATTTCATTTCGATCCCCCTAACAAAATTTTCTGATTTCGCCCATGTTTGGAAGCTCTCAAAGCATCAAAGATGTTATCAAAGCCACTAAGAAAATGCCCAAGAATTTAAACTCGGAATTTATTCCTAGGTCCAACAATCAACCTGAATCCGATTCGAATAACCCATCGCCTCAACTTCGTCGGAGTAGTTTTACTTCTTCTACCATTACATGTCCTGTTTGAAACCTTGACCCTTTTTTGTCGTCGTTGATTGAGTTACCAGAGGGTCATCCTTCAAGTAGTGTGGTTGAGATTATTTTTCATACGATTATCATATGTGTAATGTTATATCAGTTTATTATTTTCACAGATTACTCACTAAAAATTCAATTAATAGGTTAACGACTGTTATTTGTATCCAGACTAAAATTTCAAAATCCGAAAAAATATACTGGACGCATAGTAATAAATTAGTAACTAAGTTTAATTAAATGAATCTAACAAGTGGCTCTAGTGGAAAAGAGGATGTTGTTCATCTTAGGGGTCCCGGATTCGAGCGCCTATGTGTTCAAGGTGTGTGTGCGTTGTCAAAAGGTTAAGAAAGTGTGAACAGATAATATTATGTAATTACATCAATATATTCAAAAAAAATCAAAGCAAAATATTCAACTAGTGAAATCTCTCACTAATTTTACCCATTTTTCGGATATGCTTGTCAATGACACGTATGTATAAATATATAAAAAGAAGATTATATATTTTTTAAATATATGAAAAATTAAAAAATTCCTATTACACGCTATATTCCAACAAATATAAGAATCTATAGAATCCATATCATTCGGCCATATTTTATATAACTTTTTTTTTTTGTCTTTTTAATGAATTTATTTAATTAAAATACATAGAATAATGCAAAATCTATTTTGGGTCATGCACTAGTCATTTTCTTCCATTAACAATTATATATTGCTATATTTAGAGAAAAAAAACATAATTTTTAAATTTGGGTTTAATTTTAAATTTCATTTTTTTATTTAAATTGTAACGGAAAAGTAGTGCATGAGCATTGTTGTCAATGCAAGAGGATATGGGTTCGAATACGCTGAAATACATTATCCTTTTATTTTTGAATTGGAGAGGAGCTATGAGTAGTTCTAAGCATTGTGTTAAAAAGAGCAAATATGATCAGAACTTATAATGAATTTATTTATTCAAAAAAAAAAAACTTGTAATTGAGCTTAAACTTTGAGTTTTTTAGCATGAGTAAATTACTACCAACACAGGATGGATTTGGATGGACAGTACGGTGCGATGCATTTAGCTTATTTTTTGTCTTACGCTACAGTATTGTTACAATATTTAATTTCACTATCACCGTTTTTTTTGCATTAATCGTAGGTAAACGCACCGTCCATCCAAATCTACTTACAGATAACACTTTTACAAGAAATTTTGAAAGAAAGTGAATACCCAATTACTCGATCAATGGACCACAACTTAGAGTTCAATTTTAAATTTGATTAACATATTATCAATATCGTTATTTAAGGATTGGGGCAGGAAAGGATTATGAGTAGTTTATCCATTGTATAATTTTTTTTTATATGTATTAACTACATCCTTAAATAATCTAAGAGAAATAGAGTTATCGGGTGGTTGTACGTTGTATGTTGAATGTTGAATGTTGAATATTAAATGTTGATTGTTAAGGTTCACTTTCTAAGTTTTAAGACATTTGGAATTTATTTTCTTGGTCAATAATTTTCGGGTAATTTTCAATTTGTCAAGTCTGTTTTTAATTTTGAATAATCTAGCATAAGACTATAAACTTTTTTAAGTTATATTTTTAATTCTCTCTCTCTTTATATATATATATATATATATATATATATATCAAATTTTTACTTTTAAAATAAAATGAAACATCTTTTTTAATTAAGTGATCAATATGAAAATTTATTTATAGTTTAGCGACTATGATGTAGTTTGCCCATAATATTTTTATTGAAATTAAATATAAAAATATAAAATAGTTTTACTGATATTTAAATGTTTAATCATGTTTTCAATCTTATACATTTTAAAATTTAATTATTGTGGTTTTAATTTTAGGAATTATATTCAAAAAAAAAATTAAGAATTAAATGGTCCGATTTAAAAAAATTAAAATACAATTACTAACATTGTTAACTTTCTTTTATTAAATCTGAATATGCCTTATCTAAACTTTAATTCTTAAATCAAATCTTTGAATTTCAAAATTTTAAACAAATTTTATAAATATTATTGTAGATTGGACTTTCATTTTCAAATTACGCAAGTATAGGAAGTGACTAAATTACAAAAAAATCCAAAAAAAAATACAAGAACGGGGACATAATTAGGGATGATAAAATTCGAATCGTCCCATGAATTCTGAACTGATCTGCTTTATATGGAGTGATTTTTTGTTTTGAAAAGTGGGGCGGGGCGGAGTGGATTTTTTTTTAGACAGTGGATATGGAGTGTTTATGATAATTGCTTTCCTGTCCAACTCTATTATATAAAATTACCATTTTCTCTTTCTATTGTTCTCCTAATATGATTCTATTTTATCTCATGGTAACTATTATATCTTTCTTCATGAAAAGTCGATTACTATCAAATAGTAATCAAATCATTTATCACAAAGACAAACAACTCGTGACCACGTTTACTTTTCATCTATCGTATAATGCCGATGAGAGGATATCATTTATCCACTAGTTAAGTTACGAATTTCATTATTGTGAATGATGATACATACTGCAGAAGTCGTGTATCCAACGTACCAGTTTTCGATTTCTTATCTATTTGCACTTAGACTTTTACTTAAATCAAAATATACGAGTCGTGCATACATAATTCATCATCCATTTATGATTAATGTATGTCACACCATAAACATCAAAAGAAAATAAATCTATAAATTGATATAGGATCTATTCTACTTGGGTCCTGTTAGATGTACTGTTAGTCACATCCGTGTCTCTATCTTTTGAGAGTCATCTGTTTCGATGTTCAAGACAAAAGCATCTCCCCAATTGGATTTGATAAACAACATATTAGTCTTTCAATCGGTTTGCTCATTTTCAATATTTGCTTTGTGTGCAAAAACATTAAGAACAATATAAAAGGACATTAATGTAATTATTGTATATTTTTATTAAATCAAATTGTTTGAAAAATACAAGTATATAAAAACGAATATACTACACTTAAGGCACTAGAACCAATAGAAATCAAATACGAGAAATTATCTGATTTTATTTTGTGTGCAGAAAATTGGGGCATAGTAAAAAAGTTATATGAAAATGAGGTGGATCTAGTGAGGAAGGAGGGTGAAAAGAAAAGGTATGATGCTAATATGAGGTAAAATTTTTAAATTTGAAACGTAAAAAAAAATTAAATTCTCGAAAATAAAAGTATAAAGAGTAAAATAACTTGAATCATATTGCAACCTTTTAATTTTTAGGGTAAATTACACCCAAGGTCACAAAATTATTTGTAAGTTAATATTTCGGTCCTTAACTTCAAAAAGTTACAAAATGGTCACTGACTATTCGAAAGTCACTACTGTATGGCTTTCTACGTTCACAATGCTTGCACCGATCGGAAGCTCTCCTTCTTCTTCTCTTTAATAATTTTTCCCTTTTCATGTAACAACTTTAAACGTCCCGAATCTAAGAACAAAAATCCAAACAGTTTTTTTTTTCAATTTCAGGCCCCGACCATCAAATCGACTTGGATATAAGCACGTTCTTCTACTTGTTGATGGATATTGATCATTAAATTATCTCTTGATACTTGCAAATCAAATTTAAAAAAAAAAACTCAACAACCTAATGACAGAAAAAAAATTCTCAAATAATTAAATAATCAGTTTACAATTTTAAAAGTATTAAAAGAAATGTTAGTAACACCTAACCACGTTTAACATGGAATGCTGACTTTAATTTATTTTAGATTTTGATTACCATTTGTATGTATTATTTGATATTATTGTCACGTCACTATTTGATATTATTGTCACGTCACTATTTGATATTATTGTCGCGTGACCCCTCATAATTTTGCAATTTGCACCAAAGTTTGTTGCACCTAACATCCCAAAATTAAATTTAAATACTTCTGGCCGAATCACCATGGAATCATTGACCTATCCCCGTTTTGGAATATTTATATTATTTTATTTAAATAATTTATATGTGAATATCATTGAGTTGTTTGTCGGTCATCATTTGTTTTTCATTTTATAGTATTGTATTTATTACTCATTAGATATATTGATACTTATGGGTGAAAAAAAACAACTCAAATTTGTTGGGTTCTGAATACGAAGAAAAATAGAAAAAATTGGATACAAATATTTATGTGGAATTTTTTTTCCGAAGAGAATAAAAAACTACTAGCAAATTAGAGAACTTCATTAAAAAAAGAAAAAATCGAAAGGAGAGTACAAGATGGAGAAACAAACAAACCCGAACCTAAAATTACAAAGTTTTCTTGAAATTTTCTCAAACTCTCTCTTAATTTTGTTGTTGTCATTCTAACTATCTAGGGTTGTTAAAAGACTTATTTATAGGTAGAAATTTTTGTGAAAATATGACTAAAACATCCCTAGAATAATTAAAATTAGATTGGAAAAATATAACCGAGTTTAACTGAAAAAAAAACTCGATTTATGTGAGGAACACGTCGTCACGTCGTAATGTTCCTATTTATGTCATCACGTCGTATCATTCCCATTCACGTCATCACAATGTCAAAACCTATTCATATCATCACAACGTCGGAAAACTTATCATCGTAACGTCATTATCTATTCGACTGAAACTACGAAACACACCCTCACAAAATCCATGGACTTTTGTTTATAGTATTGTATTTATTATTCATTAGATATATTGCATTATAGCACAACTAGTTTAAAAGTGGATTCGTGCGGATTTGAGTCAGAAAAAAGAAATTGAGTTTGTAATTATTTAAATTTGAAAATTTTAAATTCAAAATTTGTATTTAAAATAATAAAAAAACCATCCTAATTCCCCTAGTTGACACCTTTAAATAATGGTAGTGGAGTCGATTGAATGTTAGTTCGATTGGTATGTTATTATTGTTAATGCAAAAAGATGTCCGTTCGAGTGCGCTGAAGTGCATTGCCCTAATTGACACCTTTGACTACGCATGCATACCTTACACATACAGGTGCTCGAACCCGGATCTCTTAAGATGAATAACATCCTCTTTATCACTGGAGCCACTCGTTGAACTCAATATTAAATCAAATTAAAAAGCTAAACAACAGCTTTATAGAATGAGTAGAGGTAAAAATTTGATTTTGCTTTTACCCCCAAATAATTTTCGGTTCTATATGTTTTTCTTTGTACATAATTATTGTGTTTAAATTATTTTTTGTTTGGTTCACATCATTCCAATTGTTTTCAAGACCAATAAGTTTTTTAATTTGATTTAATGTCACATTAGTCATCATTAAGCAACGCCATTCTATTAACAAAAAAGATGCAAAGTTAGCATGCAGGGATTAAAATATCAAATTTTCGAGTATACGAGATTAAAATATTCCTTTCAATAATAGAGGGGCTAAAATGAATTTTTTTGATATGGTACAAGGACTTGCAGTGAACTTTAACTAATTTCTTTTATAGGGTATATGAAAAATTGAAAGATAAATACTTTTATCATATTGACGTTCAACTTATAGAAGTCATTGAAGGATGAAGTTACAAATTCGAAACATGTAAGGTTGATATTTTATAAGTAAATTCAATAATCATGTATATGAATTATATTTGAGAAGATGGGTGGGTCGATTCATGGTAAAAATTCATATGAATGGGCATTATTTCTATTAAAGATGGTGTCGAGTTTCAGGTTTAATCAAACTTTAAGTTTCCTTTATTCGTTTAGAGCTCTGGGTCAAATCCGTCACTTACTAAGCTTGTCATCCTGTGTTTGCGCGCGTCCTTACCAACAAACGTTGTTAATTATTTATTGTATTGATAAATAACTTTATAATGAAACCCTATGGATTCATCGATAGCCAACAAACAAATAGATGTAATCTATTTACATTAAATCACACCTCCGTTGTTTACAAAATCATAATTAAGAGTGTTAACCAAAAAGAGTATAAATTAGTTTGATAAAATTATTAGTTTTATTATAGATTTTTAAAAATAAAAAGTTGTAATAATTCAAAAAAAATGTAGAAAATAATTTTGATAGTTTGTTAATTTGATAAAAATATAAAAATAAAAAGAGTTCAAATATTTTTAAAAAGTTGTAATAATTCATAAAAAAAATATTTAAAAAAAAAAATGGAATCAATTACAACAAAGTAATAAAATATCAAAAATAGAAAAATTTCAATATATTAGAAAGAGAAATTTCAAAGAAAAAAGTCATTAAAATAAATAAGGATAAAAATAACATTTTAAAAAATATTATATTTTATTTCCTCTCACTTTCCTTCCAATTGAGGTATTAAAACACCAGGGAAAACAAGAGAAATAAAATATAGTGTAAAAATATGTATTTATAAGGTAAAGATCGAATAAAATAATAAAAGATAAAATAGAGGAGTTTTTCAAGGTTTTTAGCATATTTCCATCCTAAACTTGTAGGTCAATTTTGAGGATTTTTTTCGCATCGAGACTTTTCTCTGATTCTTTCACTTAAACCATTCAAACAATTTCATTACAAGTTCTGATCGCATCTGTTTTTTTTTTTTAATACAATACTTAAAATTATTCATAACTCATTCCCAACCCATCAATAGAAAGATAACACGTTTCAACACACTTAAATCCACGTTCTCCTGCATTAAAAATAATACTCATATCAATAAACTAATACTCAAGGTAATCAACTCACAATTTACCATATATTTTTTTAATATTTAGGGCCAAGCGATAGTGATTGATAACAACTTTCGGGAAATACTACACTATTTACAGCAGAAAAAACAGTAGTCACTGAATAACCTTCCTTTCTAAAAAATTGAGATAATGTTTTTAATGACAATTTTTATGTTGCATGAATTATTTAAACAATAATATATTTTAATAAGTCCTCCTGTGAGTTTCATCATTTTTTTCCTATATATATATATATATATATATATATATATATATCACCTTGGGTAAACCAATATGGAATCCATTGGCCGATTTTCTTGGCGTTTGGGTTTTTCTTTTCACTTTCCTACCCATTTGAACGTAGGTTTCAACTTCTTTATAGCTTTTCATTAAACATGGCAGCTGCGTTTCAGTTTTTCACTTTTTGACGAAATATGATAGTTTGGGTCGGGTGTTTTTTGGACGTAAATGCAGGTAAAGCAGTGTACCGGCGGCAGTGATGGAAGGGGCGGTGATCGGAGGTGGGATAAAAGGGTTGGTTTCCGCCTACGTACTGGTCAAAGCCGGCGTGGACGTGGTGGTTTACGAGAAAGAAGAACAATTAGGCGGCCATGCAAAGACTGTTAACTTCGACACCGTTGATTTAGACCTTGGCTTCTTGCGTCTCAATCCAGTAAGACTCTTGTTTTTTTAATTATTATTATTATTATTATTAACAAAAGCTTTTATTTATAAGTAGACAAATAGTGTATGTGTTTTTAAATATTTAAAATATCTAATATTTATCTTTGTATCAAATTTGTAATGTTAATTTTTTTATTACTCATTCAAATAATCTTCTTTAAAAAAAGAAAATCATACATTTCTTTTAAAATTAATTTCAACAAATATTTTGTCTTTACTTGGCCGTCCACATTTTTTTTATACTTTAGAAAATTAAGGCAAATACTTCAGAAAAAATAGATTTTTAATCTATTCAAAATTACTTTGCGAATCAATCCCTTAATTAATTTTCGATTCGATTCGATTGATTGATCTAATCTGATTTTATTTAAACGATATTTATTTTGAACCTGATGAAATTAAAATCAATATAATTTTAATCAATATTTTATCGAATCGAAAAACTTTATATTATTATATAAAATAAAAGTACAATTTTTTTATTGGGGGTACTAAGATAGCATATTTTGAACCTGATGAAATTAAAATCAATATAATTTTAATCAATATTTTATCGAATCGAAAAATTTTATATTATTATATAAAAAAAAAGTACAATTTTTTTATTGGGGTACTAAGATAGCATATTTTGAACCTGATGAAATTAAAATCAATATAATTTTAATCAATATTTTATCGAATCGAAAAACTTTATATTATTATATAAAATAAAAGTACAATTTTTTTATTGGGGGTACTAAGGTAGCATTGAAGTACCTTTGGATTGGTTCATCATTCAAGTGGATATTGAAATCACAGACAAATACTTCCCCACTATATCGTGATGGTTGTTGGAACCGATTTGAATGGTTGGATAAAAAAGCGATCTTTATATTGACTCGAAAAACGAAGTTGAATAATTAAATTGGATTTTTTATTTTTATATTTATTTTAATAATTTATTTAATTAAATCAGATAAATAGACCGAATCACTAATTTAATTACAAAAATATTACTAATATCATAATAAATTTTGATTAAATTTCGAGTTTGAGTCAAGCCGGATTTCTAAACGACATTCAACATTATTTTTTGTCAACAAAACTCAAACCCGAAATTTTATTCAAAACATATCAAATTTCTTTGCCTAGTACTTCTTTAATGGCGGCTGATCAGTGTTCTTGGCCAAGTCCTTAAAGTTCTTGACTTTCTGTATTTTGCTTGCTATTATGGACAATAGGGCTTTTTTTCTTTATTGTGGATAGTGATTGTTTTTAATTATTTTTAAAATTTTTAATAAATAAAAAATATTTATTAAATTGTATTTGTACACTTGGGCCCCGTTATGGTGTACCTACAGAGGTTGGTAATAAGTGTGGCCCATTGGGTTTCAAATAGAATTAAACCGAACTGAGTATCGATTTTTTATAAAAAAAAAAGGTTTGATTGATTGACTAGAAAATCGTTGAGTCAAGTTTAGATATTGGTTTTTTTTTAATATTTATGATTTTTAATAATTTGTTTAATTAAATAGAACGAATTAATAAAATCAGAAATAAATGATCAGATTCAATTACTGATACAATTTCTAAATTTTTTTATAAAATATTAGTTATTTTATGTTTATTATATATAGTACACGCACAATAGAGAAGAAAAATAGAATTACATAATAAATATATTTATAAAAAGTTGATATAAAACAAATAAAATTTTAGTTGAAATTGTAAGGTAGAGATAGGGCGTAGTTAGGGGGTCGGAAGGATCGCGATCCTCTCAAAATGAAAAAAAATTCCATTTAGATTTTTTTAAAGATAAAATTATATTTTGATCCTGTTAAATATGATAAAAAATTGACTTAATCCTTTAAAATTATAATAATCCTTTAAAATTATAAAAATATAAACTATTAAAATGATGAAATTTTGACCCTTAAAAAATTTTGATGGTTTTGCCATTGAGTAGAGATGTTAAAAACTATAATGTTTAAAGTTCAAATCCCTGTATTTTTTGACATTTTAATCATTATCCAACTAAATTTATGTCTGGTTGATAGACTTAATAAATAGTATAAATATTTAAATATTATACATAAATGTTTATATTATTATGACTGTAACTAGTATTAATTATTAATATTATTTTAAAATTATATTTAAACAATTTATAGTTTGCTAGTAGAGACTTTTAGAAAATATATTTCAATTGAATTAAAATTTTAAAAAATAAATAAATAATTTAATAATTAGAAATTTTAATTTTCGATTTTTATTAGTTTTGAACAATTTATTTATAGGTTGGTTCACTTCTATGTCTAGAGCGATCAATGGTCAAATTCAATTCAAATAACACTTGTTAAGATGATGGCAACAAATGCATGGATTCTATTATTATGAATTCAAAATTTTTTTTTTATGTTCTTGTGAAGATATTGTATATATGTTTGTGGTGTACGAAGCCATGCATGAAATATATTAACATAAGGAAAAACATGACAGGCAAGATATGCAACACTGTTGGAGATGTTCGACAGCCTTGGTGTTGATGTAGAAACATCCGATGTTTCATTCTCTATAAGCCATGACAAAGGCAACAATGGCTATGAATGGTGCAGTCAATATGGATTTTCCAATTACTTTGCTCAAAAGAAGAAACTGTTGAACCCTTTCAATTGGCAAAACCTCAGAGAGATCATCAAATTCGGCAATGATGTCGAAAGGTTAGCTGTTGCCTCTTTCCACCTATCTTACATTATTACCTGTTTTTATTAAATGAAACATTTTGGACTTTGTCTGGTGCAGTTACCTTGGATCACTTGAGAACAACCCAGACATTGATCGTACCGAGACCTTGGGACAGTTTATAAACTCAAAGGGCTACTCTGAAAATTTTCAAAACACTTATCTGGTGAGTATTTCATCTAATTATTGAGGTTTTTTTATATGAATTATGGGAATTAATCAATGGGAAATATTGAAATATGATTAGGCTCCTGTATGTGGTTCAATGTGGTCAAGCTCCAAGGAAGATGTTATGAGCTTTTCAGCTTTTTCCATCCTTTCATTTTGCCGTACTCATCATCTGTACCAGGTGTTTGATTATTTTCCAAAATGGATACTACTTAGTCTTTACATATGGCTATCATCTTCCTATATAAAACCCAATGTGTCGGTTTCGTTTGTTGATCTTTTTGTTTTCCTTTTCCATCTTCAGCTATTTGGGCAGCCACAGTGGTTGACTATCAAAGGGCACTCACATTTTGTTAAAAGGGTGAGCATTTTTCTAGTTTCCTAAACTCTCCACTTAAGGCTCTATTGATGTAAGCTAATTAAAAGTATATTCCAATTCAATGAAATCAGGTTAGGGAAGTGCTGGAGACAAAAGGTTGTCGATTTAAACTCAGTTGTGAAGTACAATCTGTTTTGCCAGCTGATAATGGTGAGTGCTTGCCTCGAAAACCATCCATCGTTCGATATTTACCAGGAAAAATATGACGTTTTCATATCAGAGATTAGCTCTAAGGATAGTTGTGTATAAATGGATTGACAGGTACCACCCTGGTCTGTGGAGATGGTTTCCAAGAAACTTACAGTGGATGCATAATGGCTGTTGATGCACCCACTGCCCTAAAATTATTAGGAAACCAAGCAACATTTGAAGAAACCAGAGTACTGGGTGCTTTCCAATATGCTACCAGGTACTAAAATTTGTACTCCCTTGTTGATCTGTATGCCTTCGAACGTCTCAAAATTAATATGCATGTATAATCTAATCTATTTTGCATGTTCTTTAGTTTATTTTAAGTGAGATACTAAAATTCATGAAATCTAATCACTTGTTTCTGTTGGCAGTGATATTTTCCTTCACCAGGACAGTACTTTAATGCCACAAAACAAATCAGCTTGGAGTGCATTGAATTTTCTCAATAGTAGCAACAATAATGCATTCTTAACATACTGGCTCAATGCACTACAGGTATGTTAAAAAATTAAGTTTGCTAATATTTCCTAACATCTAGGGAAGCATAGAAGATTCTTGTCAGATACCATTTATTTCATCAGAATTACTAAAATACCTGGTTGTTTATCAAGTTAAACTTGAGTAATGCTAAATGGTTCTTATTCTTTTTTCAGAATATTGGGAAAACAAATGAGCCATTTTTTGTGACTGTCAATCCAGACCATACCCCAAAGAATACCTTACTTAAGTGGTCGACCGACCATGTAATTCCCTCTGTTGCTGCATCAAAAGCTTCACTTGAGCTTGGTCAGATTCAGGGGAAGAGAGGAATCTGGTTCTGTGGTGAGATTTTTCCTCATGAAATTAGTTAACATTTTGGACCAAAAT
This sequence comes from Kokia cookei, assembly GCA_039519145.1. Classification (NCBI taxonomy): domain Eukaryota; kingdom Viridiplantae; phylum Streptophyta; class Magnoliopsida; order Malvales; family Malvaceae; genus Kokia; species Kokia cookei. The sequence continues at coordinate 1,785,148 of CM076899.1, read as the reverse complement.
TTTGGGGAAAAGTAAATTATCAATGGATGAAACTAGCTCTTTTAGTACTTTTCTAGAAGCTGTAGATTAGTGAAGTATTATTGCTACTGTCATTGTGCTGTGCTTTTATATTCCTTGTGTTCTAAAACCTTCATTACCTGTCATTATAAGCTTATAAAGCATCATGTCAACTGCCTCTCATCTGAGTATCTGTTTACAATTATTTCAGGCTATGACTTCAATCAGGATGAACTAAAGGTACCTACCTAGTAATTTCTGCTTATTTTTTACTCTTAACAACGATTCAATTTTATTTCAGCAAGATAAATTCCTTTAGTTTAGGCTGCAATGGAAGTACAAGAATCCACAAAGCATTTTTCTAAGTTGCTCTTTTTTTCTCAGGCTGGTATGGATGCTGCACATGGTATCTTGGGAAAGCATTCTTCTGTTCTGCACTGTCCAAAGAATATGTCACCCTCTTTCATGGAAACAACGGCACGCCTCTTTGTTACTAAATTCTTTCAACAATATATATCTATGGGCTGCGTAATGTGAGTTCTTAAATATAATCACTCAATGTTTTAAGCATTTTGTTAGTTCACTGCATGTTTTTCTACTTGAATTTTTACACAATTGACCATGTGGCTATCATCAGTTTCTTAGAGGAAGGAGGCAGAATTTTCACTTTCAAAGGAAACATGGAAAAGTGTCCTCTTAAAACAGTTCTGAAAGTGCATAATCCTCAGTTTTACTGGAGGGTACACACCACACATTACTCAATCTTAACTAAGTTGGATTAGTTGTTAATATTAAACTCTATTGTCACCTTTGCTTATGAGCATTATATGTGCTTTCCTTCCAGATCATGAAAGAAGCTGATATAGGCCTTGCAGATGCATATATCCATGGAGATTTTTCTTTTCTTGATGAAAATGAAGGCCTTCTTAATCTTTTCCGGGTAAGAAAAGGTCATCAAGATCTGTTCCTATACATACAATACAAATTAGGTTAGTTATGATTTATCATAATCTTCATTGATAACTTTGCAGATTCTTGTTGCCAATAAAGAGAACTCAGCTGCCTCAGGATCTAATAAAAGAAGGTTCATTATAAGCTTGAAGAAGAATCTAGATTGCAAAACTGGTAGAATCCATAAATAAAATCGGTTTATTAAGCATGGACATTTATTTGGTTGCAGGACTTGGTGGTCACCTGCTCTGTTGTCAGCTAGTATATCATCTGCAAAGTATTTTGTGAAGCATCTCTTGAGACAAAATACTATTACACAAGCTCGTAGGAACATTGCTCGTCATTATGATCTGGTAAGTGATCATGACTCCAATTTCAACATATTAGAACAACATATTGAGTATTCAACCTCCAACATGTTATTTTTATTACACTGTTGCAAATTCTATCCGGATAACTCTTTGCTAAGGAACTATTTGTCTTTGTAATTTGGTGTTACCTAGTACTACCGACGAAGAAGACTATTTGCAATAGGATTTATCGAATCAAAGCTAACTAATTCCCTGCTAATTTTGTTTGCAGAGTAATGAACTTTTCACTCTATACTTGGGCAAAATGATGCAATATTCTTCAGGTGTTTTTAGGGTCAGTATCCCAACTTCTATGATTTTTTTCTTTAAAAGTGTATGAGCAAAGGACTAGTTTTCCATGTCATGTTGGGATTTTATCCTTTTCGAGATTTGTGTCACTAATATTAAGTTGCTTTACAGACGGGAGAAGAACATTTGGACGTTGCACAGCGAAGAAAAATCAGTTCTCTAATTGAGAAAGTGAGAATCCGTGATGGTCTAGTCTGCATTCTTCATTTTCCTTTGCTATGATCATTTATTTGATTGTGTTGTTTTCTGTACATACAGACAAGGATAGAGAAATGGCACGAAGTTCTCGACATTGGGTGCGGTTGGGGAAGCTTAGCTATTGAAACTGTGAAAAGAACAGGTTGCAAATATACTGGCATCACTCTATCAGAACAGCAACTGAAATATGCTCAAGAAAAAGTGAAGGAAGCTGGACTCGAGGTATCCATGTCTGAAATGGCTTCTGTCTACAAACTTCTTGTTCTTTTAGACTTAGTGAAAAAATAATTTGCACCTTCTTTTCCCATAGTTAACAAGTTATTTTCATCAGGATAACATCAAAATACTTCTCTGTGACTATCGCCAGTTACCTAAGGAACACCAATTTGACAGAATCATATCTGTGTAAGTTATAAATTCCCTCAGTTAACTATAATTAGTAATTACATGCCATATAGTTTTAACATTTTGCAATTATTTTCTTTAGAGAGATGGTAGAACATGTTGGTGAAGAATATATTGAGGAGTTTTATAGATGCTGTGATCAATTACTGAAAGAAGAAGGACTTTTCGTTCTTCAGGTAACGTTAAAATGGTGAAAATAGTACTTGTTACCTTTGTATTAGCTTTTATAGTAACTTCAAAACTCCAATGATCTGTTCTTCATTGCTTATTTTTCTACAATATTAGGCCAAAACAATTCATTAATGTCCAAGAGTGGTCTTTTGTTTTTTTTTTTTTTTTTTTCAGTTCATATCTATCCCAGAGGAGCTTTCCAAAGAAATCCAGCAAACAGCTGGTTTTCTTAAGGAATATATATTCCCTGGTGGAACCCTGCTTTCTTTGGATAGGAATTTATCAGCCATGGCTGCTGCAACAAGATTCAGGTAACATCCATTGTTGTTTAGACAAATCAATCATGCTTTGTCCTTTGTTCTACAACACAAATTGATCAAAGATTATTGTGAGTGCAGTGTGGAGCATGTAGAAAACATAGGAATGAGTTATTACCACACACTGAGATGGTGGAGAAAACTTTTACTGGAAAACACAAGGTACTTACTCATCGTGCCGATTTCGATTCGCATGAAATCGTCTTTGGGGTTCAATTAAAACTAACATATTCTTGTTTTCCTCCTCAGAAAAGTTCTAGCTCTGGGGTTCGACGAGAAGTTCATGAGGACATGGGAATACTATTTCGATTACTGCGCTGCCGGTTTTAAGACAGGAACCCTTATAGATTACCAGGTAAAACCCCATACATATCTGTTAATGCTATGTGAATCTAAGATGTTAAAGCTAAGCTATGAATCCCTTGGTGTATGTTATTTCAGGTTGTATTTTCGCGAGCCGGTAATTTCGGTACACTCGGAGATCCATACAAAGGTTTCCCTTCTGCATATTCCTTCATGGATGATTGAACAAAGTGTTTGAATACATGATCACCATACAATGATTCAACCAGCTGGATCAAACTGGTACCAGTGTTTACCTAGTCCCCTGCTTTTGTTTAGTTATGCTTTTCGTTTCGATGTGAAAAAGAAATAAGCAAATAACGTATGTTAATAATGAAATGTTTGTATCTGGTATATGCAAACTGGTTGGATATCATGTATGGAGATCTGTTTCTTTTTAAGACTTGTTGCCTGCTTCATAACTTATGCATGCATGCATGTATATGTCTCGAGATTTTGAGTGTCGACATAATACTGCACTCTGTTCAAAATGTCCAGATACCATTACATGACGTGAATATGACTGAACTATTGATGTCCAGACCTAATTTTTAAAAAAATGACGTGAACATGATGACACCAACATATTTATGGGTTAGGTTGTTCGTTCGGGCACAAGGCAAAACAATTAGGTTCATTTAAAATATTGATCGAGCTCGAGCTTGAACATTCAAGGCCCAAGTCTGGCCTGACTCAACCTATTCTTAAGTTTATAATACTTTATATTATGTTATTTTTATATATTATATAATTCGGAACACATTAAAAAATACTTATATTAAATATATAATACTACTCTGATGTAAACATTAAAATAATGTTAAGATGACTATATAAAAAATTTTAATAAATAAATATAATACAAATATATTTTTTAAAAATTTTAAAAAATAATATGGACGGGCTTGAAATGAATTTGGACAAATACAAAGTATTTTTACAAAGTTTGGTAAAATATGAGCAAGTTTTTGATAAAATTTTAGACTCATATTTTAAAATGGACCGAGTTTGAATAAACATAAAAAATATATTAAGATCATAGTCAGACCCGACCGGACTCGTGAATAACTTTAGACGAAACTAAGAAGTCACAAAACACATTATTCCTTTGGATTCTCGCTCAATGACAATGCCACTGCTTTGCATTTGCCTTGTCATTCTGTTTTGGTCAAATTTTGATATCAGTCCTTAGAGTGAATTTTGATATTTAGTCGATGTCGTTAAAAAAATATTTTTACATTTTCGATATAGAAGTTGTAGCTCAATAGTTGACATTCAAGAGCGAATTCAGAAATGATGTATTAAAAGAGTTGAGATAAAATTATAAAATTTTAGAGGGTCAAAGCTAAAAAATTTATTGAAATATTAATGAGTTTAACTACTAAACCATAATTTTTAAATAAAAAATGAGATAAATTAATTTTTATTTTGTTTAAGTACAAAATCTAAGATTTTTTTAACTTTTTTTTAAATTTACAAGGATTAATGACAAAAGTTTACCATTTATTTTATATCTAAAACATTTTCTATAACTTACTATTTGAATTTTTTGTGGATAACAATGGATTTACATTATCAATTCATATTTGAGTTTTATAGAAATTGTCTATCTCTAACCCACCTTTTAAGGAAAAAGAATTAATCTCTAAATTTGATTTTTTTAAAATATGGTCTTTAATTTTGTTCATATTAATTTCGGAATTTGACCGTCTTTATCAAATTGATCTTTAAATTTGAATTTTATTAAAGTATAATGTTGTGAGTTGTGACACCCTAAGATTGTATAAGGCATCTCTTGAATTTTTTAATTTAATTTTTTTAAATTAATACTTTTCATATTTCTTTTAAATTTTTTAAAAATTTTCACAATATCAAAATTTCACGTCATCATATCTGAATAGAATTTAAGTTCAAAGACAAAAATTACCAAATTCCATAATTAGTGTGAAAAGATTCAAGGGCCAAAATAAGAAATATTAGTAAGTTCAAGGACTAAATATCGTTTTATCCCAAAAAAGAAAGGTAGTTGACCAACGTTTATGAATCCTTTATTAAACCACCCTATAATATATAAACCCTAACTCCTCTATTTTAACTCCCTCTCCGCCACTCTCTTCCATCTCCAACACTATCACACACACACAAACACCAAAAATGGTGACTCTTTTTCCCCCAATATCCACTAAAGTTACTATTTTTCCCCATGTTTCTTAATCTTTTACCTGCATTTTTTATTTTTTTTTCTTTGGTTCTTTCAGCCGTTCAAGAGATACGTCGAGATAGGAAGAGTGGCTCTCGTTAACTACGGCAAAGACTACGGCAAGTTGGTCGTCATCGTTGATGTCGTCGACCAGAACAGGGTATGTTTCTTTTTTTTTCCCTCAGATTTTATACAGAATATAGCATTTTGCTTTTTTATCTTTTTGTAGTCAATATATAATGGGTGTTTTAAGGGGGAAGTTCAATTTTACATCATGGGTTTTTAGGATTTTTAATGGATTTTGTTCCTTAGATTGATTTTAATTTAGGGTTTTTGTTTCTATAGAGTTTGGATAAAAATCGGTTCTCAATGTTTATATTGTTGAGTGTAATTTAGTCTGAAATTTTTATTTCATGGGTGAATTGATGCAGAAATGAACCTGCCTTGTGCCATATGGTATTTTCAAGGTTTTTAGAACCAGACCGGTGGTCGTTCTGGTCAAGCACCTTATTAAATGAATCATTAAAAAATCATAAAATATTAAAAATCCGGTTCAACCTATTCGTACTAGTTTCCGTGTCAATCAGTTCAATGTCCCACTCCGGACCGTTACCTTGGTCAGTCCGATCCGGCTCAAACAACCTTAGGTATTTTAAGTCCTGTGCTAACCCTAAGTGCTTGGACTCAGGAGAGAATGTTGGATATAAGTATGTTTTAAGATTGTATGCTAAATTTTACTGTATATTTGGAGGGTCGGGACTGCATTAACCATCTCGGATTTGAGGTGTTTGATGTGTCGGACAAGGGTACCTCGAGAAGAAAATGAAACATTTGGAGAAAAGCATGAGTCTAACTTTATATGGATTAGGTGTGGATGTTTGTTTCTGCATTCATTGACCTGTGACTGTTGTTTTTGACTTGTTAATAATGGTACATATATGCATGCCATTGTACATGATGAGCAATGTTAGCTTAGAGAAAGGGTTAAATGTGGAGCTTTATCTGCCAACGAGTCTAGTTGAAGTTCTATAGGTGTTATTTCAGATGTGCATGTAAGAAGTGACTATTTTATATGTGGCAGGCACTTGTTGATGCCCCGGATACGGTAAGAGGCCAAATGAACTTCAAGAGGCTTACATTGACGGATATCACAATTGACATTCCCCGTGTCCCCAAGAAGAAGACATTGATCGAAGCTATGGAGAAGGCTGGTAAGGACGATGACAGCTTTCAACAGTATTTGCAATGTTGTTTCTTGAAGATATGTTTTCTTTCTAATCACTCTTGTGTTAACTTACAGATGTTAAGAACAAATGGGAAAGTAGCTCTTGGGGTAGAAAGTCGATTGTCCAGAAGAGAAGAGCAGCTCTCAATGACTTCGATAGGTTCAAGCTTATGTTGGCTAAGATCAAGGTCAGTTTCCGATTCACCCCCTATTGTGTCTACCTGTTTTATACCAGATTTCTTTTCTCGAAAACACTTCCTGAAAACTTCGATTGAAGCTTGACGAGCTGTAATACGGTTTTGCAGAGGTCTGGAGTCATCAAGCAAGAACTCGCTAAGCTGAAAAAGGAGAATGCATCTTGAATTTGATATTGAATCATGGCTTTTGTTAGTTTTTGTCATCAAACATTCTGCAGGTTGTTCTTTTTTGTAAGTTTTTCTTTTATTTATAAATGATTAAAAAGATTAAAGATCAGTTGAGAGATCGTTGTTTGCTACATTACATATTTTATAGTGAGTTTAATAGCAGGATATTGCTTTGCTTCCAGCAATTTTTCTTATCAAAACTTCTGGTCGCGTCGTGTGGGTTTGGTGCGGTGCGTTTAGTTTATTTTTTCTCACATTTCAGTATTGTTACAGTATCTAATCTCACCGTCATCGTAGTTTTTACACTAACTCGAGCTGCTCAAGCTAGATATAGTGTTAATTATCTTACCTTAGTATTTATATATGTATATAAGTTTTGCTAATACTAAATATAAACCATTCAGTCATTCTATTTTCCTATGCATATGTATTTGTGTATATAAAAGGATGCATTTATAAAGTAATAAAACAGTGTCCAATACAACCAAGCATTTTGTTTAAATGATTGATACATGATCAAAACAAAAAGAATAAGAAACAAAGAATGAGTAACAGACAGTTACATGTACCTTCTTTTCTTCCCTTGACGGAAATGGTGGCGCTGGAGAAAGCATGGAGTTGTTTCTTTGCCCGTAAAGTGATGGAGATTCCTTGTATCCTAATTTAGCCATAGCTAAATCATTTTTTTCTAAAACCGAATACATCCGCTAATTGTTGATCCGTAATATTGCTGCAGTCGCAAATCAAGATAGCCACTTGATATTTTTTTCTATTCTACATTACCAAGTTTTATGGAACTAAGTTTGAGGAGGAGGTGCTGCTTCAGTGGTTTCATCAACTGGTGGTGGTAGGGATGATACTGTTGAAGAAGCCGGTTTCGTTGCATGTGGACTGTACCTTTTAAGCACCTTATCTTTATTTTTGCTCCACCATTCTTCAGCTTGTGTCTCATCAAACCTTCGTTTGCTGTGAAAAAAAAAAGAATGTCGGAGTCGATTTAAGGCAGTGAGATTAAGACCACATAATGCAAATCAATAGGTGTCCATGGTACAATTTGTATGTGAATGTTCGTGTCTGTGCGATGCATGCATATGCAAAATCGAGTCTGAGACAAAGATGTGGAGCTATTTCAGAACTTGTTCTATATATCCAACCATGTTTACCTGCAGTGAGATTGTAAGCACAAAAAAAAAAAATTCTATAACTTGCCTTGAACCTGTCTAAAAGTACCTGAATCTAACTCGTCTGAAGATCTTCCCTCCATTTCGATGATTAACATAAGTGATGTAGACTCCAGGTTCGAATTGCTCAGTAATTTCTTTTTCTACACCACCTCTAACCGCTGAAGCCTCGGATGATCTTGATTCGTTTTCTGAGCTTTGTTGAGGTGAAGCCTCTCTGGAACTTCCACTATAATTAGATGCGACGGAAGCTGTGGTGTCCACACTATACTCCTCCCTCTGATCATTTGAAGACTCCACTGAAGCTTCAGTTGTTCCATGAGTGTTTAAGAATGCTTCAGCTTGTGTATTCATAGCTTTAAGGGCTTCACTTTCAGAAACTTCAGAAGGCAACTTCTCTATTATTTCCTTCAACTGTATAACAATACCAAATTGTACTATCAGTAGGTATCATTGTAGATGGTGCCGGTTTATGTCTAAAGGAAAACTGAAATGTTTAGTTAAAATTTAATGTACCTGATCTGTGATGGATTTCACAACTTCCTTGGCCTCTTTAAACTTGGATGATTCTTTTACAGCATATGAAGCAGATTCTTGAGCATTTTTCCGTAGTTTCAGAATCTCCATGTCTTGCGTATCACATTTCTGCTTCAAACTTTTTACCTGTAATCACTCAAAAAGTAAAGAAAAAGAAATTACTTTTGATGGCAAGCTGCATGGATAACACAAGCAGTGTGTAATGATCATAACAGAACAGCAAATAGGTATATCACTGGTACTTGATTTTGCAGTTTTGACACTTCTTGGTTCAGAAGTTCATTTGACTTCCTTAGGCTCTCGATAACGTTCTTTGAAAATGTATTTGTATTGGAGCGAGGAGGACTTGGTCGCCTTGAGTATGGTGAACTAGATCTTGAGTTAATAGGGGACTGAGCTGGTGGCGTTGCTGGAGGAGTAGCCGGTTTAAAAGCATTTTGAAAAGCAACAAATGTACTTGGAAGTCCGACATCTCTAAGCTGTAATGTCGATGGGACTTGGGAACCTCGCATTTGAGAAGCAGCATCGAATCGAGTCCCGGGTTTACCTGTCATTATCTCAAGGTATTTGACCAGTTCTGTGTTGGGAGAGAGCAAAAGCCTGGAAGACCTTATCTCTCCTCTATCTAATCTTTCCCTGCCATCAATTGAGGGACGTGGACCAGCAGATTTTCTACTCACATTCGAAGCATTACCAGCTTCAGCGGATTTCAGTTTTATGTAGCAAGCATCGCAAACGCGATGAGGTTTTCCAGGAGTTGGAGCCAATGCTGCTTTCAATGCTTTCTTGGAACTGCAAGCATGGCAATGCACCAGTCCGCAATTGTAACAATTGTGCCTCTTTCTAGTGAAACCAAATGCCTGCCGGCAGCCAGAGCAAATTGACTGGTCAGCACCCGAGACCCATTTATGGATGCATATACAGGATGTGAAGTTTGAACCACATGATATATTTTTGACATGTCTATCCCTCAATGATTCAATCAGTGTTGGATTTCTTCTATCTTCTATGTCACCATGTCCTAGTCTTCCATTGGCACCTCTTCCCCAAGTGAATACTTCACTTCTTGATGTCAGTACAGCAACGTGATATGCTCCGCAAGAAATTTCTTCCACGAATTCACCTACCAGTTTGTCTTGTACCAGGCATGGTAATTTTCCATCAGAAGCTGCGTTGCCTAGTTGACCATATGCAGTACCCCCCATGGTAAAAACATGACCTGATGAAGTAAGTGCAACCGTAATAGTATGTCCGCAAGCTAGCTGGTGGAAGTTGTAGTCGATTAGTGAAGAGACGCAGGTTGGAAGTAGATAAGTTTCTTTATTTCCATGACCTAGCCGGTGTTTATCGCCATCACCCCAGGTGAACAACTTTCTTGATGAAATGTTAGCACCGGAGTGGCCTGAAACCTCGACAATAGCTGCTGTATGCCATACCCCACATGCAACTTTAATAGTCTTTAGGCCATTCAACATTTGAACTTCTTTTGGATATGCAGCACTTTCCCTATCTCCATGGCCCAAAACACCAAATGTTCCATCGCCGAATGTAAATAGCTTGCCATTAGAAGTCGCCAGAGCTGAATGCCAAGTGCCACATGCAATGGATAAGACTTGCAGTCCTTCTAATGCCCCAGAAACTCTCTTTGGGATCCAATGGCTAACATCGGTGCCATGGCCAAGGAGTCTAGCATTATGAGTACCATCACCCCAAGTAAATAAATCACCAGCTGTAGATACAACACATGTATGATATTCTCCGGATGCAACAAATTCCACATTAGTTACTGCCAAGAACTCAACTAATCGGGGGCGGCTAAAGTCTTTTTCAATTCCATGGCCAAGTCTGCCACCTGATTCCTCACCCCAGGTGAAAACTTCACCCTGCTTTGTTACGAGAGCAATATGTCTAACACCGCAAGCTATCTGATGAACATCAAGGACTACATTTGATTCCAAGGGCTTAGGAGTTAGCACATCAATTCTTGGTGAAACTGCGCTTACAGTCCCATCTGATCCGTCAGACCAAACTTCTCCCCATACGTAAACATCACCTAATGATTCTATGTCATCTGGACCCCCAGATCCAACACTTGAACAGCTAGGAGTACTTGAAACACTAATTCGGAAACCATCTGCACCACTAGATCTCAACTGCATACTTGCACGTTCTGACCCCACATCTGAGCCTCCAAGATCTATAGACACACAACTGCTGGCAATACTAGGGATGAAATCTAGAGCTGCACCAAATGGGCGACCATTTTGAAAGAAACCGTCTTGTAGCTGTCACAAACGATATTGAAGTCAGTCAATAAAGATACAAATATAATGAACAAGCAACAAATATAGGCATACATTCACTAAACTCTTGTAACTGTAATGGACACTCATCCTGTATACATCATCCAAAAGACCGTATCAAATGCATTTTTTAGTTGTTCTTTCCTAGAAATATGTCACACAGATTGTTCCACTTTAAATCGGGCCAAAACTCTTTCCTAATCGATGAAGTTACAGTTCTGTTTTATGCATATGTATGTGGAAAGCAGAACTCACATCACTTAAATCACTTTTGGCTCGCCTATTTCGATTTTGTCCAATCAATGCCTTAAGACCTGCTAACCACACTTCAGCCTCAGCTTTGTCCTTGCAGATCTATTGAGGTAGACAACAGCAATCACTGTATTCAAATTTACCATTCAACTGAATATAAAATAAATAGCAGATTACCTGATAACCGGTACTAACCAAGTCAAGAGATCTATCACCGTTATTATATAGAAGTGAAAATGACAAGTATTCCTTTTCCGGGCGCAAAAATCTTCTAAAAACAGCCTGTAGAATTTGGCAAACTGTGGTTTTAACCCTTTTTTTTCTTTTCTTTGCATTGAAACCTTAGTGATATCAGAAAAATAAGGCTATTTAAACTGCAACATTCACCATTAACTGGGAAAAACGAAAAGCTGAAATTAAACTTACAGTTCTCTGTCCAGGAAGGATACGAGTGACAAAGCTTAATTTCAGATTTTTCTCTTCTCCACGTGACAACCATATTAATGTCGTTTCATCCTGTTAATACAGCTAAAACTGAAATCATATATGCACTTAAGATTACTGAGAGAACTGTATATGCTTTTCTATTAATAGCTGCTTTCTAAGAGAACTCACACAGACGCACATGCACATGCATACGCACATGCACATGCATTTATGTATATGTATGAATTAGAGCTACATAAATGCCCAACTTTCTTATCTATGTTACTCGAACTTGTTCAAACAAATTATGTGAAGAACTTATCTATAATTGTTCATCAAACTTAAAATGTCAGCCATCCACTAAGATAAGTTAGGACCTTGATTCACACATCATCACAAGTCCAAAATGCTAAACCCAGATGATAGTACTACAACAAAAATCCATATTATAGAACTACAAACGCCTTGTAAGTACATTACTCTGACTCTTCATTTTTTACTCATGTCCTATACATATCTGAACATGAATATGGGAATATAACCTTCTAAAAATCCTCCAAATTTGTAGAAAAACATAGAACATACTAGTGCCAGAACGAACTAGTTTCTAACACTTACATCCAAGTTCGAGTAACATTGAATGATAATGCATGTATCCCGTCACTCGAGAAGAATTCATTCCACAGCCAAAAGTACATTGATATGTAAAAGTAACTCACCGGGGAAAGTCTAAATGCTCGAAACTTAGGTTTTCCTTTACGGCTATATTTGATTAGTTGAGTGCCCTTTTTCAAAGTAATAATTGCCTTCAAAACAAAGGGTAAGAAATTAAAAATAAACAACACATACAAGTAGATCAAAATCTTTTGGATTATTATAGAATCCTCTTACTTTCATATAAGCATAAACAAACACACACATGAGAAAGGATTTAATTATATCAGTGTAAAATTAATTTAGCTTTAGATAGTCCGATCATTTTTTTGTACATTTTATATTCACTAATCAAACTATTATATTTTATGCTGTATTCATGTAAATTCAATTCAAATTGCAAGTAAATGAAGAATGTTTAAACTATTTTCAACCATTAAACCTCTAAAAGATATTATTGATTGATATTATAGAGATGTTTAATCAATTATAAACTATATATACAATGAGCATGGTTATAGTACCAAATCCATATAATACTACTCATCATACACATAAAATTTCATATCAATCCAATATATATAGTATTTATTGATAACATTATTGTTAGATAATATTAAAATTATTCATTTAACATATGAAATAAAACATTCAAATTATACAAATAAAAATCACACAAAAAATTCTAAATTAATTTTATACTAATTCCTCTCCTCTATCGTCAAATAATGGCATTAGTATACAAGCAGACAATATATTTATTTCTTTTCTAATTTTTTCATAATCCGAGAATCCTTAAAAGATTTTATTCAAATATCGCATGAATATGAATGTCAAATACGAATACTTCAAAAAATAAATTGAAAAAAGAAGGGAAATTACTTGCTCAATGTCGCGTTCAGAATTGCCATAACGAACAAGATCTGCCATTCCATTTAAAAGGAAACTGGGAAAGACAAAGGCACTCAATCATCAGGTAGTGAAATGGCGGCTCCCTTGACCTTGTCTTCATAGATGCATGTGGCCGTTCATCAAACAATCAAAATCCCCAATTTTACTACACCCTCATCCCAAAAAAAACCCACCACTAGTCTTAGATGATCATCAAATGATAATAAGAACCCAAATTTCCAAACTCAAAATACATGATCCCAAAGGCTTATTTATTTGAATTAAGATTTGATTGTTGATTGATTGATGATTTGGTGTGGAAATGGATAGGAGAGAATGAGAAAAAAAACAGAGTGAGGGAGAAGTGGCGAAATGAGAGGAGAGTAAGTGGTGAAAGGGAGAGAAAGGAGACATTTTCGCTCTTCTTTTCTTGCTCCCATGTTTTCTTCATCTAACTAACTTAACCTCCTCCAAATATTCTTTCCTTTTATTTTCCACTTGGCCAAACATAAAATTTTACTTTTATATAAATACAAGTTAATTACATCAGACACCCTTAAACTATGATCTTTATTTTAAATTAGCCCTTAAACTTTAAAACAATTTAATTATATTTTTAAACTATCGATCTTATATCAATTAGGGACAAAGCTAGAAAATTACTTTTGGAGGGGCCAAAGATGAATCATAAATTTTTGGGAGAGTATACTACAATTTTACTATTATATTAACTTGTAATTTCATAAATTTCTAAAGGACTAAAATGCATACTTAGCCTTTTTGTGAGGAGGGGGGTAAAATAAAGGTATTAAAAATTATAATCTTTAACTTCAAATTTTATCATGTATTTTTCATCCATTTTGGGCTAAAATAACAAACAGGGCAATTTGAAAAGAGGCCAAAAAAAAAAATGTAAGGGCTAAAATGACTTTTTATGCAAAGTTGAAAGGTTTGATAAATCATTTTGCCTTTTTTGTTTTTATATAAAAAATGTAAAAAGAATAAAATACTCTCAAAATAATTTATTTTACTTTCTAAAGCAATGGTATTTTAGCAATTGTCCAATAAAATTGATACTCAATTAAGTCATAATACCAACTAAATTAAGAACTTAATGAAACAAAATTCACTTCAATTTTAATACTAATGAAACCGAATATCAAACTGAACTGAATAATATAAGTAACCGGATTATGGTTTGAACCGGTTTTTATTTTCTCTGACTTTTTTGGTCAAGCTTAATGTTGATATCAAGCAAAAATAAGAGCATGGATACTTCAAGAAAACTGAAAAAATCTGAAGAAAATGAGTATCTTTGATCTCAGAGAATGGCAGGATCTTTGTATCTTTTGAAAATGGCTTCAATCTCTTCCATTACCTCTGGTGGCAAAGGCCGTTGAGTTGTTAGAAAAGCATCAATGTCTTCCTTCAGCTGCTCGACCGAGGTCGCGCCGATGATCGAACTCGTCATAAACGGACGATCTCGTACAAACCCGAGCGCGAGTTGAACCGGACTTAATCCGTGCTTTTTCGCCATCTCAGTATATTGCATTGTTGCTTCCTGAAAATCCCCACCAATTCGTCAATCATTAATAAAAATACCATGGAGGTACTGATAGTAAGAGTAGAATTGCATTTTGTTCACTCTATTAAGAAAACGAGCAAATTAATCTTTATATGTTAAATCTTCTGTTAAAATTTTCATCCATTTCTATTGTTAAAAATTAGTCCATGTACGTCAACATGAGGTACACATCGCAGCCACATGTTACTATTTGATTATTTCGGAAGCCATGCCAGTTTTTAATAGTACAAATTGATGAAAATTTTAACTGAAAAAACTACTTTGCTCTTCGATCTAACGTAGAGGGAGTAATTTGTCTTTTTTATTTAGTAGAGGGAGTATTTCAACAATCAACATACATATATATACCTTGGCAATTGACTTGTTATATCTTTCCATGTAGCCAGGGAAAAGGTTCAACCTCCCTTTCTTTGCTGCATTGGAATTGAAATCTAAGTATTTTCCACTTAGCACTCCACCGGCAAGCGGAGAGTAAGAAAGTAACCCGATGTTGCAATTCTTTGGGTCACAAACTTCGACCAGGTTGTCTGCAAAAGGAGAATGTTACTGATTTCTCAAACATGTTTATGTTCAGACAATACTCAGAAGGAGCACAAGAAAACGAATTTACGATTAAGCATAGCCGGAACTGATTCAATCCCGAGAGAAGACCAAGGCTCTGCTAAGCAGAGGTTCAATCCCGGGGCATTTTGTTTGTTGGTCATTGCATATGAATCGAAACTTCAGGAACAACTAAATCGATGCAACAGCGAGATATTGAGATGCTAGTATAACATTTATATAGATTTTGGATGAGTTTTACCCTCGAAACGCCGGACCAGTAGACTGTAGCTGTTTTGGATACTAACGATCTTCGATAGTCCTTCAACTCGAGCCGCATGAACAAACTCCATTACTCCATAAGAGGTCTCATTAGAAACTCCGATATAGCGTACCTGAAATGAAAGAGCATTCATATACAAATCATAAAGAGTATTTGTGACATCTTCAAACAACTGATTAGCTTTAGTACTGTTTTTTATTACCTTTCCTTCGTCAATGACTTCTTGTAAAGCCTTAAGTTGTTCCACAAACGGTATACTCGGTCGCCATTTTGAAGAATCATAGAAATACTCACCGAACAACGGCACATAACGATCTGGCCTGGTTGAAACCGTAAGTTTGAGAAAATATGATGACATCAATGAAGCACATACACAGACATACTACTCAGGTACATACGATAACTTTTAAGAGATAAGGATACGAATATGACAAGACACGGTAATAAAAAGTACTTTTTTACATAGTAACACCGGTACGAGCAAGTTGATGCCATGTCTGTAAATGCCTACCATCACATGGATGCACCTAAAAGAACTGTAACCTTACCAATGAATTTGCAGTAAATCAATGTAATCGGTGTTGAGTCGTTTAAGGCTTTTCTCCACGCTTTCTCTGATGTTAGCAGCATCAACCCGTAAAACTTTTGCATTGTCACGTAGATGAGTCGATCGTTCTGAATAGCCGCATACTTTTGTTGCCAAAATAACCTGCGGAAAATATGCACGTAGAAACCAGTACTCAAATCAATTGCTGAACCAATACTCAAGTACTACAAACATAAGCTCATCGAGATATTCACGAGAGATATTTCGATGAGCCAATACAATAGTATCTCAAAAATTCGAGTCAGGAACACAAATATGTCATCTGGTAGGAAAAAAGTACCTTATCGCGAGGTTGAGACTTCAGCCAGCTAGCAATGTAGAGATCGGTTCTTCCACTCGTCTCTTTCTTCATGGGAATCGGGTACTGGGAAATCGAAAGCATGAGCAAGAGAGAGAGTTAGTGGCACTTAAACACTTGAGTGAAGATATCGAACAAAACTCAAACTCGAGACTAGAAAAACAAATACAGCCCATCTACAGTATATGCACACCAAAGAACTTACGGCTTCAGCAGTATCAAGAGCATTGATGCCATGTTCAAAAGCATAGCTGAGCATTTCATGAGCTTCTTTCTCTGTATTTTGTTCTCCAAATGTCATCTGAAGCAATCAAACATAAGGCTGTAAAACCAAATGTTCAATAAACAGTTCATAAAATATTCCGTCTTTGTTCCTTTATGTTCGTTTATCAAGCTAAATAAAACAAATATCAACAAAATTTTGAAACTCGTTTATATTCGTTTAACAAATTAGACAAAACTTATTTAAAGCTTGTTTATTATTAGTTTAAAGTTCATGAAGAAAAAAAGACACCAACACAATTCAAAAATGGTTAAATTATGTTATTAGTCCCTATATTATACCTAAATTATGAATTTAGTCTCTGTTGAAATTTCAGCTACACCCAAATGGTAGCAGTTAAATCCAGTTAGTTACATCCAGCTATTATCTTGTACTATGAGTAAAGTATTAGATTTAATCCATATTCTCCAATTGAGTTATTCTTAATCCTTATAATTTTCAAATTTTAAAATTTCAATTTTGATTCGAACAAATGTAATAATATGTGAAAATAATAATCTAATACTACGTTATATATATATGTGATAATATGTTTGACCTGTCAAATTTTGGAAATAGCAAAAATTCAATATAAAAGTACTACATAAGCTACTATATTAGAAGTTAAATTGCATTTTACCCCTTTTACTAGAAAAATAGGCAAATTAATCCCTATACATTAAATCCATGAGCAAATCTGTCTTTTCTGTTAAAAATTTTATTTATTTGTACAGTTAAAATCGGTGTAGATGATGGAATAACCAAACAATAACATATGTCATACCATATGTACCTCACGTTGATGTACAAAATCTAGTTTTTATAGGTAGAATTTGATAAAATTTTATATAGGACCAGTTTTCACCTTGATTAAATTTACAAGATTAATTTATTTTTTTTAAAAAGATTAAAATGCAATCCGACTCCTAATTTACAATTTACGATATTTATATCCAAAAAGTAACTTAATGAATTTAATAGTTAACTTTTGTCAAAATTACAATTTTAAAATTCCAAAAATATAACTACTAAAAATTATTAAAGTATAAATTAAAACCAATTTATGCATAGTCAATAGAACAGTAGAATTTAACCATTCGAAAATTCTTTCTTAAATGATCCTAAAAAATTACACAAACAAACATGAAGTGATACATTCATTCAAGCTGAATTCATTTAAATCCCATTCACTTCAAATCATTTACTTCCCCAAAACAAAAGACCAACAATTCAAACCCAACAAAAAAAAAAAAAAGAGAAATCCCTTTCAACAAAACAGAAAAATACCCATTATCAAGAAATCAAAGCTCTTACAGTTCCCAAAGTGATTTCACTGATTTGAAGTTCAGAGTCGGCGAGCTTCCTATACTGCAAATCGCTTTGTTGGGCGACTTTAGCAGTGATGGGTGACTTGAAACAGCTCCTCTTGACCCAAATCTGCGTTCTTTTAGCATTGTATAAACGTAGTGGCGTGTGGTGTGGGACTTTAAAGCTGGGAATTTTGGTGGTGTTGCAGCAAAAAAATGAAGGGACTGAAGCAGAGACTGTGGAAGAGGAGACCACCATTTCGCTTCGAATTAAGTGGCGCCTTGTACTTGTACCCTTTTCCACTTTATCCAAATGAAAAAAAAAAAACATTTATTGACATATTACAGGGCTGCGGCCCGGTTTGAAAACATTTTTTTATCCGAATTCGAATTGGGCCTGGCCCGATTTAACAACACGTGTCAATTATTAGTATTTTTATCATTTAACTATGAAACGGTACAAAATAATTATTCATTTATTCATTTTTATCTTGTTGGGTAAGTAAATAACTAATAATAAAAGTTTTTAAAATTGACATAATAATATATTTAACCCTCAACATTTGTAAATTATATTAATTTAATCTTAATTCTAAAAAATTAATCTTCAAATGTTTACATATTGTGTAATCTATTTTTTTTTTTTTGCAATTTTCTTTTTTGTAATATTAAGAATTAATTTTAAAATTACGAAAAAAATAAAAATAAAAATAATCTTTTCGCTAGTCATTTAACGGTTGGTGGCCAAAAAAGAAAAAAAATCGAATAATTGAATGATCATTTTATAACTTTTCATAGTTCAGTGACCAAATATAAACTTACCTATAATTGGGTGACTACAATGTAGTTTACCCAATTTTTAAACATAAACATCAAACACTTATGTTTAATGTTTATATTGTAATAATATATTTTTAAATATGAAATGAAAAAATAAGCTAGGTCACCAACAATCTCTTAAATTAATGGCAAGAGCATTATATTGTAAGGCATAATGGTTTTGGCTCTAACCACAATCAGGGGCGTAACTAGGAAGGGTTAACAAGGATCCCAACCCCTTAAAATGAATTTTTTTTCATTTAAGCCTTTTTAAAATTTTAAATTAATAAAGGTAATATTACACTTTATCCCCCTAAAAATTATAAAAATTTGATTTAATTTTTAAAAAATTATAAAAATATAGACTATTAAAATGGTGAAATTGTGTTTTTACTATCGTAAAAATTCTAATTTAATTTTGACCCCTAAAAATTTTTTTAATTTCGCCCCTGATCACAATGTATGGTATGATGGTTACTCACCTTGTTCCTTAACTAGATGATTGAAGATTTGAACACTACTCATGAAAATTAAGCATATTTCGTGATTACTCTCAACTATTGAATCGATAATTCGATCTGATTTTCAAATATAAAATCAATAATTCGTTCTTTGACTAGATCTAATACATATAGATATAATATAGATATAGATATGTAAAAGGGTGAGGGAAATGAGTGTAGTGTCCTGTCCATAAATGCCATGTTAGGAAAGAGTTTGGGTGTATCAGTTCTCTGTAATGCTTTAAACTCACCTAAGCCTTTCATTTCCTTTCAAGGAAAACCCATCATACCATTCCACACCCTGACATTGTCGGGAACATGCAAATCCTTCTGATTTTTGGAAAAACTTTTCACAAACCCTAAATTCTTTTTTAAATATAATCCATTCTTGAAACTAAATTTTTTAGGGGAGTAGTCTAATTAAAATTTTCAAAAATGTTCGGAGTTTAATGAAATTTTTCAAAAAAAAAAAAAGAAAAAAAGGGTCTAATTAAAATTTTTGTAAGATTAATGAAAATTTCGAAAAAAAAAGTTAAAAGATTTTTTAGAGAGATTTTCAAAACTTAGGAGAGTTAAATTAAATTGTTTTTTAAAATTTTGAGGGGTCTTCTCCTCCATTATGGTCTGTCTTGTTCATAAGTTTATAGACATAAAAATATATATGTGCAGGGGGAAGTCAAATTTTTAAGGTGTCGAAATTATATTGTAATTTTTACGATAGTAAATATGTAATTTCATTATTTTAATAATTTATATATTTATAATTTTTAAAGATTTAAATCAATGTTTATCATTTTTGGGGGGCAAAGTGTAACTTTACTTTTATTAATTTAAAATTTTAAAAATTTTAAAAGATTTAAATGAAAGTTTTTTCATTTTAGGGAGACAGGACCCTACCAACCCCCTAATTACGCCTCTGTATATGTGTATCCAAAGTTATAAAAAAAAACTCGTATTTCAAAATTTGAAAATAATACTATTAAAAGGAATAGTTATGAACCCGAAACGAATTATCGAATATGTGAATGATGATGGGATTGCTTGAATTTTGTCTTCAATCCTTAGATTCACTCACTTTTTTGTTTTGACATATTATTATAATTATGTGACTTCTCCTTTCATTAACTCATTTCATCACTTTCGTACTCAATCAATCACAAGGGGTGCCAAAAACTTGCAACTTTTGTGTAAGGAAAATCTCTCTTTGGTTTTATTCTGATCAAGATATTCTTTTGTGAACGAGGGAAACCATTATTATATTTCAAACCCTTGAATTTATTATGAATTTCTTCCACTAACAATTTTGCATGCATGAGCCTCTAATTCATCGTTCAATTAATATAAGTAGTATGTATATATAAACTATGTTAATAAATTTAAAAAATATATAATAATAAAAAAAATATTTTTTTAGTTTGATTGGTATGGATATTGTTACCAATGCAAGAAGATGTGGGTTCGAGTGCATTGAGGCACATTATCCTCTTATTTATGGGTTGGAGAGGGGTTATGAGTAGTTCTAGGCATTGTGTAAAAAAAAAAACAGATATAATCCGAACCTATAATAAAATTACTAAAAAAATTATTTTTTGTTAAAATGGAAAAGTTTAAAACGTTTTGGGTTCAAACCCCATTATGTGTAAGTATTTTTCTAGATTTTATATGAAAAGGCAAAATTACCCTTTAAATCATATTTATTGCTTATTAAAATGAGTATTTTTTGGTAAGTTCATTATTGAGTTGGTAACCCGACTAAGGTTGACACCAACTCAGTAAAACACTTAAACATAGTGTTAGAATTGTGTGACCCGAATCCCGTTTGATCCAACTTGAAAAATTCGAAGTGCAACTCACTTGTTAAAGAAAAAAGATAGAGAGGCAAAATAGGAGATATGTGGAGACAAAGGATTGAGGGTCGCATAAGTTGAATACGTAAAAGATTATACTTATTCTATTATACATTGATTATAATAGGGTTGTTTAACCCTTAAAATGTGTGTAGTCAAAAAGCTCTTATATTGTTATTTTTCAACATTAGTGAATTTCTTCTCTTTTACCCGCGGTTTTTCCGATAATGGTTTTCCATGTAAAATCTGTGTTCTTATTATTTTTTATTGTTTTGCGATCATTCCTACTATCATTATCGACTTATAATATAACACATAGTAATATATATATATATATATAGGTTCGAGTTTTATTTTTGGTTTATAGTCTTTAAATTTGTGGGTTCTATCCATATTTATTTTGGTATAAATCCAAATATATACTTTGATTGTTAACTTATTCATGCATTTTAGTAATTTGATTATGGTTTATAGTTATTCAAACATATTATTTGTGATTATATTTGTAATTATAATTATACTTTGATTCAAACAAATTCAACTGAACAGCATTACTCCGTGGTACTACAAGCTATAAAGGGCCTCCTACAACTAGATTGGATGATCCAGATTAACGTGTTTAGAGAGGGAAACAAGATAACAGATGGATTGGCACGAATGGCATCCTCAAGATTGTTCGGCAAGCTAATATACATGCGACCACTTGATGAAGCTTAAATTGTATCTGCTCTTTTTAATACAATATCTAGAACAACCCTTAACCCCTCCCAACCCATAAATAGGAGGATCATACGGTTCAACACTCTCGAATCCACATCCTCCTATATTGACAATAATATCCATACCAATCGAGCTAAGACTTAATCGATAATTATACTATATATATTAATTTGTTAACTTTTGGTGGTACGGGAAAACAATAAAAATCAGTATTGGAGAGTATCTTGAATATTTCTTAAATAAAATTGCGAAAAATAAACCAAAAAAATGGCATCATGGGTTGTGATCAGTAGTGTATACACTCATATGGTGTTGGAACTTGGTTCCAATAATACTATTTTCATTCATTAATATTAATAATATCTGCAATGGTGACTGCAAATAATGCAGAGTATAAGTGAATGTATGGAAAATGACTTGTTCAAAAAGTTGCAGCAAGTCAATTTTTCCCATTTTTCACTATCTGCAACTTTTCAAATTTTTTTTTTTAATTTTTTTCAATAATGTCACAATTTGTACACCACCGATCCAAACAAATCAAGATGTGCCGTGCTTTTCCTTTTAACAACACCATCTAATTTTAGTTCCAATCATGCAATTTCAAATTTTAGCAAAAAATCGAGTACTCATTAGCATCTTGACAAGTAGAGTTTCGATAATAGGTTGTATTTAATGAAACCCGGTTTTTCATGTTTTATCGATAGTCTTATACCTTCGCAAGGTTTCAAGATTCGAGTTTTACTAACAGTTTCACTTCGTAAGTATTCATGTTTTCTGTAATCTTATACCTTCACAAAGTATCAATGTTCGAGTTTTATTAGCAATTTCACTTAGTTAGTACTCTCTCTAGGCATAATATTGATATAATTTATATTTTATATTGTATTCGTTAAATTTTGAGTAAATTAAAGAAATTAAATAATTTGTCATCGAAAATTTCAATCGTTACACATTTACAGTACGTATAAATGAAATCAATTTAAATTTTTTATAAATAAAAATTAAATAATTTTAAAACATATATTATTAAGCACACAGTTAACCTAATAGGTGAACCATCACACCAACAATGTCAATAACTAAAAGGAAATAATATTCATACAAAATCGAAATAACTTTTTTTTCTCGGAATATGGAAAAGAATTATGGATACTAAAACTCGAACGTAATCTAAAGGTGATTGCATTAACAAATCGGATTAAAATCTAAGGTCAAAAACAAGATTTATGTAGTAAAGGAAAAAAGCATGCTTAATTTATACACTACTACTACTACATGGTAGATTAATGGTGAAAGTATGCTAGTACATTCAACCATTATATATATATATATATATATATATATATATGCAGCAGCATTTGATGTTTAAATTAGAACTATGAGTACCCCAATCGAAGTTCCAAGTCCAAATCTTGCTTAGGATCATTAACCAAACCAATCTCCAAGTCCAAAGTTACATAATCTTTAAGTTCTTTAACCCCGAGGACCCGTCTGCTTTCCACCCCTTTACTCGAATCAGAGGGTTTCGAGTTCAAAGGGTCGATGAAGAGCCATTTCTTGGCCGGAGACGGTGATGGAGATGGAGATGGAGGAGGGAATGTAGAAAGGGTAAGAGAAGATGGAGGGGAAAAATTAGGGTTAGGGTTAGGGTTAAGGTTAAGATTCAAAAAAGGGGGCTGACCATGGTGGTGGTGATGATGATGATGATGGTGGTGGTGGTCTTTTGGTGGTGGTGGTGGTGATTGTCTTAGCCTAGCTCTGTCTCTTCTATGAACATTCATATGACCACCCAAAGCTTGAGCTGATCTGAATTCCCTTTTGCAAAAGCTACAAGTGTAGGATCTAGGTGGCCATGAAAACCCAGATAGATAATCTTCTCCTCCACTACCAAAACCCTGATTATTACAGCTGTTCCATGGTGATGATTCCTTAACCTTGTTTTTGCTGTAGCAGCCTGTCTGGTCTTTAATGGCTGCTGTCTTCCTCTCCATTGATTCTAGTAAACATAAGCAAAAAACAGTCATAGATACCAAAGAATCGAAACAACCCCATATCCCTGAAAAAATTTAAAAAAATTAAATGAACTGATACCTGTGAGAGAGAAAGGTGGTGATGATGATGATGGGTTTTTCTTTTTGGGTGAGGAGGAGGTGAGTTTAAAGCTTAGCAAACAAACAGGCCATCAAATTCTAAGCCAGAAAGGTGAAAATACCATTGGAGGGTATCCCATCTATATGTTAGGTCACCACTTACTATATAGGGAACCTCGTCCTTCCATGTTTTTGCCTTTTTTCCATTTTAAGAAATTAATAATCTCAATCTACTATTTTATGTTTAAAAATAAAATTTGTTGAAATTTTAACTACTGTTTTTCGATTAGAGAGAGATGATGATATGAGTTTTGATGATGGACACCTTACAATGGGGGAGGGGGAGGGGGAGGGGGAAGGTGGGACCTGGCCAGGTGCTATTGGTCCTCAATAATCATTCACTGGTCAGAGGAAAGAGAAAAAAAATTTAATTTCGAGTTTTTCAAGTTCAAGTTAAATAATTTAGTTCTGATTTGAAATGAAATAACTCGAATTATTTGAATAGTGTATAAGTCAAAGCTCAGAAGAATATCCCTTCAATTTTTTCTTATAGTAGTTAGAGAATTCGTAGTGTTGTTATTGAATGATATGATTAGTCATTTAAAAAGATAAAGTCAGAATTTGAAGGGAGAATTAAATTATATATTTATACATAGTTTCAGTATTTTAATACCTTATAATTTTATAATTTTTAAGGAGTTAACGTATAATTATTTTATTATTTCATGTACTAACTTAAATTTTTTTATGGATTTTAAAAGGTTAAAAGTTAAAATTTCTATTCTTGCCAATTTCGATCTCTCTCTCTCTCTCTCTCTCTATATATATATATATATATATATAATTTATAAATTTTAAAAACACAAATTTTACGTAAAAAAACCCTTATCGAGAAAAAACTAAAGGTAGATAAGAAAAAATTCACTATGTTAAAAAAAACACACGATACAAAATTAAAATTAACTATAAATTAAATTTCAAAAAATTAACTATAAATTAAATAAAAAATAAAGTCTGATTTAATTCATATAATTGAAGATTTTTAACTTGTATTCCAGAAATCGTTCGGACATAACTATTCGAATTGTTTTTCGATTTCAATTTTTTTTCTCAGCCTTCATACTGTCTAATTAAGTAGATAGATATTTTCAATGTTTTAAAACAAATCTCATCGTTGAACCAAACAAATTATTTGTTCTCAGTTCAATTAATTCAACTGTCGGTTTAACAATAATTAAATAAATAGTTAAGATCATAAGTATATATTAAAATTTGTAAACCAATTCAATCGCTAAATTTTTTTTCTTGATTTTTTGATTTGCACAGAAATTAATTCAATCCCTTTGTCCAAACCAATATATTAAACAGTTCTCAATTCAATTGATCCAATTCGATTCAAACAACACTAGAAATTTGGATTAAAAAATAGCCCTAAACCCAAAAAGAAAATTAAAAAAGAAAACATTCCATATGTTGATTCCACCTTTTTACTATGAAGTTGAAATTTATAGCCACAGGGGCTACTACTGAAAAAAAAGGGTAATGTTAGCTGTGTTATATATAATGACCAATCCATGGGGGACATCACATCATACATGCATACATACATACATACATGCAGGGAAAGATTCATGGGCTGCATGTCCATTCATCCATCCATTCATCATTCCAAATTACCATATTCATCTTGAAGTTTGAACAGAGGTGGTGGATTAGGCAAAAGATACTGCCACATTTAGCTGAGATTTAGTGAAAGAGTAGCAGCCAATTAACTGATCCCTTCCCTTTGCTAAATTTAGCTTCACTTTCATTAGGTTCTACGGCCGATACTGCAGTGTTTGCCCGCCGTGTTTAACACCCATCATCCTCTCCTTAGATTTGAGGTTTGATATAACTCTTTTCCTTTTTTCTTTTTGGAATCAATTTATTTTTAGGGTCGATTGCACCTAGACCTCATCATGGGTCTATCATTTAATCAAGCTCAAAATTTTAAAAAAATATATAGGTCTTAAAAATAGACTTAGACAAAAAATAATACACATTTTCTAAATAAATTTGGCCTCGAGTAAAAATTTGTGGCTCTAGTTTGGCCCAATTGTACCCCAAAATTTTTTTTTCTACTACTGCTTTTCTATCATTTTACTCAGGGACGAAGTCAAATTTTTTAGGGAGGTTGAAATTAGATTGAATACGCTAGTAAAAATACAAATTTACCATTTTAATAGTTTATATCTTTACAATTTTTAAAGGATTAAATCAATTTTTTATTATTTTGGGGACAACGTGCAATTTTACCATTATAAATTCAAATTTTTAAGGGGGATAAATGACAATTTTTCATTTTAGAGGGGGTAGGGCCCCTGCCAGTCCCTTGAATTCGCCATTGATTTTACTATTATATTGCTACTATTTTGTTGTTATTATTTGGATATTGTATAATTATTATTTTATTATTAATTTTGCTACTATTTTATAAACATTTGCTTGCTAAGTTGCAATATCTTGTGTTATTTAAGTATAACGGCTTTTTTAATGTGTTTTCAATTTGTTGGGAAATATTTATTGTAATGTTTCTAGTGTATTTGATGTATTATATTTTTAAATTTTTTTTTATATAAAAAATTAATACGGGCGGGCAGGGTCGGGTTCAATTTTAGCATTTCTTTTTATTTAGGCCAAACATGAACAAAATTTTAAACCCATTTTTTAGGTCGGGTCGAGCCTAGAAAACAAGCATAAAAATTTGCATTGATCTAGTCTAGTCCTGTTAATGATCAGGTCTAAATGCACCCTACATCCTTTTCATTTCTAAACTTCGACATGTTTTAAATTGTTTCATTTAAAATAGATAGAATTTTAAATACATATATATATTTACTATATGAATAACTTAGATATGACGTGGTAAAAAAAAAAAATAATGTTAATAAATTCAGGAGGGGTATTTTTTTATTTATTCCATTCAAATCCTAATTAATTTGTTTACAGTGATTAGATGAATAAGATTCGTGATGGAAATAAAAAACAGGCTTTGTCATTTGGTTGCATTGCATGTCTCATCAAACTTCGAATCATTTTTTTGGGTTTTCTTCTTCTCAAGGTAAAGTTGTGCATGGAAAGTATCAATAGAAAAAAAAGTAGTCTCTCAAATGCCTTTCGATTTGCTTAAAT
This sequence comes from Kokia cookei, assembly GCA_039519145.1. Lineage (NCBI taxonomy): Eukaryota > Viridiplantae > Streptophyta > Magnoliopsida > Malvales > Malvaceae > Kokia > Kokia cookei. The sequence goes on along the minus strand of CM076899.1, from coordinate 1,758,042 downwards.
TCATCTAAAATAAATTATTTTATTGTTTAAAAATAATAAAAATACATTTTTAATTAAATTTAAGGTTAAAATACGTTATAAGTCTATGTACTCTTTATTAATTTGAGATTTTGTTTTTGTATTTTTATTTTCGAGAATTTAATATCTCTATTTTTCAGATTTTAAAATTCAAATCCAATTGTTAAAACTGTTAAATTTTGTTGTTGTTGAATTTGTTGATGTAACATTTTAAAATAAAAAAAAATTCACTTGATAACAATAATTAAAAAAATGACATAATAATATATTTGAATTTAATAAAATAATTTTAATAGTATTAATAATTAGACCTGAATTTTGAAATCTGAAAAACAGATAGATTAAATTTTAAATTTACGAAGAGTAAGAATTTATGACATATTTTAACTTGAATTTAATTATAAAATATAAATATTTTTTTTATATTTTGATTAGTTAAAACTAGTATAATGAGTCCCAACAAGTCAATTTAACGTTGAAAAATATAAATCGAAATCCAACTCAAAACGAACAGAACCGAATCGACGGAGCCGAGTAGATTGCCAATATAAAAACAATTCTAGTGTAGCCAAATGGAGAATTCTCTTCTGTGTCCTCCCAGAAATTAAAACATTAAAATTTTAAGGGTTTTTAGTCTTTCATTGAATAAAAAATTTTAATTTTGATCCTTACGAACTTAAGTTTATTTTTTAACATGATTTTTTAGTTTTGACCCCTCCAAAAATTTATAATTTTATATCAATCCTTAAATGAAATTTTATATATAAAATTTTTTACCTTACAACTATAATAACTTATCTTACTATCACTATTATTTTTAATTTTATCGAAAATAAACGTACTGCCTATTAAAAAAAAAAATAAAGGCTATCTATCTAAACGATAAGTTTATAAATCGAAATTAATCTATAATCGCGATAAGTACAATTCATTTAATAAGAGAGGTGGAAAAGCTGACAGATGTGAAATGGTTTAAGTGATGAAAAGTGGAAGGGTGTGTTTTGCATAGTGAAATACGGTAAGAGATGCTATTCGCTGTTAAAGGCACTTAAATGGGAAGTATGATGGGAGATTCCAATTTCCAATGGCATAATTGTCATGTTCTTAATTATGTGGGTCTTTTTAAGTTGAAAACTACAAGTTACTATCAAACAATCATCCTACACCATCATTGCTATTTTCATATATGTGTGTTGAATTTACCATTTTGGTTTTTCAATTTCAGAAAGTTTAAAATGGTCACTAAATTATCATAAAATTTTCATTTAAATCGTTGGATTTTAAATTTGTTGTTTTATAATCTTCTCTATTTGTATCGTCGGAACAATTTGACAGCTCTTTTTCTCATTCTCTTTCACAGTTTAGTTTTTTTTCATGAAATAATTTTTAACATCATGAATCTACTAACCAAAATCTAAATAGATTTTCTCTCTGATCTCCGACGCTAACTGTCAAATCGATTTGGATCTAAACAAATAGTCACTTAAAGCTCACTATTCGAACTTTTAAAAGTAAAACTTAAAAGCTCACTGACTTAAATAAAAACTTTTGAATAATTCTATGACTTAAATGAGAACTTTCAAATAGTTTAATGACCATTTTGTACTTTTTTAAAGTTGTTTGATCAAAACGTGAACTTACTAATAGTTTAGTGACCTTGAGTGTAATTTACCTTATATTTTAATTTCTCGTGTTTCAGATTTTGAGTTTTTCAAAAGTTAATTTTTGTTATTAGTTCCTTTATTTTGCGTAAAATATGGATTTAATCATTGTATTTCATTTATTAAATTTTTCGATTTTGACTCAATTAGTATTTAAATTCATTTAATTATATTCTACTATTAGTCAAAGGTGAAATCAGGGGGCAAGTTCGAATTAGCTCCTACCCCCAATGAAAAAATTATAAGAAAGTCTCCTCATAAATGATGAAATTATAAATTAATTTATGATAAAATTATTAATCTCTTCAAAAATGATAGAGTCATAATTAACATAGGTTTAAACTACAAAATAATACCTAAGCTATACTATTTCTTTAAATTGATACTTAAACTTTTTTTTTGTCATAAATGGTACTTAAATTATACTCTGCTACTCTAACTAATACCTAAGCTATATTTCGTTACCCAAATTAGCCCAGTCGTTAGAAAATATCTCTTAACCTTATTATTTGTTTTTAGAGTACTTTTGTTTCCTAAAATAACCTTTCATAAGTAATTAATATGATTTCACTTATGCTTCGCATTAATTAATTATTTTTTATTAAATTATAATATAAAATTTAAAGGTTACAATTTGCTTAAATTTTTTATACTCTTCGTGAATTTGAAATTTAATCTTCATAATTTTATTTTTAGGAACTTAGTTTTTTTACTTTTTAGATTTAAAAAGTTAAGATCATTTGTTAACACCGTTTGAATTCTTTTGTGTTGGTTTAACATTTAAAAAAATAATAATAACATTGTAATGGACCTAACTTTAATAAAGAATTTTAAATTATGTCAAAATTAAAGTACACATTTTAAATCTCAAATTTGATCGAAATATAGGTATCAAATTGAAATTTAACAACTATTTTAATTTAAAAAGTAGAGGGATTGTAATTAAAATTACTAAAACTCACGTATTTCTATATTGATAATAATATTTATATCAATTGAGCTAAGTAAAATTATTGATATTATTAAGTAAATATATTAACATTATTTTTGGCTATGCATATTAAAGCTATTAAATTATCACATGGAGCATGGGGCGATAATATTTTTGAGTAATGTCTTCACCAAACACTTGCTAAATTACTTTATTCAAAAAAAAAAAAAAAAAAACTTGCTAAATTACTCAAAATTTGTTAAGCAATTAATTCCCCATATTCATTTTGTATGCTTATATGAAGGAAACTTTGGGATGATGGCAGAAATTACCCCTATATTTTACCAAAATTTTCAATGTTGTACATGCACTTTTAATTTGGTACCTATACTATTTTTTTTCATCTGCTACTTTAGTACTCTAACTTAAACGCGTTAAATTCTGACAATATTTGACATGTGGCCTCATGAGCCACAACAAAAATTTGAATGTGGTGTCTATAGTAGAGGTGCTAATGGGTGGGGTTAAATCGGATTTGAGTCGCGTTTAAGTATAATATTAATATACTTTATGTTTATTCAAGCTCGGTTCGATCCAAAATATGGACTTAAATTTTTACCAAAATCTGCCCATATTTGTAAAAAAAAAATTAACCTAATCTCATTTTAGGCCCGTCCATATTATTTTTTATTTTTTTAAAAATATTTATATTATATTATTTTAATATTTAATAAATTTATACATTTTTTTATTTTTTAAATTTTTTTTATATAGTCATCTTAACATTATTTTAATGTTTACATTAGAATAATATTATATATTTAGTATAAGTTTATTTTTTTGATGTGTTCTAAATTACTTAATATAAATATTATAAATTTAAGAATTCATTGGGCCGAGTCAAGTTCAAATATTGAATGTTCAAGCTCGAGTTTGGTCTATATTTTAATTGTACCTAATTTTTTTGCTCAAGTTCATTTTTCGAGCGTAATATTTTTATTCAAATCCTTACGATTTGGGAATGGGCAGATATAGGGACTTGGTGGAAATTATCCATTTTTTATTTTTTAAGTCAAAATCATTTACAAAAAAGAAATTTAAATTGAAACAGACTCCCTTTTTGCCACCGTTGCCATCGACCAGACTTCCGGTGATTTACTCTTATCACAGGCACCAACGAAGTCTTCTTCCTTCTCTCCTTTGCCTTCTCCATTCTGTTCGGATCACCATCAACCTTACCACTCTCCTAATCTCCCACACCTCCACTAGTCACCATATCCTCCTCCCAACAACACCGGTTCTCACTCTTGACCCCTCTCTCAACCGCACCACTCACATCCCTTCTCTTGACTCCCACATCATTTTCTACCCTAAACACTACAACTTACATTGCCCACCACCACCATCACACTAACCACCCAACCTCAAAGCACCACTCCATTCCCATAACCACAACCATCGTCCCTCCACCCATTACCAGACTCCATCTTCTAGCCCCAATTCCAAGAGTGACTGTTCACGGATTCCACGAAAACTTTTGCGAGCAAGATTTTCATTGCCTTTCTCTTTAAGCACAAGATCGTACAAATACAAGCCGAAAGGATCTATCATTTCTTGCAAAGGGTTGCTAACTCCCTCTCTAGAGAAACCAATTCATGGTTAACATCACTCTTACCGAAGGGCACTTCAACTTCCATCGTTTCTTCTTTTCGTTTAGAGGTGCTCATGGTCTGAACCGAATTGAGTCCATCTAAGTTATCTAGATCATTTTTTTAAGTTTGGATATGATTTTGACTCAAAAAATAGACTTAATTTTTTATTCAACTCCGATTTGAATTAAAAAATGAATTCAAGCTAGAACTAACTTGCCTATATTTGAATTTTTATGTTAATTTTTATTTAAAAATATATTTTTAAATATAATATATTAAATACGTTAAAAAAATTAAAATATTTGTAATATCTATATTAAAAATACTACCATAAATATAATAAAATATTTATTATATTAAATATAATTTTAAAATTTTATATTTTGAATTGAATTATTTAGGTAAATAATAATTTAATTATTATTAATTAATGATTTAATATAATATAAATATATAATAATTAATATAATATTTTTATCGCATATTATATTCGAGAAAATCTTATCTAATATCTGATCATATAGAAAACGGAAAACACAGATTTATTTCCGGCCTCAGCCCCAAGGACTTTGAATTTCTTAGAGGAAAAGTTGAGAAAATTAAATATTTTGAATTTCTTAGAGGACTTTTTATATCATTAAGCATCTTTCTATAAGAAATTTAATCTAATAAATTATCTTATGATCACTTTATTTGGGCAGTTAAACTTGGTTTTTTAACTACAAATATGTAATTTCTGTTAATAATTTTAAAAAATTTTAAACAATTTTATTAGAGGTTGCGATCGTATCTATTTTTTTGACACAATTTTTAAAATTACTCGTGACCTTTTTTAAATTCATAAATAAAAAAATAATACATTTTAATACACTCGAATTCACGTTTTTTTGCATTTTAGAATAATATCTATAATTATTGAGTCTGGATCAATTCACAATAATTAAGAAATTTTAAATTTTCACGCAAGCAATAATAATAAAATTATTAGATATGGTGCTCGTTCTTCATTTCTTTCTTACATCATCACTTATGAAATACCTTATCTTTTAATTTATTATTATTTTAAGAGATAAAAACCGAAAAAAGGCGTAGATTCAAAGCTTTAGTGAAATCGGACCATGTGTACATTGGAGAAACGCGGCAACCTCTTTATTTTAACGCTGACCGGCGAAGATCAGCATCGGTTTAATCCCAATTTAATCGGCTCCTTTCTCAACCTTCTCACTCAGGTCAAGGCTGAAGCCACTCGTGGCTCAGCTCTTATTACCCAAGCCCAAGGTAAGTTCTTCTCGAACGGCTTCGATCTCGACTGGGCTCAAGCCGCCGGATCTGAGCAAGGAGCCGCGGAACGGTTACACCACATGGTGAATTTGTTTAAGCCCGTCATCGCGGCTCTTCTGTCCATCCCGATGCCCACCGTCGCCGCCATCACCGGTCACGCCGCTGCGGGTGCATTTCTCCTCGCGTTATCTCACGATTACCTCATCATGAGGAAAGACAGAGGGGTTCTTTACATGTCCGAGGTGGACATAGCGCTGACACTCCCCGATTACTTCAACGCGTTGTTTAGGGAAAAGATCGGCGACGCGTCGGTCCGCCGCGATTTTTTATTGCGAGGGTTGAAGATGAAGGGAGAAGAGGCGGAGAAGAGAGGGGTTGTGGAAGCGGCTTACGCCGGCGAAGCGGAAGTGAGGGAAGAGAGCATACGTTTGGCGGAGAATTTGGGGAAAAGGAAGTGGCATGGCGAAGTTTATGCCGAGATAAGGAAAGGATTATACCCTCAGCTCTGTGCTATACTGGGATTAACCCACAAAGTACACACCATTGCCAGGCTTTGATTTAAACCATGAATCTTAAGGTATGAGTTTACTCATTACTGTCTGATTTGGTTTTTAATTTGAATAATCCAATGCTATTGTTGTTGTTTTGGATGTATTTGAAGAACATTTGAATATCTGTGTTGTTCTTGTTCTGTAATCAAATTAATTAAATACCAATACGCAACAAAGTATTTGAATGACCCGAACCCGAATTAATTCAATTTTTAATCGGACTTTGATTCTGCAATCCTAATCGGACTTACACCCTGTATTTACTTATGATCCCTTTCGATGAAAGATGACATCGGAGTTTGATGAGTTGAAAACAATCTGAACAAGAACGATGAATGTAGCCCAAGAGAGGTAAGTGCAAAAATCATCTAAAGTTGAAATGGAAAGCAATAAGGAAACCCGAGGCCGGAGACCTTGAAAATTTCAAGTGAGCAGCCCGTCGGGCCGGCAAACCATCATAATAGGTTTATACGAGTTCACGTAAGCCACATGTATCAGTAACAGATTGTGATCATAATCAGAATTTTGATAACAAGAGCCCCAGAATCTTAGGTCAAAATAGAATTATGATAACAAAACTCTAGATTCCAATTAGCTCATCATGTTTTGAAGAATACAAGCAGAAACAAAACTCTTGTAACTCGTAGGAACCCATGTCTAATCACCATAATGGGTTTATACGATTTCATCTAAGTCACATGTATCATTAACAGATTGTGATCATAAACAGAATTTTGATAATAAGAGTCTCAGAATCTTAGGTCAAAACAGAACTATGATAACAAAACTTTAGATTCCAATTAGCTCATCATGTTTCGAAGAATATAAGCAGAAACAAAACTCTTGTAACTTGTCGATACCCTTGTCTAATCACCATAATGGGTTTATCCGAGTTCATGTAAGTCACATGTATCATTAACAGATTGTGATCATAATCAGAATTTTGATAACGAAAGTCCCAAAGTTTTAGCTCAAAACGGAACTTTGATAATAAAACTCTAGATTCCAACTAGCTTACCATGTTTCGAAGAATATAAGCATAAACAAAACTCCTGTAACTCGTCGATACCCATGTGTAATCACCATAATGGATTTATACGAGTTCACGTAAGTCACATGTATCATTAACAGATCTTGATCATAATCAAAATTTTGATAACAAAAGTTCCAGAGTCTTAGGTCAAAACAGAACTTCGATAATAAAACTCTAGATTCCAACTAGCTTGCCATGTTTCGAAGAATATAAGCATAAACAGAACTCCTGTAACTCGTCGATACCCATGTGTAATCACCATAATAGGTTGTGTAATCACCATAATAGATTTATACGAGTTTACATAAGTCACATGTATCATTAACAGATCGTGATCATAATCAAAATTTTGATAATATAACTCTTAGAATCATGGGCTAAATCAAAACTTTAGATTCCACCCAGTTAACCATGTTTCAAAGAATATAAGCATAAACTAAACTCTAACTCGTCGATACCCACATTTCACCAACCCTTTTTCCAACCAAATACTTGGCCCTCGTTACACCAAAAAGTATATTACATATAATATATTGTACTTGTCATCATTCAAATCATTATATTTAACTTGAATTAATTCTTAAAATTTTTAGTAACTTTTATTTATTTATTTATTTATTTATACATATGCATATATAAATTCTTTTCTCTCCTTTTTCCCTTTGAAAACTTCATTCTCTTCATATATATATAAATACATGAAACATAATCAATATTATGTTTTTAATATAATCTCTACATGATTTAACTTTCAAATAATGTGAAAATATTGAGAAAATCATAAAATCATACTCTTTTCTTTTACTTTCTCCATCACTTTCTTCTTCAATTAATTGATTTCTATGATAGAAAATGATCTCATGACACTCTAAATGATGCAATTTAATTATGATTTTAAGGTAGAATGGTAGAATTGAGGAAAAATTCATGCAAAATTTTCTGTCTCTCTCATTTTTTTTTCTTTCTTCCCTTATCAAATCGAAATGGGATTGAAGACAATTTTGGGTCAAACTATCAGTGCTCAGAATCAAATCAGTGGGGAGAAAATCCTCTAAAGCAACATTCAAGCAATTCAAGAACAAAAATTACTCAAATTTGTTAGGATCTTAATAGAATATGATGATATAAACAAAATGGTCGTTGATTAACCTACACAACACTAACTCCATTTTCAACATTATCAAGTTGCATAAAACAAAATCAGAAGCAAAACAAGGGGAACATCCAGACAAACCAAACAATCGATTAAACCTATGATTTTTGAAACAAAAGAAGCGGTTCCTCCAAAGGGATGACCAAATACCGATAAGTGAAATTTTGAGTCGAGTTAGTGATTAGAAAGACCCCAAAGTTGAAATCGAACTGGATATTATAACAAAGGAGGATGGGAGATGAATCAAAAGAAGAGCGACGGAGATGGTTGGCAATGAAAGTTAGGGTTGTGGTGAGGTAAGCTCAAATAGGGATTTGAATTGGGTCATGGACCTAAGGGGTAATCTAGAAAAGATATCGAAAATGGTATTTTGGGTTAATGACAATGAGAAAGCCATGATTCTCTACTTTCTTATTGAACAAGAAGAATTCATTCAAAGGTTTTATTTGTTTTTTTTTTTGGTGTTTGGTTTTTTGAAAGTTAATAGGATTGATTTGTTAATTTTTGAAAGTTAAGTGATTATTTTTTCATTGAGATCAAAGTTGAGTGACTATTTTGTCATTTACTCTTATATATTTTTTGGGTTGAAAATGATTTAGTGGTCGGTTAACTACCATGTCACTTTTCCGTTATGTTTGTAACGAAAATGTTTAAAAGGACTATTTTATTATTTTTCCAAAATTGAATGACTGAATTGAATTTAAAATGATTGTATTATCAGCTACCTCAAAATTGAGTAACTGTTGGTGTAATTTACCTTAAAAATTTACCATTTCAGGATGGCATCGGATATTACTATAAATAGAGAAGTGCATTTAAGGAGGGTCTTGCATGAATAAATTTTAAAGGGAAAATTCGCCATGTGTACTTTAGAGAAGCGCGGGAACCTCTTTATTTTAACGTTGACCGGCGAAGACCAGCACCGACTTAACCCCAATCTTATCAGTTCCCTCCTCAACCTTCTCCCTCAGGTCAAGGCTCAAGCTACTTGTGGCTCGGCTCTTATTACCCAAGCCCAAGGTAAGTTCTTCTCCTACGGCTTCGTCCTTGATTGGGCGCAAGCTGCCGGGTCCGAACGAGGAGCCGCAAAACGGTTACAACACATGGAGAATTTGCTCAAGCCACTCATCGCCGCTCTTCTCTCCCTCCCGATGCCCACCATTGCCGCCATCACTGGTCACGCTGTTGCCGCCGGATTCACCCTTGCATTGTCCCACGATTATCTCATCATGCGTAAAGACAGAGGGATATTTTGGATGCCTGAGGTGGACATAGCGTTGACACTCCCCAATTACTTCAATGCGTTGTTTAAGGAAAAGATCGGTGACGCGTCAGTCCGTCGCGATTTGTTGTTACGAGGGTTGAAGATGAAGGGAGATGAGGCGGAGAAGAGAGGGGTTGTGAAAGCGGCATACGACGGTGAAGCGGAAGTGAGGGAGGCAAGCGTATGTTTGGCGGGGGATAAGGAAGTGGCACGGTGAGGTTTACGCTGAGATAAGGAAAGGATTGTACCCTCAGCTCTTTGCTATACTGGGATTAACCCACAAAGCATACGCCATTGCCAGGCTTTGATCTAAACCATGTATCTTATGGCATGGGTTTTAGCCTTAGGGTTTGATTTGGTTTTTAATTTGAATAATCGAATCCTGTTGCTGTATCTGAAGACCATTTGAATAACTGTGTTGTTCTTCTCCTGTAATAAAATTAATTAATTAAGTAAACACAAGTAATCAATTGGGTGAATACACGTAGCAAAAAAAAATAGAGCGATAAATAAATCTCTGTTCATGTTTGAACAAATAAATATCTGTTCATATTCGTTTGTTTATTTTTGAAGTTTTTTATGTTCGATTCGTGTTCATTAAGAATTTTAAATATTTTATTTATGTTCGTTTGTTATCATATTCATTTAACTTAATTGAATATATTCACGAATATTAAATAAATATGTTTATTTAACTTAATTGAATATGTTCACGAATATTAAACAAACAAACAATAAATAAATAAATATACACATATATTATTTTAATATTTTTATAAGAAAATATCATTAATAAATAAATGAGTCAATAAACGAGTTTATTCGTAAACATAAAAAAACCGAATACATTTTTATTCGTGTTCGTTCATTTATTAAACTAACATAAAAATTTTGTTTATACGTTTATTTAACTTAATAAACGAACATAAACGAATGTTATACGAATGATTCACGAACAATTCATCGAACGTTCTATTCATTTACATCCTAAAAAAAAAAAAAAAAGTTGAAAACAAGCTTTTTTTTTTTTTTTTTTTTTTATAAAAATAACCCAACAGTTTTTATTAATTACAAAAATAATTTATTTTTTCTATTATATATGTAAATGGTTTGAAATAATTAGTAAAATAAAAAAATTGACGTCATTCACTTATCACATCAGTCAATCACCTACAGTTGAAATTAAAAAAATTAATTTTTTGAGTGTTATCAATTTATTTTATGTCACCTATATATATATACACCTGTATTTCATAAGAAATTTAGAATTTTTTTATGATACCAAAGAAATTAGCGTCATCAAAATCAAAATCAGATTTGGGTGAGCAGACACCACCATCATTCACCAATTTTATTTATTTATTTTTTGCTGATGCCAATCATTTTGGCCTCACCATTATGCATTTTTTGATAGTATCAATCTCATTGACATCATCAAATGTATAAATACTCATGCCCCGATTTAAAAAATGTGTAAGGTGAAGATTTTTTTAAAAAAAATCTTGTTATGTTAAAGGATGACAGGAAGGGAAATCAGGACTGATTTATTTTTGTTTTTGTTTATTTAGAAAAAATTTAAAATTTGAAAATACGGTGAAACTCGAATGCTGACAATTTTAACGGTCATTTTTGGGAGTGTAAAAATAGTTGTCTTATTTACCAATGATTTAAGCGGAAACGGATTTAAATTGATTATATAAATCTTTACATTAACTGTGATAAAACATAAGAGGTTCAAATTGATTATGCAACCCCATGAATTGAAACCACCAAATAAAAAAATATTTTTAAAGAAATAAAAAAAAATTAAAAGGGTGAATAGTGGTGGTGCCAATAAAATCTGATTTTAGTGATTCCAATCTTTTGACACCACCAAAACTTTTTTAATTTCCCACGAAATACAAGTAAATACATGTATTTTTAAGATATTTTTATACAGGTGATGCCAGATAGACCGACACCACCCAAAAATTGGTTTTTTTTTAAAATTCTACTAGTGACATGGCAAGTGAGTGACACCTGACACCACCACCCATTTTCACTATCTATTTGAGATCAATTACGTACATAACAAATAAAGTACATATTTTTTTAATAAATAAAAATTTCGAGTTATTTTTATAAAAAAGCCGCGAAAACAACAAACCTGTCACACAAAGGTATTTGAATGACCCGAACCCAAAAATTATTCAATTTTTAATCAGACTGCACGCAATCAATACCGGAATCCAAATCGAACTTCCAACCTGCAACTACTTACAATCCCGTAAGATGATGGATGAGATCGTTGTTCGATGAATTGAAAACAATAGGAACAAGAGCGATGAATGTAGCCTGGAAGGTGTGTGCTTAAATAATCTAAAGATGAAATGGAAAACAATAAGGAAATCCGATGCCGGAGATCTTGAAAATTTCCCGGTCCGATTTGAATCCAATAGGAGTATTCATTAAAACCCTACTTTTGAACTCAAAATCGAATTGCCGTCGTAAATGAACTTTTAGTGAATAAAGAACTAAAAATAAACGTCTTGTCGTAACGGAAAGACCTGCAAAATATTATCTGGCACTGCAACTATCTTCACCAGCTACCTCTTGGATATAAACTAAGCAGTTTTCGACTTCAGGGCTTTCTTCTTCCGCCTCTTTATTATCGAGTTCTTCATTCCCCATAAGAAAATTAACGCACCACATTGTGCAACACACTGCCATTAATGGAAGAATCAATGAAGTTCACACATAGTAATGCAGCTGGAACACTTAAATATGCATATGAAAAATACCTGCAAGAAATCACCGAGCAGAATATTGTATCGGGGCTCATCGGGGCCGTAGTTGTAGAAGTCATGGAGAAGAGGAGTGCTAACCAGCAAATACACGATCTACGGCAAAAGAAAGAATAAGACGGAACTGCTACACGAAAGTAACATATAATCACCCGAAAGAAACGAAATTCTAACCAGGAGGAAAGCTCCAAAACCATGGCCGAATACAAAGAGAATAGCACCAAGTCCTTTCATAGCAATAGCAGTTAAAACTAATTGTCTAACCTGTGTGAGGAAAAAGGTCTTCACGCATCATGCAAAACACGAACACATATCCGGCAAGATCAAGAAATTCATTACAAGTGATTCAAAGAGAAAAGGTATATCTTACTTCGATATCTGGAAAATTTACATGGAATTGTGAAGATAAATGTTTCTTAGCAAGATTAAGCTTTGGTGCCAACTCCTTTGCTGCAGGCCCGCCATCGACCCCAAATTCATTGAACCTGCCAACATATTGGATATGTCACCATAACTACAAGACGTCAATAATGTTTAACGAGCATGCCTAGACAAGCTCTTTCGACAGCTTATCCAGTCTTATCCATAAAGGTGCAATAACTTGCAACAATACAACAATAGTGAAGTAAAACTAACTACATGGCCAATTGCCGGAATGGTGACAATAGGATCGGTAAAGCATTCAAGCATTTAGGGCATTGAAGCAACAGTGAAGTAAAATTCACTACACCACCCATTGCCGGATTTATACCATCCAAACTATAATGTTGACGGTAGGATTTCGGTAAACAATTTGGACATTCAAGACATTTAATCAACTACCAGATACGTACTTAACTATACTCGAACTCAACTGCAAGTGTTGAGATATTACGTTTTTCGTGCATTTGGAGAGGCACATTACCATACTCCTATCCAAAAACGTCTGAGTATTTCAAGAGTAATGAAGAGTCAAACCAATAAACACACTCAAATTCATCTTCTCCAAAAACGAAGGTTCAAGGCATTGTTTGCCATATATCTCCTCCTCACCGGGACAACCTCACCTAGTCAACTACTTTAACCATAGAGACTCGTCCGAAGGACCTTGAGACCTCACTCGCGGCGCATGGTTATCAATGCATGTAGACCTCACCCGGCGCTCACTCTAATTATACTATTACCATTTTTTATATTCTCCGTACGGCGGCCACCGTGTGAACCGATTTCCCTAACTATTTCTTAGTACTAACACTGTTCTATCAGGCAATTTATAACAATCTAAACTAAACAAACTACTATTCTATCAGGCAAATTATAACATCTAAACTTAAAGAACATAAAAATTAACAAAAACCATCATTTGCCAAAAAAAATGCAACAATTAAAAAAACCCAAATCTAAGAAACAAACAAATTTAAAAAACAACCCAAGATGTAGATTTAATGAAATGTTAAAAGAAAGAGAGGATTACATTTGCCAAGCTGATAGAATGAAAATGGAAGCAAAGCAAACTCGTCCAACAAACGAAGCGAAACCCATTGTTTTTTTTCCTTTCTTCCTTTTTTTCTCGTCCTCTCTACTTGGTTTTGAGCCCAAAAAATTGAAAGAGGGAAGTTCTGGGTTTCCTTTTCTCTTAGTTTGATTTTGGTGGGGGGGGTTCTCTCAGTTAGGGTTGAGGTTCAAAAACATTTTCATCCTAAATCTTCATTTTAAACCAAAAAAATGTGATAAATAAGTAGGTTTTTTAAATCAAGGTATTAAGATTTTTTAAAGTCAAAATTTTTAGTTTTGATATTTGAAAAAAAAAATTTTGAATGAATTTTTTTATCCAACTATTAAATCTTTTACTTTATATCATTATGTTTAAAATTGATATTTTATTATAAAATATGTATACAACGGATTAATAAAACTCTAAATTTATTATTCAATTAAAGCTTTAATTTTATGTATTGTATACATTTTTATTTTAATATACACAAATTATTATCTCCATTAGTTGTATGTATATTATATTATTTATAAAATCTCTGACTAAAATAGTACAAATCAGTCGAACACTGATTCAATTAAGAAAACTATGAAAATATACTTTCGTAATTAAAATAAGTTATATTACTTGAATATATTTTAATATTTTTATTTTTTTAGAAACTAATAAAAATGTACCCACAATAAAATTTAAACACATGTCAATTCAATTAATAATACATTAATTTACCACTTAATCGAAACTTCATCTTGATATAATTTTTACATTTTATTTTAATATGTATAATTTATTATCTCCATTAATTATATATTTACATTATTAATAAAATCTCTTACTGAATTGATATTACAAATCTGAAATCCAACCCAATTAAGAAATTAAAAAAAATGATCTGTTGTATTTAAAATAAATAATATCATTCCAAAGTACTCTAGTTTATTTAATTGGAAAAAAATAAGAATATATATAAGATAAAATTTAAACTCATGCATTTACATTGAAAAAACTTTAAAATTACCATTCAATCAATATTTTATTTTGAATATTTATACATTTTAATTTATTATACACACTTTATTATTTCTATCAATTATACATCTATACTATTAATAAAATTATTGATTAAATTTATGTCCCCAATCAACGAAACACCACCTCAATTATAAAATTACAAAAATAACCTTCTGTATTTAAAATAATTATAAATTATATTATTTGTACTTTAATCTTTTTAATTAAAAAAATAAAAATATGTATATAATTAGAAGATAATTTTATATTAGCTAGCGATGTGGCAAAATTTTATTGGTCCACAGCACGAGCTGAATTAGACCTCACCCTAAAATTGGATTGTAGAAACAAATACCCAAATGCCTCATTTCATTTCTACTAAAACTAATATGCTTTGATGGCTGAAACTTGAGCAAAGAAGACTGTAAATAACACCTTTTAATGTTTTTCCCCCTTAAGAAAATTTTACAAACTCACTCCAACCCAACAATTTTCCTAGTATAATATATTATTACATATCGTATAAAACAGCGATCGGATTTTTCGCCAAACTACGACTGTAGGTTACCTGTTTTAGAGTCCATCGGATGGTCGGAATACTGAATAGCCGTTGACACCACAGCCCAGATTAGAATACTCTCGAACATAGTATGGATAACTGACTAAATCAGCATTCCTCATGCCAAGTGAAGCCATTGGCCAATGTGTTGGGGTCAATCCATCAATTAGTCCATTGGCATAAGGTAGGGGGCTAGGTTGTGGAATATATTCCCTCGATGTATCGCAATGGTTTCCCAAGGAATTTCTGTAACCTTGTTGGAACCCATGGTTCCAGTAACTCCATGCTTGTTCGAACCCGCATGAGGATACTGTCTCACCCAACATGCCCAAATTGGATGGAAACGAAACATGACGGTTTAATAAACCAAGAGAATGGAAGCTTGATGCTGACCTGGCTACCCTCCCGACATTGTGTTCCTCGTCAAGCAAGTCATTGATGATATCGAGATGGGGAAACTCGTCGGCAAAGACACCTTGGGTCTGACGTCCGGTTGTGCAGCCTGGAAAATCAGTAGACAAGTCAAGATTTTCAATCTCAAGCAATGAAGAAGGAATAGACTTCATACTCGTAGTGGCATCCCTTTGAGAACTCTCCATCCACCCGGGTGCATTCAGCAGGCTATCCCGAGTTACCATGCCAAATGCAAAGCCTGGTTGCACAGAATTTGGGTCCGTCCTCTCTGAGCTCTGGGGTATATACACTGGTGCAGGTACCAAGGCTGGTGGCTGTGTGTATGCTCCTGAGCTAGAGAAGTTAGGATGACTAGAACCAGGAGCAACATGGTTACCCAAGGCATTTCTGTAAGATTGAGGAACATAACTTGTAGCTGGGGTTTTGTAGGGACCTAAACAGCCAGCTGCGCTAACAGAACGAGAAAGAAACGGAGTTGTTTGAACCATAGAAACAACAGGAGTTGTTGGCCTAAGACTAGAAATTTGAGGAGCACTAGAGGGACTTGACATCACAGGCACTTGTGGGGTCACAGGATTTTCAGCTGGTTTTGAAGTTGCAGCCTTTTGAGTCTCGGATTTTGATATACTAGTCATTTGGATCAATGCTTTTGAAGATGCAGATTGATCACTCTGCCGCAGGTCATTTGCCGATGCCTTCCTAACTTGCACAGAACCTACACTGCCAGCAATACTGTAATCTGACCTAAACTTAGCAGTAGGTGGCAGATTTCTCAGAGACGATGGTATGGCAACCGTCTTCACCTTAGGCCTTTCTAAATCAACCGGATCATGGGTGCTCGGTTTCTTTTGCAGCAAAATAACTTCCTATAACATTGAAAAGATAAAAATTTAAAAGCTGAATGGGATGGCCATAATAAAAGGATATATATAAATATACCACCTTCTTAAGAGCATCCTGGTCAACCCACGTAGTCTGATCCAACGAGGAGGAAAGAGCAGCCTCGGACTCAGATTCACCTGCCTTGCTGCTTTCAGAAGCATCATTACAATCCCCTCCATCTAATGCAGGGCAAGGCGGCTGATTATCAGTTTCTGTGGTCCAACTACCATCATCACTAGACATTTTACTTCGCTGCTTCTTTCCTCTACAAATTTGAAGTGACATATGAGACAAATACCTTGTCTGTAAAATACAGAAGCATGAAAAGAAATATAAGTAACACTTTACCTGCTAGGTGATTTCTTATTTTGGTTGTTTGAAAATGAGTTGCCTTTATAGGAGCCATTTGTTACCACTGATGGTACGGAATCTGTCGAACATGTTGAGGAAGTATCATCCATCGTAGATGGGCTCCTTTTGTCAGCTACTTCACTTTGCATACAAGATAAGCTACTTATTCCACTGCTACTAGCTTCTGTGGGAGGGTGAACTTCGGATGTATCTGTATCCCAACCAACAGGACTAGCACATCTGTCTTCTGAATCAGGCTGAAGAACTTCAATGCCACAATCAACTGCTTCAGAGACATCAGAAACATCATCTTGAAGATAAGATTTTTCAGGTACCAACTGCACCTCCACCATCATTGAGGCATCCTTTTCATTGTCTCGGTTATCTTCTTGGTGTTTCTCCTTCGCTGCCACAAAAGCCTTTCCTTCCCTCCCTTTGTCTTTGCTTTTCCGATTATTTCGTTTTTGCTTAGCCTACAGTATGTAAGCAGGGAAAATGGGCACATTCAGAAGGGGAACAAAAAACTTGGGAAATTTGTTCTCCTTCAATTCTTTCAAAATTAAAAGTAAAAAGGTATACTTTAAATTGCTTCAAAAATAAATTAGAGATCTTCTGGTATCACCATAACAGTAACTCTGGGAAAATCTAAACATCAGTGTATTTCATTTTGTTGCACTCAGGTGGTCCAATGGGGAGTGTTTATCGTGATATCTCCTAACATTCTACCAGGCAGAGAGAAAAAAAATGAAGAAGAGGATTATGCCTGTTTTTTCTTAGATTTTTTCTCTTTCTCAGATGCTCCTCGTTTAGCCTTCTGCTCGCTTTCAGCCAGCCATGCAGCTTCTTCCCGGATGAGCTCTTCTTGCCTCTTCCAAGCAACAGCTTCCTGGTAGGCAACTTCTATTTTGTTGCTGTATGTAAGCAAGAAATTAGGCCGTCTATAGGAACAAGTGATTATCATCCCATTAATATCCTATGGGGCTTGGTGAATAAAAGTTTGAAATACTATGAAAATTAATAATCCAATCTTTCCATCAAGCTGACAAAAAAAGGTCATCTAAAGGAACCCAAAAATCATGACTAACTGCATTACAGACTAATTTTGTAAGCCTGAGCTATCAGAAAATAAGAGAAGTACTATGAGCTAGAGAGAACTATTTTCGGTAATAAGTCTACAAACATATTGCTGTCTACCAGAAAGATTACGGTATATTAAAAAAAATTTCAAGTGTAACCAGAGCTTTTTCCATTTTTTCCCTTAATAATTCTGTGAACAAACTGGAGCAACTGATTTGACAGAAAACATAAAGCCCCTTGGGACAATAAGAAACAAGAAAATATCGAATACGCAGACATGAATCATCTATATTTATACGTGCATGTATACTTCATGAGCTATCAGTATTTCCATAATTGAAAAATCAACAAGCTTTAATTGACCAAAAAATATATCACCTGAAAATATGAGAGAGAATAAATATTTCCACTGTCCTGCGGCCCAATTCTGTAAGATGCCTTTCATCACACTCAATTGAATCTTTGTTGAAATCCTCTCCAGAATTCCCATCCTAGACAAAATAATAGGCTTTGCTGAACAAGAAAAAAGCTGAAACCCCATTTCCACAACCAGAAAAACAAAATAAATTCATATACAGAAAAATGCTTAGCTCATTCTCACAGTAAAGAACAAAAGAAATATGCCACACTAGGGGCTTGAAATAACTTTCCACAGAGACATACGACAGGAGAACTGAATTAGCTTCTAGGGAAGAGAACATATTCTAGACACCAAGGCAGAACTCATGTAATGGAAAGGAAAGTAAAAGAATCCCACTAATATGTTTTCATTAATCCACAAATTTTAAATGGAACTGTACAATTTACTCTATACTTGCTTGCTTTAAACCCATCTTATGTTCTTAGTTTAACCTATAATCTATATGAAGAAACTTACCTTTGATCGGTTTTGAGGACCTTTCTCATCTTTCGGTGGTAATGGTTCTAAAGCAGCAGCCCTTTCTAGAAGAACTAGCACATCATCCACTAAAATAAACATATTTTTTTCAACACGAACAATTGGAGCTGGCATTTCTTCAGCATCCAATAATTTTGACTTTGTTTTGTTGCCTTTACTCTGGACTTCGAGAGCCTTCAACCCACTATATAGCGAATCCATTACCAAAGTAGATGTCACCTCCTTCTCTAAAAAAAAGTGCTTCACAACTACTTTCAAAATCACATCTGTTTTCTCCCTAGACATTCGGCATCTGGCATTATGGTCTATCCCCAACCAAAAAGCACAAAAGCTGCAATAATTACAATATTTTAGTTGGGGCAAGAAGGCAACAAAACCATAAAGGGGATGGCTCAATTAGAAAAAAACCACATATGCTACTGAAACATGAAAAAAAGCACAAAAATAGAAAAAAAAAAACTGAGGCCACCTTTGATG
This sequence comes from Kokia cookei, assembly GCA_039519145.1. Taxonomy (NCBI): domain Eukaryota; kingdom Viridiplantae; phylum Streptophyta; class Magnoliopsida; order Malvales; family Malvaceae; genus Kokia; species Kokia cookei. The sequence goes on along the minus strand of CM076899.1, from coordinate 1,738,572 downwards.
CATATGTCAAAACAAAAAGTAATATGATTCTGAAAAGGCAAAGATGAAAATTCAAGCAGACCATCAAGCTATGCTAAAATCACAGGAAGAACCTCTAAAAGGAAAACATTCAAGCAAAACATATCAGTCGAAGACGGATGCCGCACACAGTTAAAACTGATATTCAATGTTATAAATGACTAAAAAATCAGTATTACATAATATAAAATAATTTACCTTGACCACATTACTTTGTCTTCTATCAAGCTTCCCAATTTGTTTCGTCGGTCATCCAAAAAACGGCAACAAATTTGCTCTACATTTGTTAAATATACTCTAACAAGTTCTCTCCTATATTGACGATCAAGGCAACGAAAAGGGCGGTCTACTTTCTGCCTACAAATCCCAAATAGTATATTTGATCATCAAGATGGAAAGAAACTAATTAGATATACAAACAAATACCAAGGATATAATTTTAAACTGAGGAAACAACACCACAGAATGAATCTTCTTAAACTGTAATGTTCTCATTACTAAGCAAACTTCATCATCAAAGATATGAACAATGGCCGAATTGAAACAATTATCAATCAACCATTTCACCCCAAAGTCTTATATTTGCTGAAAACTGGGAATCCAAAAGTTGTACTGATAAGCATGAAGAACAACATTTAGGCTTTGCTTGGCATGGAGGACGGAAAAGAGTGAGGATGGAAAATTTGTTAATCAAATGGTTAAGATTCATAACCACCTTCTTAGTTTGTAGCTTAACCATTAGAGTGAGAAATTTTCCATCCTCCATAATAAGCAGTGCCTTAAAGTCTATGAGTAATGCTACTACTCATATAGACAGCCAAAGGAAATTCAAAGCATTTAGTTATAAAGGCTATATTAAAGATCAGGATGAAAGGAGCAGTTGTTAAGCATTGACCAAAGCACCATAGGCAGAGGTTTGTTAATCAAGATCTTACTGATTACCTAACCACTTGAACTTGAGCTTTTATGATTAGTGTGTCAGATTCTATAAATCCATCATAAAGTTTTGAGAGCTCCATAAACTTTTTCCATCCCCAGTCATGCTCTTTCTTCCAAAATCGATGTAAAGTATCTGCAAACCACAGCAAGTTACATGTAGTTCAGGATCTTTATTAGTGCTACTAAACTAAATTTGAGCCAACCAACCTGAATATTTTGATTTCTTTGGATCTTTATTCACAACAGCTATTGTAAACTGTGCAAAATGACTCCAACCTGTCTTGGAGTAGAGAAATGAACCATATAAGTCCAATAACATAATACAATATGATAGTGAATCCAAAATGAAATTTAGTGATAATATCAAACCTGGAAGAAGTTTATCGTGATTAGCAACACAGAGAAACAATGAGAGATGATTGCAAACATCACAACCTTGTGGATAAATTAAAATGTACCTGTCAACCACGGCAAACAGCAGAAAATAAAACTGATGATTTTCCCTGCCATACTGTAGTATGTTTCCTCGTGGGAAACAAGGGAACAGCATAAAAGGTTGATCTACTAGTGTACAAGCAAATACGCTTCACATGTAGTTGATAGTTTCAATAAGATATGAAAGAATTCCAGAATGACAATGAATAATTTGCGAAATCAAAGTAGAAAATAACAGCCAATAATATTTATTCCCCATACCACTTATAGCCACCAATTTCAAATGCATTACTGCGAAGTTCTCTTTTGTTAATCTGCGAAAATTTCTCTATCTTCCATGTATACTTCCCATATAATTCAGAAGGCTTCAGCCCTATAAAAAAGTGAATTCAGTTTTTAATTTTCTATCACAAAAAAGGGCAAAATAACAAAAACATATTCTAAAATTTTGCACTCAAATTGGGAATATAAAAAAAGTACATGTTGAGACTTGAGAAACTTTTTTATTAGCACTCCCTAGCCCTGCTTTATTTGTACTTTCCATAGACTCATAACATTGGAAGCAAATAAATACCATCTACTGCTAAGCTAGCCTTTCCACCTCACATTTCAAATAATTAATTGGTTTAAGAAGTTTCGGTCATAAAAGAACGAAGAAGAAAAAAAGCATATTCCAAATTGTTCATGCTTGATATGGCAATATAGAAAAGTACAGGTTGAGAAACCTTCTTGAAATATTCCCCAGCCAATATAGAAAAGTACTGCTCACTGGTATTGACCAATATAGACTAGCACTCAAAGAACTATGATACTAGTACTGTTCTGTTTTACCTTAAAATCAGTACTGTACCAACTACTCTGCATAGAACCAATTGCTTGACTAGATATCATTCATGAGTATCCATATTTTATGCACCCAGTGGTAAAAATTCTTAAAATGTGGTAGAGGCTATTCCAATTCCAAACATTATGAACTCCTCAATAACATTCCAAAATGTAGACAACCAGCTCACAATGGACTACCCCAAACTAAATGCAATCCAATCTTCTTATCAGACCATTCCATTTAATCACTCACTGTTTTTTGAGATAATGTTGGATTTAACATATAAAGGATTCAACCTACATCCTCGACAGACTTTACAACAATTGAGATTACACTGACATAGAAACATATGCTCAAAAGCATGAAGAGCATTCAACCAAAGATGAAAGTGATCTAAAAGCATACCACAACCCAATCTTCTTACCATGCCATTCAATTTAATTACTCATTGTTTTTGGAGACAATGTTGGATTTAATATATAAAGGATTCAACCTAAAGCCTCGATAGACAATATAACGATTGAGAATACACAGACATTCAAATATATGCTCGAAAGAATAAAGAGCATTCAACCAAACACGATACTGATCCAAAAACATACCACTATCATAATCATCGTCAGAGTCCCAATAAGGGGGTGAGGTTGAAGGTGTTCCGTTTTCCACCTGCTCGGAAGACCGCCATTCGGCCAATGCTTCCCCTGATTGAAAACACTGCCCATTTGAAATCCCCTCCACCGACCTATACCCTCCAGACCTCTCACTTACAATCCCAGTCATTTCCCCTCAATAGTCCTCCCTTCAGCTCCTCTTGCTACACAATGGAAAACCCAAATGAGAAACACTAAAAAGAACACTTAAAAATAACAATTAATAAATACCTCTTAAACCTCACTTTGAAATCATAAAATCATTAAAGACACCACCTCTAACTAATTTTTTTTTTCCTCACACCATACAAAATCCAAAATTAAAACTAGAATTATATCAAAATATAGGCCTCCGTATCCAGAAATATATATCAAACGTACCCATAAAAACCAACTGATACATACACAAGAACCCAAACTAATACACACACACGCAGACCATATAATTAAGACCCCAATTTGAATGAACCATCAACCCGACTAAACCCCGTAAATAATAGCGATCGATAGATTGAAAACAAAAAACCCAAAACCCGACAAGAATCAAACCTTGAAACAACAAAAAAAAACCCAATAAACGAAAAAAAATCATTCGTCACGAACCTGGAATTGAAGCGTCAATAAAGGGGTTCGTTTTTTAATTTCAAATGGAGCTATGACAACTCTTTTGAGATTCTATGGAGAGAAAGACATACAGACGAAGAGAGGAACGTGTGTATGTGTCTATATATGTAGGGAAGCAGCTATTGAAAACGATAAAAAAGAGAGAGGGGAGAAAGGGTGAGGGTAAAATAATATACTTTTGGGTAAATTTTTTATTTAGTGACTTATGTACGATTTAAATTACATTTTTGTTATTAAACTTTAAAAAGTTACGATACTATCACTATTGTTATTGATTTGATATATTTTAATCATTAAACTATTAATTACCATTAACGGTGTAATGATTGCGTGACATGTTGTATCATTTAAAACTAAAAATTTTAGATCAAGTTACATAGTAAGTCTCTATACTTTCTCTCTTTTTTTCTATCAATCTAATTTATTTTTTTAAGTATAATGATAAATTTAGTTTTTAAGGTTTAATTTTTTTGTCAATTGGACCGTTATTCTTTCTTTTTTTTAAGTTAAGTTTTGCTTTAAATCTTTTAAAATGAGTTAAATTTGACAATCAACCTTTCAAAAAGAATTGCATTGTTTTTTTTTTTTAACGGAAATATTAACTAAAATGTTTACTTTTTAAATATGATAGCCTGCGTAACAATTCATGTGTACTTCATGTTTTTTTTTATGAACTATATATATATTTTAATAATTTATAATTTTTAAATTATTTGTTGACATAATATATATAATAAACGGTCATATGAGCAAAAAGTACACAGATTATCACACGGATTGACATGCCAACAATGTTAAAAATACAATGCTTACACAACATTTCCTTTAAAAAAAATACAATTTTGACTCTTTTTGAACCGTGGAAAGTCAAATCTAGTTAAAAATAATAGTTAAATCACATTTTGAGACTTAAACTTGATAATTGTTCTCACGTTGGGGTCTGAATTTTTTTTTAATTCAAATTAAGCCCTAAACTTGGCAAATGTTCTCATATTGGGACTTGAATTTTTTTTTTCTTGAAACCTCTAATTCAAGCCCTAATATGTGAACAAGTATCAATTTTAGGATCTAACTTAAACAAAAAAAAAATTTTCAAACCCTAACATAAAAAAATTTGTCAAATTTAAATCCCAATGTAGAAGTAAATGTAGACGTGGCATACAAAATGTTGGCACATTGATGCATGGCATGACATATTTGTATATAATCTTTCATGAGCCTATGTAATTTGTATACTTTTTTAATATTTGTTTATTAAAGTTTAAATTGATTAATGATTTTTTTTTAATGGAGTGACTTGATTAATTTATTTTTAGTCATCATTAAATATACGAATATATAAAAATCTCTGTTCCAAAATTTCTATGTAAACATAGTACTCGATTAAAGTTTCAAACATGTCTCTCGGACTAGATCAAATTAATTATTTTATTATAATATTGATTAATTGAATTCCTATATTATTAAGAAAAATAAAAAAATGATAAAAATTGACTGAAGTCAACATTTATCTTAAAAAAAAAAAAGTAAGACAAAAGTTTTATTCTTCATTTGTGATTCAACTCAAAATAAAAAATTTTATTTAAAAAATAATAAAAGCTTTAAAAATATTACATTTGCTAAATAATAGATATCATTTTTGTAACAATGGTTGCATCACATTTTGGGGCTTAAACTAGACAACTCTTTTTACATTAGAGCCTGAACCTTTTTTTATCAAAGTTAATCATTGAAAACCTTAAAATTCAAGCTTTAGTGTACGAACAATTGTCAAATTCAAGCCCCAGTGTGTGAATAATTATCAAGTTCAAGGTTTAACTTGAAACAAAAAAAAAGGATATAACTTAGAACAAGTTTTCTCCAAATCAAATTTATATAAACTATAAACTATATGAGTTGTAAACTCAAATATCATAATGCTAATTATGAAAATAGAAAATGTTTTCTTACACCATGTTGTGGGGTATAATATCATTTAAGAGAATAGTGTCAGACACCAACACGATAGACAATTCACATGCTCTTTAATTTGAGATATTCAAAGTTTTGAAATGTGGTTGAAAAAACATTTGTTGTTCTAAAAAATTACTTCTCATCTTAACATCACCTTAATATATTATTAAAAAAAATAAAATTGACTCATACTAACATATTGCATATTTTAGAATTTCAATCATAAATAAAATTAAGATGATCCATACTTTAAAGAGTACATGAAATAATGAAATCTAAATAATCTTAATGATAGATATTCAAATGATTTCGATCAAAGAGCGATAGATGATGACAAAAAACGTATGTTAAATATTAAAGAGAAATTAACTAGACAAATATGCACTAAAACAATTAGATAAAATTACATATCATATTTAATTTCTTGTAATCTTTATTAACAATCGCACTATCAACTATTTTTTAGACTAACAATATAAATATGATAATTTGATTTTAATTTTTGTTACTTGTTAGAAATTATTTTTATCATACTAATATTCTTATTTGTAGTAATTACACTCTCAATCAATTACACAATGCTGTCCAAACAGACCTTACATGTCAAAGAAAAATTTTCATTGGCCGGTTTAGTAATTCACTTATGATGTTAACAATATATATGTAATAAAACACATATTGATAGTTAACGTACCATATTAAACATTTTTAAAATACAAATACCACATTAGATATTTTATAAAAGTACATGTACCATTATAAAACATGTATCGATAGTTTAAATACTACATTAAACACCACATTGGATATTTTATGAATGTACCGGATATCAAATGTGACATTATCCCAATAATAATAATAGGACTAGAGACTTGCTAGGTTCTTTCACCACGTAACATTAATACCAAGACTAGAGACTTGCTAAGTTCTCTCACCACATAACATTAATACAGAGATGAAAACTAGAATTTGACCAAACCTTTTTATTTTAACTTGTAAATAAGTTTGCTGATGCAAGCCGCGCTAAGAATCAATTGACGTAAATAAGTTTTTTTTTAGTAGTTTAAGCTTCTCCCTGGATGAGCTCTTCTTGCCTCTTCAAAGCAACAGCATCCTGGTAGGCAACTTCTATTTTGTTGCTGTATGTAAGAAAGAAATTAGGCTTCTGTAGGACCAAGTGAGTATCACCCATAAATATCCTATGGGGCTTGCTGAATAGAAGTTCAAAATATCATGAAAATTAAGAATCCGATCTTTTCATCAAGCTGACCAAAAAGGTCATCTAAAGGAACCCAAAAATCATGACTAACTGCGTTACAGCCTAATTATGTAAGCTTTATGAGAATGTCCTATGAGCTAGAGAGAACTATTTTTGGTAACAAGTCTACAAACATGTAGCCCTCTACCCCAGAAAGATTACGGCACATTCGAAAAAAAATCAAGTGTAAGCAGAGCTGTTTTCTTTTTTATTCCCTTAAGATTTCTGTGAACCAACTATTAGAAACAAGAAAGTATTAGATATGCAGACATGAATCATCTATATCTATACGTGCATGTATACTTTGTGACTCACCAGTATTTCCATAATTGAAAAAATCAATAAGCTAGTGTTAATTGACCAAGAAAAAGCATATTACCGGAAAATATGAGAGAGAACAAATATTTCAACTGTCCTGCGACCCAATTCTGTAAGACGCCTTTCACCATGCTCAATTGAATCTTTGTTGAAATCCTCCCCAGAATTCCCATCCTAGACAAAAATAATAGGTTTTGTTGAACAAGAAAAAAGCTGAAACCCCATTTCCTTAACCCGAAAAACAAAATAAATTCATCACTGTAAATATATATATGCCACGCCAGGGGCTTGAATTAACATTCCACAGATATATACCACAACACAGGAGAACAGCATTAGCTTCCAGGGAAGACAAAGCATTTTTTCTACCAGAACTCATATATCGGAGAGGGAAGTAAAACAATGCCACTAATTATGTTTTCATTAATCCCCAAATTTTAAACTGTACAAATTACTCCATACTTGCTTTAAAAGCATCTGATGTTCTTACTTAGTTTATCCTATAATCTGTATGAAGAAACTTACCTTTGATTGGTTTTCAGGACCTTTCTCATCTTTCAGCTGTAATGGTTCTAAAGCAGCAGCCCTTTCTAGAAGAACTAGCACATCACCCACTAGTACAAACATATCTTTTTCAATACGAACAATTGGAGCTGGCATTTCGTCACCATCCAATAATTTTGACTTTGCTTTGTTGTCTTTACTCTGGACTTCGAGAGCCTTCAATCCACTATATAGTGAATCCATTACCAAAGTAGATGTCACTTCCTTCTCTATAAAGAAGTGCTTCACAACTGCTTTCAAAATCACATCTGTCTTCTCCCTGGACATTTGGCATCTGGCATTTCGGCTTATCCCCAACCAGAAAGCACGGAAGCTGCAATGATTACAAGATTTTAGTTGGAGCAAAAAGGCAACAAAAAAGGGAAAGGTGATGGCCCAGTTAGAAACAAAACCGCATATGCTATTGAAACATGAACAAAAGCACAAAAATAGAAAAACAACTGAGGCTGCCTTTGATGCATAATGTCAAAACAAAAAGTAATTTGATTCAGAAAAAGCAAAGATGAAAATTCAAGCAGACCATCAAGCTATGCTAAAACCACAGGAAGAACCCTCTAAAAGGAAAGCATTCAAGCATAACATATCAATCAAAGACAGATGCCGCATGCAGTTAAAACTGATATTCAATGTTATAAGTGATAAAAATTCAGTAGAAGTACATAATATAAAATCATTTACCTTGACCACATAGCTTTGTCTTCTATCAAGTTCCCCAGTTTGTTTCGTCTTTCATACGAAAAACGACAAGAAATTTGCCCTACATTTGTCAAATATACTCTAACAAGTTCTTTCCTATATTGACGATCAAGGCAACAAAAAGGGCGGTCTGCTTTCTCCCTACAAATCCCAAATATTATATTTGATCATCGAGATGGAAAGAAACTAAATCAGGTATACAAAAAAATAATGTAACAAATTAACTTGTTTATAACATACCAAGGATATAATTTTAAAATGAGTAAACAACACCACAGAATGAATCTTCTTAAACTATAATGACATCATTACTAAGCAAACTTCATCATCAAAGATATGAACAATGGCTGAATTGAAACAATTATGAATCAACCAGTTCACCCAAAGTCTTATATTTGCTGAAAAATGGGAATGCAAAAGTTGTCTTGATAAGCATGAAGAACAACAACATTTAGGCTTTGCTTGGCATGGAGGATGGAAAATTTGTTAAACAAATGGTTAAGATTCATAACCACCTTCTTAGTTTGTATCTTAACCATTAGAGTGAGAAGTTTTCCATCCTCACTCTTTTCCATCCTCCATAATAATCAGTGCCTTAAAGTCTATGTGTAATGCTACAACTCATATAGACAGCCAAAGGAAATTCAAAGCATTTAGTTATAAAGGCTATGTTAAAGATCAGGATGAAAGGAACGGTTGTTAAGCATTGACTAAAGTACCATAGGCAGAGGTTTGTTAATCAAGATATTACTAATTACCTAATCACTTGAACTTGAGCTTTAATGGTTAGTGTGTCAGATTCTATAAATCCATCAGAAAGTTTTGAGAGCTCCATAAACTTTTTCCATCCCCAGTCATGCTCTTTCTTCCAAAATCGATGTAAAGTATCTGCAAACCACGGCAAGTTACTTGTAGTTCAGGATCTTCATTAGTGCTACTAAACTAAATTTGAGCCAACCAACCAGAATATTTTGATTTCTTTGGATCTTGATTCACAACAGCTATTGTAAACTGTGCAAAATGACTCCAACCTGTCTTGGGGTAGAGAGAGGAACCATATAAGTCCAATAACATGATACAATATGACAGTGAATCCAAATTGAAATTTAGTGATAATATCAAACCTGGAAGAAGTTTTTCGTGATTAGCAACACAGAGAAACAATGAGAGATGATTGCAAACATCACAACCTTGTGGATAAATTAAAATGTACCTGTCAACCATGGCAAACAGCATAACATAAAACTAATGATTTTCCCTGCCATACTGTGATATGTTTCCTCATGAGAAACAAGAGAACAGCATAAAAGAATTATCTGCTAGTGTACAAGTAAATACACTTGACATGCAGTTGATAGTTTCAATAAGATATGAAAGAATTCCAGAATGACAATGATGAATTTGAGAAATCAAAGTAGAAAATAACAGCCAATAATATTCATTCCCCATACCACTCGTAGCCACCAATTTCAAATGCATTACTGCGAAGTTCTCTTTTGTTAATCTGCGAAAATTTCTCTATCTTCCATGTATACTTCCCATATAATTCAGAAGGCTTCAGCCCTATAAAAAAGTGAACTCAGTTTTTAATTTTCTATCATAAAAAAGGGCAAAATCACAAAAACATATTCTAAAGTTTTGCACTCAAAATGGGAATATAAAAAGGAGACATTGAGACTTGAGAAACTTTTTCATTGGCACTCCCTAGCCCTGCTTTATTTGTACTTTCCATAGACTCAATAACATTGAGAGCAAATAAATACCATCTACTGCTAAGCTAGCCTATCCACCTCACATTTCAAATAATAAATTGGTTTAAGAAGTTTCGGTCATAAAAAATGGAAGAAGAACAAAAGCATATTCCAAACTATTCATATTTGATATGGCAATATAGAAAAGTACAGGTTGAGAAACCTTCTTGAAATATTCCCAACTCTATATAGAAAAGTATTGGTACTCACTGGTATTGACCAATATAGACTAGCACACAAAGTACTATGATACTAGTACTGTTCTGTTTTACCTTAAAATCAGTACCGTACCAACTACTCTGCCTTAAAACCAATTGCTTGACTAGATATCATTCATGAATATCCAAATTTTATTCATCCAGTGGTAAAAATTCTCAAAATGTGGTTGAGGGTATACCAATTTCAAACATTATCGAACCGCTCGATAACATTCCAAAATGTAGACAACCAGCTCAGAATGGACTACCCTAAACTGAATGCAATCCAATCTTCTTATCAGACCATTCCATTTTATCACTCATTGTTTTTGGAGATAAAGTTGGATTCAACATATAAAGGATTCAACCTAAAGTCTCAATAGACTTTATAACGATTGAGAATACACTGACATAGAAACATATGCTCAAAAGCATAAAGAGAGTTCAACCAAAGATGAAAGTGATCCAAAAGCATATCACAACCCAATCTTCTTATCATGGCATTCCATTTCATTGTTGTTGGAGACAATGTTGGATTTAATATCTAAAGGATTCAACCTAAAGCCTTGATAGCATTGTAATGATTGAGAATACACAGACATACAAATATATGCTCAAAAGAATAAAGAACATTCGATAGTGATCCAAAAGGATTCAACCACTATCATAATCATCGCCGGAGTCCCAATAAGAGGGTGAGGTTGAAGGTGTTCCCTTTTCCACTTGCTTGGAAGACTGAGATTTGGCCAATGCTTCCCCTGATTGAAAACACTGCCCATTTGAAATCCCCTCACTTGCAATCTCAGTCATTTCCCCTCAATGGTCCTCCCTTCAGCTCCACTTGCTACACAATGGAAAACCCAAATGAGAAATCATAAACCTCTCTTTAAAATCATAAAATCATTAAGGACACCACCTCTAACTACTGTTTTTTTTCCTCACACCATACAAAATCCAAAACTAGAACTAGAATTATATCAAAATATAGGCCTTTGTCTCCAGAAAAAAAAATCAAACTTACCCACAAAAGCCAACTGATACTTAAGCAAGAACCAAACTAAAACTCACACACGTAGACCATATAATTAAGACCTCAATTTGAATGAACCATCAACCTGACTAAACCCCATAGATAATAGAGATAGATAGATTGAAAAAACCCAAAACCCCGTTAAGAATCAAACCTTGAAACAACCAAAAAAACCCAATAAATAAACGAAAAAGAAAATCATTCGTCACGAACCTGGATTTGAAGAGTCAATAAGGGGGTTCGTTTTTTAGTTTCAAATGGAGCTAAGGCAGCTCTCTTGAGATTATCATTCTTCTGTTTCATTGTTATTACCGAGTTTTATTGCTTAATCCGCTTGGTTTTTTTAGCTATTTTGACCTGTTGACTCATAAATGTTTGTAAAACTTGTTTGTTGTTTTGCCCTTTTCTCCTTTCTACTCCACCACCCTTGTACTGCAAAATTGGTGTAATGCTGTAATTAGAACGTATCACTATCCGGTTCCAAAATTGGGTTTAAGCTTGATTCAGTTTAAAATGTTAAATTCGATATCAATTCGACTAGTTGCTATTAATTTTTTAAAATTATCTGTTTATATAAAAATAAATTCGGGTATAGGCGAATAATTTGACTGGTGATCAAGTCTATCCCCAATTCTCTTATTTTTTGGGTGAGTCTTCGAGCTTAGTTAAATGATCCGGCTCATGATCGAGTTTAATTACAACTTACCAAGCAAATACTTTTAAAATAGTATCAAAATAGAGCTATACAATATCCAAACAATAACTATAAAATAGTAGCAATAAACTAGCGAAATGAAAACAAAACAATAGCAAAACAACATATTCGAACCGGGCCAGAAAAAGTCTATTCGAGACTCGATTCGTTTAGAAAACAAACTTTATTTTTTTATCCAATCTTATATTTCAAGCTTATATTTTTGCCTAAAATCTCTTACTTTTCAGACTATCTTTCGAGTTTAGGTAAGTGACCCAATTCATGATTGTTGTAATTCTATTGATCGTAGAAAAAGGATTGCCATTTTCCTTTCAATTTGCATGTGCATACTATTACGGTTAAAAACTCTAGCAATTAACAAGTGGTTAAGTACAATGGTAAAGTATATTGTACTTTCAAAGGAAGGATCTAGGTTTGAACCTTGAAAATAATATTGTTGGGAGGGACAACCACAAACTCGAACATGAACTTTAAAACGGATATGAAGAATATATAAAAAAAAATCTAGCAATCAGCCCTTGGGCCTGAAAATGGAATGGACTAAAAATTGGACCCAAGTCACAATCGGGCCTTGGACACGGACCTAAAATAGAAGATGGGCTTGACTTTGAAAGTTCGGGTTTTAAACTCTAAAAAAAACTTCAGAATAATGCCATAATTAAAATAAATTAAATTAGAAACAATTCAAAATTGTAAAAGCTTTAAATATATTAACTTTGTTAAACAATAGATGATATTTTTTTTAAATAGTAAATGTTAACTCTGTTAATATTTGGTGTTCTTTGATTTTTTTTTTTAGTAGTATAAGGACTAAATTGATCCATTTAATAATAATATGAGACTAATTTGATGAAATCTTGGCTATATAATAAAGAGACTTGCTAGGTAGTTTCACCACATTACTTTAATAATACAAGGACTAAAACTAGAATTTGGCCATCAATTTTTGTGTTGACTTGTAAATAAGTTTTGGGTAAATTGTACCCAATGTCACTAAACTATTAATAAGTTTATGTTTTGATCACTCAACTTTAAAAAGTTACAAAATTATTATTGAACTATTCGAAAGGTTTCATTTAAATAATTGAATTATTCGAAAGTTTTTATCTAAGTTGTTAGAGTGTTTAAGTTTTTTTTTTTGAAAAAAATGTTTGGCTAATGAGCTCCAAGTGATGATTTGAAGATTGGTATGATGGATCAGTACTCATTGATGAGTAGATTAACGTACCTTAGGTCCAAGTTAATCTGACGATTAGTGTTGGAGATTGAGAAAAACAATTGCTTGGATTTTGGTTTGCAAATTCGTAACTTTCAAATTTGTTTCATGAAAAAAAAAGCTGAATTATAAAGTAAAAGGGGAATGAGAGCTTTCGATTGGTGCATGTGATGCGAACAGAGAAGACCATACAACAACGATTTTAACAACCTAGTGAGTTAAATGACAACTTTTGAATAGTTCAGTGACCAAAACATAAACTTACTAAATTAATTTTTGGTATAAATTTTTTTTTGCTACAAAATGATCACTAAATTATTCGAAAGTTTTCATTTAAGTCACTAGGTTGTTAAATTCGTTGTTGTATGACATTCTCTATTCGCACCGCCTACACCAATCAAAATCTCTCATTCACCGTCTCTTCTATAATCCAAATTTTTTTTCATGAAATAGCTTTGAACGTCACAAATCTGCAAACTAATATCCAAATAACTTTCTTCTCTAATCTTCGATACCGACCGTCAAATTGATTTGGATCTAAGGTATGTTTTTCTACTTGTTGATATGTACTGATCCACCGTACCGATCTTCAAATTGTCGCTTATAGCTTGTTAGCTGGACTTAAAAAAACTTTGTTAAAATTGGATGACTAGAATTCTTGTTAAAATAAAATACAGTGATAAAATAAAATAAAAGTAAAGTCCAAATAAATTAAACTTCTTTTATTTTATTTTAATTAGAATAAGTCATTTATTTTATTTTAATTAGAATAAGGTGTTTCAACCTTATTACCTTACTTCTATTAGTTGTTGATTTGGAATAAGGTTTTTCAACCTATAAATAGGTGTAGTCATCTTCTCTTGTAATCATTCAATTTTTGATATTAGTGAATCTTCTTCTCATTTGCCCGTGGTTTTTCCCGAAAGGGTTTCCACGTAAAATCTGTGTGTTCTTTCTTTATGTTTTCTTTGCGATATTTCTTCATTATCGACATTTAATTTTATCAAATTGGTATCAGAGCTTTTCGGGTTACTAGTCTCGATCACGATAATGACAACATTGAAGTATGATATTCCGCTGTTGGATCGCAACACCAGATTCGCGTTGTGGCAGGTAAAGATGCAAGCGATTCTTGCGCAGATGGATTTGGAGGATGCCCTGTTAGGGTTAGATAAGATGCCTTCGAATTTAACAGATGAAGAGAAAAAGCGTAAAGATCGGAAGGCTTTGACGCAATTACAGCTTCATCTGTCGAATGAAATTCTACAAGTTGTGTTAAAGGAGAAGACTATTGCTGCATTATGGGCAAAATTACAGTAGTTATGTATGTCGAAAACCCTAACCAGTAAATTGCATATGAAGCAACGTCTGTATTCTTATCGTTTGGAAGAAGATGCGTCTGTGCACGAACACTTAAATGTGCTTAAAGAAATTGTCTCGGATTTGGAAGCCATGAAGGTTCAGTATGATAAAGAGGATTTAAGGTTAATTCTCCTTTGTTCGTTGCCACCGTCGTATTAAACCTTCTGAGATACAATTTTGTATAGCTGTGAATCTCTCACTATTGATGAAGTCTATGCTTCCTTAGCCTCGTATGACAAGATGAATCATCTTGTGGCTAGATCTGACTCTCAGGGAGAGGGTCTCATTGTTCGTGGAAGATAAGATCAAAACAGTGATGATAATCATGGGGAGGACACAGGAACGAAATCCCCACAGTAAATTTAAAGGTAGATCGAGATCTTCAAACATAGATAAAACTTGTAACTTCTGCAAGAAAAAAAGGGCACGTTAAGAAATAGTGCTACAAGTTACAAAATAAGATCAAAAGGGAGGCAGAGAATCAAAAGGGAAAACAACCAGAACAATCCGGTGAAGCTGATGTAGTAGAAGACTACACTGATGGTGAACTCCTACTTGCTTCTGTTGACAATTCTAAAGTGAGGGAGGAGTGGATCCTCAATTCTGGTTGCACCTTCCATATGAGTTCCAATCGAGATTGGTTTACAACATATGAAGCTGTGTTTGAAGGTGTTGTTTTGATGGGAAATAATGCTTCATGTAAAATCGCAGGTGTTGGCACAATCAAAATAAAGATGTTTGATGGGGTTGTTAAAACTCTTAATGGCGTGCGACATGTACCAGAATTGAAAAAGAATTTGATTTCGTTGAGCACTCTTGATTCAAAAGGACATAGGTACACAACTGAAAGTGAGGTTCTAAAGATCAGTAAGGGTTCCCTCGTTGTGATGAAAGGGTAGAGGAAGACTTCCAAATTATATGTTTTGCAAGGTTCAACTATTACTGGTGATGCTGCAGTTGCTTCCTCTTCCTTGTCAGATGATGATATTACTAGACTTTGGCATATGCGTCTAGGACATATGAGTGAAAACGGCATGGCAGAATTAAGTAAAAGAGGACTTCTTGATGGGCAAGACATTAGCAAACTGAAGTTCTGTGAGCATTGCGTTTTTGGGAAGAAAAAGAGAGTTCGATTCACCAGAGGAATCCATAACACGAAGGGAATATTAAATTATACTCATTCTGATCTTTGGGGACCATTTAGAGTGCCTTCGAGAGGTGGAGCTAATTATATGCTAACTCTTATTGATGATTTTTCCAGAAAAGTTTGGGCATTCTTTCTGAAGTAGAAAAGCAATGTGTTTTCCGCATTCAAGTCTTGGAAAATTATGGTTGAAAAACAAACAGGAAAACAGATAAAA
Source organism: Kokia cookei (assembly GCA_039519145.1). NCBI lineage: Eukaryota > Viridiplantae > Streptophyta > Magnoliopsida > Malvales > Malvaceae > Kokia > Kokia cookei. The sequence goes on along the minus strand of CM076899.1, from coordinate 1,722,659 downwards.
CACCTTGGCACAAATAATGACTTGGAGTTTTGTTCTGATGAGTTTAATGAATTGTGCAAATCAGAAGGGATCATGAGACATTTGACAGTTCGTCATACTCCACAGCAAAACGGCGTTGCAGAACGAATGAACAGAACAATCATGGAGAAGGTTCGATGTATGTTGTCGAATGCTAATTTACCGAAGTCGTTTTGGGCTGAAGTAACCTCTACTGCATGTTTTTTATCAATCGATCTCTATCCATTGCCATTGAGAAAAAGACTCCACAAGAGATATGGTCTGGTAAGCCTGCTGATTATTCTGATATAAAGATTTTTGAGTGTCCTGCTTATGCTCATGTTGATAATGGAAAATTGGAACCAAGATTCATTAAATGTGTTTTTCTTGGTTTTAAAGCTGGTGTAAAAGGGTATAAGTTATGGTGTCCTGAAAATAGAAAAGTTGTGATTAGCAGAGATGTTGTTTTTGATGAAACTGCTATGTTACCTAACTTATCTCTTAAAGACTCTTCCGGTAAAGAACAACAAAAGCAGGTGGAGTTTCAGATTGATTCAGTATCTACAAAAGAGTCAACTTCTCAAGTTAGTACAGAAGTTCAGAATAGAGTCATTTCATCACCACAATATTCTATTGCCAAAAATAGACCTAAAAGAGAAATTAAACATCCGAAGAGGTACGCTGAAGCTGATCTAGTAGCTTATGCTTTAAACGTGGCTGAAGATATTGATGTTCGGTATCATTCTGTGCGTGATATTATTGCTTGTAGAGATGTTGTTGTGAGCAAAGTTAGGACTCATGAAAATCCTGTAGATATGATGACTAAGTCACTTCCCATAACCAAGTTTGAGTATTTCTTGGACTTGGTTGGTGTTCATTGTTGAAGAATACCCCTCAAGGGGTTTTGTGGAAGAGGTGGAGAACTTGTTCGTTGAAAGTTCTTGTTCGTAGAGAATTCTTGTCAAGGTGAAGATTGTTAGAATTGGGTAACTAGAATTCTTGTTAAAATAAAATACAGTAGTAAAATAAAATAAAAGTAAAGTCCAAATAAACTAGACTTCTTTTATTTTATTTTAATTAGAATAAGTCATCTATTTTATTTTAATTAGAATAAGGTGTTTCAACCTTACTACGTTACTTCTATTAGTTGTTGATTGGAATAAGGTTTTTCAACCTATAAATAGGCGTAGTCATCTTCTCTTGTAATCATTCAATTTTTGACATTAGTGAATCTTCTTCTCCTTTGCCCGTGGTTTTTCCCGAAAGGGTTTCCACGTAAAATCTGTGTGTTCTTTCTTTATGTTTTCTTTGCGATATTTCTTCATTGTCCACATTTAATTTTATCAAAACTTAACACCCAATGACTTAAATAAAATTTTCGGATGGTTTAATGATTATTTTGTAACTTTTTAAAGTTGAGTGATCAAAATGTAAATTTATTAATAGTTTAGTGACTGTAAATGTATTTTACTCTCACATTTATCATTTATAAGATTCTAAGAAAAAAAATATAAAAAGATGTCCCCCGGTGAAGTGCGGAATTATAGTAGTTTAATATTGAAAGGGAGGTAAAGGGAAGGTCCTTCCCCAAGCATTTCACCAAAATATTGTATTAAATCTTATAGTAAAAATGAATACTACCTTCATGCAGACGTTAGCTAATTAGTTTAAACAGTTGAATATATATTAATTGAAAAAAATCCCAGACCTCAAAAATCAGCCTTTTTGTATTCGATTTCGATTGGATTTTTTTTAAAGTGGTGGGTTTGGGGTCGGGGGATGTGAAAAGGTGATGGTTAAAGATGACGCTCGTGGTGCCGGCGGACCCACAGGTGTTGGTGACGGTGAAGAAGAAGACACAGCAGTCGCGAAGTTGGGCCGTTTTGGACAGCAATGGCGAAACCACCTTGTTGGACGTTGATAAGTACGCTATCATGCATCGAGTTAACATCCACGCCCGTGATTTACGCATCCTCGATCCTCTCTTGTCTTACCCTTCTACCATTCTTGGCCGTGATGGTGCTATTGTCTTAAATTTAGAGGTTCCAATTTTATTATCTTTTTTTTCTTAAATTTCTTTGAATTTTTTCTGAACTTTCTTTTAAACTCAATTTGATTTTTGTTTTATTTGCAGCATATCAAGGCAATTATTACTGCTGAGGAGGTCAGTGAGTTTTTGCTTCTTCTTCTTTCTTTTAATAAGAACTGTTAAAGAAAATGCTAATTTCTGATTGTTTATAATATTTGGGAATGATAGGAAATTAGAAAGAAATTTTTTATTCTTCATTAATTTCTTGGTATGAATGAAAAATGAGAGAAAAAAAAAGGGTATACTATTTAATCACTTATATGCATTGTAATTTAAGATGAAAAGAATAAAAAAAGGGTGAAATTTGAAAAATAATGAATGATCATGTAAGTTTAGTTTCTTGTTTTAGATAATGTTTAGATCTTGGATTCGTTGATTTCATTTTTTGTGTAGTATATGACGAATACATGGATTCGAGTGCGGGTGTTGGATATTTTAAGTGCATGTTGCTAACACCGGTGTGCTCGATTTTGTTTTTTTTTTTTTGTTTTTTCATATAATCCGAGGATCATACATGTTCTAAACTAGCGTCTAGCATCGATACTTCAGAAAAATGAAGAGTTCGAGTAACATAGGTAAAGACTACCGTAGTATGCTGTCTGCTATTGGACTCGAATGTTGGTGTTGGATATGTTAGGTGCATGTATTTGACACTGGAGTGCTCAATTTTTAACTTTTTTGAGTTATTTTTCATATAATTGGAGGATTTCTAAACTGGTGTCTAGCATTGATACTTTTAAAAAATGAAGAGTTTGAGTAACATAGGTAAAGACTACCGTAGTATGCTGTCTGCTATTGGAGTCGAATGTTGGTGTTGGATATGTTAGGTGCATGTACTTGACACTGGTGTGCTCAATTTTTAACTTTTTTTGAGTTTTTTTTTTTCATATAATTGTCGGATCATACATGTTCGAAACTACTGCATAGAATCAACATTTTGGAAAAAAGAAAGAAAGAAGAATTTGAGTAACATAGGTAAAGACTATCATAGAACATTGTATGCTATTGGACTTTGGCCTTTAATCTGTGTTATTGGAGTTTGTTTAGTGAAAGGATTTGGAGTTGAAATAGATTAGAAATAAATAGAAACCAATTCGGCTTTTTTCTTGGGTGGGAACTTGAAATGATTTTCTGTGGTTTAACTTTTAAGAGATTAAGGTTTTTGGAACTAAAATTTGAGTTCTTATGTTTGTAGTTTTATGTCTTTTGAGTGATATAATCTACTCATTTGGTCTAATCAATATGCGCTTCTTTGGTCTTCATGGAGTGAGTTTTTAGTTCAGCTCAATAAGCTCGACGATAATTGCATGGCGTTAAGAGTGCTTTTCGATTAAGATTTTGTACTATGAACTGCCTTTTCAGATTGTGAATTTGTATTGATAGGTACTGCTTCGAGATCCATCGGGTGAATATGTTGTTCCTGTTGTTCAAGAACTTCAAAGGCGTCTACCTGTAGTGAATGCCATTAATCAAGGTCTGGAAGCAATTGGCCAACTTGATGTCGAAGTAGCTGATGAATGTGGTATGTTTTATCAGTCCAATACATCAACCAGCTAAGTTAATGAACAGCATTGAATTCGATTGGCATTCTCAACAAATTCATCCTTCATGTTATTCATTTAACATCATAATGTTTTGATTTGTTTCTTTGAAATCTGAATCCTTTGAGCCTTGCCATGTAGTGTCTCCATTTGAATTCCGAGCACTGGAGGTAGCTTTGGAATCCATATGTAGTTTTCTAGCAGCCCGTACACTAGAACTAGAGACTGCAGCTTATCCTGCTTTAGATGAACTTACCTCCCTGGTAATTCTTATTTAGTATTTACTTTTCTCTTCCCCTTTTTCCTCTTCGCCTGTTCGTACTTTGTCATCATTTCTGTACTCTTTGCAGATTAGTAGTCGTAATTTAGATAGAGTTCGTAAATTGAAGAGCGCAATGACCAGATTGACTGCTCGGGTACAAAAGGTACTATACGGACTTCATTCATGTTAATATGTTTATGTGAATGTGAAACATTTTTTTCATCATATGCAGCATTCGTGTAATCGTTGATTATTTTTCGTTTTAGCAATTATCCCTCGGAAAGGACCAAAGTTCTAATCAAAATTTTTACTTCTATAAATGATGGAATATTAAATGAACAAAGTAATGAATCTTTCTTGGGGGATTGATGAGTTTAGCTACGATCACCATAGCTAGCTCTTTATAGAAGGGGAAAAACAGAGGGATATATATTGTTTATCTGATGGATTGGTGAAAAATGATCTGAGTTGCTTGTAACAGAAGCAACAAGCGTAAAGATAAATCGGCCAGAAATAATTATGTGATCAATGATGGATTGGTGAAATTGATTGAGTTGCTTGTAATGGAAGCAACAAGTGTAAAGACAATTGTTTTAACATTTCCATAAATTGCCAGAAGTAATACTGTGATCAACAATGGACTGGTGAAAATGATTGAGTTGCTTGTAATGGAAGCAACAAGCGTAAAGACAATTATTTTAACATTTCCATAAATTGGCCTTGAAATAATACTGTGATCACCGTTTATGAAGGTGAGGGATGCACTCGAACAACTACTGGATGATGACGACGACATGGCTGACCTTTATCTGTCGAGAAAGTTAGCTGCATCTTCACCTGTTAGTGGATCAGGTGCTGCCAATTGGTATGCTGTCTCTCCTACCATAGGATCAAAGATTTCCAAAGCAAGTAGAGGAAGTATAGCAACAATTCATAGCAATGAAAACGACGTTGAGGAGCTCGAAATGTTACTAGAGGTTAAAATAATGATTTACTTCCTTGTGTTTAACGATTTCTTCACCCCTAAGCTAAGTTTGTTATAATCTGTTTTTACAGGCTTACTTTATGCAAATTGATGGAACATTGAATAAATTAACCACGGTACTCGTCCCCTTCTCCTCTACATTTAATCGATTTAACCGTCGTTGTTCGCTACCTTCGTATATTTAGATGATAAGTGCTTCTCGTGTCTGCACATCTGCATTTAGTTTTTTATCATGCTTACAAATGGATGGAATAGATTGGACTTCGTCGTTTTGTACATAAATAGTCATCTTCCGACACTTACTTCTCTCAGTTTTCACTACTTAATTCGACATTACCGTAGCTGCGGGAATATATCAACGATACAGAGGACTACATCAATATTCAGGTAACCACCGGTCCACCATAAGCTTAAGAACTCCAGATTGCCATTTTTTTTTTTTGCCTGATTGATGCTTAAGCTTCATTCTTCACAGCTCGACAATCACCGAAACCAGTTAATCCAGGTGTGTTCTTCTTCATTCCGTGACATATTTGAACGATATTAAATCGAGTTTAAAAATTTTCTCCGATTTTGCAGTTAGAGCTCTTTCTAAGTTCAGGAACTGTGTGTTTATCTGTCTTTTCTTTGGTGACTGGAATATTTGGGATGAACATTCCATATACATGGAACGAGAACCATGGATACATGTTTAAATGGGTAAGCAATGCGTTGGTAAAAGTATCATGAAAGCTTTTATACTAGTAGTCAAATTGCATTTTGCCCTTTTTACTAAAAAATAAGTAAACTAGTCCCTGTACAACAAATCAATGAACAAACTTGTTCTTTTAGTTAAAAATTTCATCCATTTCTACAGTTAAAAACTGGCATAGCTGACATTAAAACCAGATAATTACACGTGGCATGTCAGGTGTACCTTAGGTTGATGTACAATGACCAATTTTTAATAGCAAGAATGGATGAAATTTTTAACAGAATAACTAATTTGATCTTCGACTTAACGTAAACGAACTAATTTATTCATTTTTTAACGTAGAAGAGATAAAATACAATTTGACTCCTAATATAAAGGCCTTTATAATACTTTTACTGCAATGTGTTTCAAATCGGATAAACTAGATGTCGATGTTATTCGGCATTTGAGTCAGTGCTCGTGTCCGGTGATTATATATTCTCTTATCTCATGTTTTCCATCGACAGGTGGTGATCACCGTGGGGCTACTTTGTTCACTTTTGTTCATACTGATTATGTCCTATGCTCGGTTGAAGGGTTTGGTTGGATCTTGACCTGCAAATTGTGCATGAAACAATAATTGTGTATTGGCTCGATAATTAAGGTGTTATTCGTCGCAAGTGTGATCTGGATTTTAATCGCGTTATTGTCAAGATTTTACCCTCCTCTCGTAATTCACAAAAGAAAATTGGTATAACAAAAACAAGAAAATAAATAATTGGGACTTTTTTAACAAAAGAAAGATTGCCTTAAAGAAGATTTATAGGCTTTTATTTGTTCTAGAAAATAGGATAGGTTTTTTTGTGTGTTGTATTAAAAAAACTGATAAAATTGATAAAATAATTTTACATATATTGTAATTAGTTTTTTTTTTTCTTGTGTTGTTTTGGGTTTTGATTTTTTTGAAGATCATTTTGTTTTTTATTTTCTAAATTTTCCGAGTTAAGTATCAATGAATAATGTATAAAGAGTTTCTAACTTCGCGTTTTAAATCATCTCATTCTAGCCATTAAAAAATTCATTTTGATATTGAACTTAGGTTGAAGTTATGTATTCGCAAAGACAGCATTCCTTCAAATCAAATGAATCTAACAAAATTGCACTCGACAAATAAATGCTACAAGGTCTAGTTCTACTTCCAATCTCATTTTACCATATAAAAGATAACATATATATAATAATTCTATTTATTCATTACCTTATCGTATTAGTAAATATTAATCCAAATCTTTTTCATGTAAGAGATTCTTTGTTCAATGAAAATAAACCACCATGCATGGAGCATTGAAGCTTTGAAAGCCATTGAAGCTATCATGAACAGAAAAAAAAATCCAATAAAACACAATATATAAATTCTCTGAAACAATGAGAATCAGTGAATTTTTAATGTGAACCAGTTGTTTTAGAATCTTAAAAAAAAAAAAAAAGATACTACCACAAATGTTATCAAATGTAAAAAAATAAAAAAATCTCACCGTCGGCCAATTCTCTGCCCTGCTCCAACTATCAATGCCTTACCAATTACGCCAGAGCGAAGTCCGAAAGCCAGCGCCAAGGTCCCAGCTATGGCGATCCACTTCCAGTTAAGGCTGTTATCGTTCTTCCTCCTAATAATAACCGAACTTTGATCGTTTTCGTCTTCCCTCGAAACAAGACCGGGAGAACTTGTGTTCTCATCACAAGAGATTTTTGTGGTAATTCTTGCCATGAGTGCACATTTAGACAATGAAGTATCGGTTTTTCTTGCACTCTGGTACGCCCTCATAACTGAGTGTAACTTTTTTACAGCTCCCCACATGCCGTGACGAACGCCAAGTTTTGCCACATCTTTCGGGATCCCCATGTCTTCGTAATGTACAAGAGTAACTTCGCACGCAGATAGCTGTCCGTTGCCTTTCCGAGACTCAACTGCATCACAAAGTTAGATAAAGAAAAGGTGTTAGCAATCACTAGTAATGTCCAGAATATTGTTTATAGAAGACAAAAAAGACTCACCAGTCCTAATAATCCAACTTGAAAAGTAAAGCTCCACTCGTCTCGGCTTGTCACGCTTTGGCAAACCAGGATATGTTACTCCCTGAACATCATAGCTTGAATATTAATAAATTTATCTTTAAAAATAAAACATGAATAACCCCTTGCAACTCTTCAATTGGAGGAAAAACGAGCTTAAGTGTATTTGAACTCACGTTTTCTTGATTGCTGCAATAGCAATGATGCCAAATAAGATAAAGCTCAATCAGCTTTACACCACTAAAGACAATCCAATCATATATTTAGGTTTATTTCTAGTCAAAAAGAATTGTTGGTCATACTTTGCACCACTACGGACAATCCAATCAACTTACCTCTTACTTAAATCACACACAACTGGACTTGTCAATTGAGTGGGTTGAGTTGATTTTTGGGTCTCATCAATTTAGATCAGGTCATTTTGAGCAAAACTTATTTTGGGTTCGGCTCATTTAGATTTGAGGCTCGAGTTTTTTTTATTGGATCATTGTGGGTTCAAGTCATTTTGGATCCTAATCATTTCAGGTTCAGGTCATTTCAGGGTCATTTCAAGTTCATTTCAGCATTATTAGGTCCGGATTGTATGAGTTTAAATTGTTGATTTTTTATAATCACAAACAGAGCTGGGTCGGTGAGGATTCAGGTCGGGTTTTCAGGTTGGTCTGAATTAATAATTCTATCCACAATACCCTACCCACCAGAGCCCCTTTATATGGTTAATACCACCAGGTCCTGACAGCAACTCCATTAGGAGTATAGTTTATTAAAAGCTAACCGATCCATTAAAAAAACATTATAGCCTGTACCTTTGTCACACAATAGTAGGTCTTTCCATCCTCCCATATTCTTCGACCAATTATATAATCTCGATCACTGCAGAAAAATGGGAACTGCAAAAAAGATGAGACAAGTTAAAACATGTCAGTCCATACATAGTATTGAACAAGAAATGTGTTTTAAAACTTAATATTCTGAAACATTAGTAAACAAAATCATACGAACCATTCGGTTCATCTACCTTTCTTATCCAGTGAACAAACATTGATCCCGTACAAGGGCACTCGTCCAAAGTTTTGAAGTATGCGAGCATAGTATCCCACTTTGGTCGAAATTCATCATCCCAGAAGAAATCCCTAACCACCTCTGGAGTTGCGTCCTCAAAGACTGTTCTACTACGGTAAATTGCAGGGCCACTCTGGTAAACAAAATCACCATTAGGAAGTAATGTTTTGGCTTACGACAACATCAGGTATCATAATAGTACATCATCGAAAACAGAATTCCGCCCAAGACAAACAAAAACACAGAGAAACAGTATCATGTATGCTATCAGGCATTTTGCATAGTTGGTCCTAATAACATGTGAAATTTTGATAAATAACAATAGCTTACATTCACTCATAGTTCAAATGCTACTTGACTAAATAATATGATGCTCATAAGATCTTAGAGCAATGCAGTACATAAAACCAGAAAGTACAAATTTCCTTAAGCTATAATGTTCTACAAGGAGATTTCGACTTATTAGAATAAAGATAGAACATATAAGTTTTCATGGGCACATTTTTATGATAATGGAAGAACGTTAATAATTCAGTCTTCAGAAACCTACCTCAGGCTCTTGGCGCCATGCTTGGTATGACATATTTGAAGTAGTCCTTTCCATCATCCTTTGCCATTCCATCTCCCCATCCTTCCTTTCGAGTAAATGTAGGAGGTGTGCTAAGTCATTCTCTGTGACAAAATCCTGCTCTCTTTCTTCAGCTCTACCGCCGGGGCTATAACTAAGTAGGTATTAGTCGTGAATAAGCTTATGCATCAAACAGCATTAACCGATCCAATAGTAACATTCGGTTACTAAAGAAATTAATACACTTTGAACAATGATTTCAAAACAGGATTTTATTCTAACAAATTCTGGAACAAGCAAAAATAACCAGAGTATAAGCATCCATGGGATTCACGACGTCTCAGCAGATAAGGTAGGGAGAGAGAACTTGAATGGAAATTCTATTCCATGATAGTCAAACACAGGAGCGAGGCCAGAAATTTTTTCTGGGGCCAATATTAAATTATCTATTTTTATAAGAGCTAAAATGTAATTTCACTAGTAAATTAGTTAGCTTCCATGTTTATAGTCTAAATCATAATTTTATCATTTCTGGAAGTCAAACTGCAATTTTACCATATTTTAGAAGGGTCTAAGAGTAATTTTCCATTTTAGGGGGCAGAGCCCTTGCCACCGCCCTGGTGAAACATAAATGCACTAACCATAAAGAAACGTACAAATTCTTCAATTACATAACTCGCAAGCGATGCTAATTACAAAAGCTCATCAAAAGCCTAGGATTAACTATCCCTTAAAACTCGATTCGAGTTCAATGTACCTATGTAAAACTATACTTATTTAGTCTAATTCATGTTTACCTCGATACAAATGATATGGAATTAAAGAAATGAAGCAACCGGCATCAAATACTGACTCATCCAAAATATTTACAACAAAAAACGGTTCTCATATAATCACATAAACAATAAAAAAATTAAAGTAAAATATAAATAATGCTCACCTAACAGCATCAGCAACACTTTCCGGTGAAATCCACGCCGTAGGCAGCGGAGATTGCAATGGAACCGAAGAATCCGAAGCCGATTCCTTAAATCTCCTTTTCATAAAGTTTGATAAAATCGTACGAAAAACGGAGAAAGCCGAGAGCGCGGTGAAGGCTAACCAAAGTCGGCGAGCTCCGAATCCGGGAGGAGCTGTCCAAATGAACCGGAACTTTGATCGAAAGCCAAGAAGAACCAAGCCGGTCCACCTAGGACGTCAAGACCAACCGATTGTAAGCCCGATCGTTACGGCTAACCATATAGGCACGGCACATATCAAAACGTCGACAAATGTTTCGGTTATCGATTGCTTCTTCAATAACTCCATTAGATCGAAGAAAGTCTCATCCATTTTACCGCAAAAAAAAACCAACTGAATTTTTTCAAGGGTTTGTTACTTTGTTCCAGCCTCCATTGGAGATCCAAAGAAGAAGAACATTTCTTCGAAAAAAGGAAGCAGAAAATAGAAAAAAAATATATTAATATATTTTTTGAGCGGGTTTGGCGGTTGATTGGGACAGCGTGTAACGATGACGTGGCGGTAGGAAGGGAGTTGATGTGTTTGGTTTACGCGAGTTATGGAGCGTTTGTGGGAAGCGGTGACGGGTTGTTGTTGAGAATGAACTGCACGCGCGATAGTGAGAGTGAGGGGATGTGGAGGCTCGAGAACGGATATATTCTTATGTTGAGCACTGATAAAGTGTAGATTCTGTAGAATATCGGACGGTAGGGAAGTGGGACGACATGGCATCGCCGGTCATTCTATTGCCACGTGTTAAAGTTGACGAAATTTTAAGGAAATTTTCTTTAGGTTTGGAGAAAGAGAAAGGGTAAACTACATTTAAGGTAACTAAACCATTAGTAAGTTTATGTTTTACTTACTCAACTTCAAAAAGTTATAAAATGTGTCACTAAACTATTCCAAAATTTTCATTTAAGTCATTAGGCTGAAAAATCGCTATTGTATGACCTTCTCAAAGCTCTCTTTCCCCTTCTCTTCTATAGTTTTTTTTTTTTTGAGAAACAACTTTGAACATCAAAAATCTACGAATCAAAACCCAAACAACTTTTTTCTTTGATCTCTGATATTGACCATCAGATCAACTTGGATGTAAGGTATGTTCTACTTGTCAATTTGTATTGATTTACCATACCGATCGTCGAATCGTTGCTTGAATAAAATTTTTTAAATAATTCAATGACTATTTTGTAACTTTTTTAAAGTTAACTGACAAAAACATAAATTTACTAATAATTCAGTAACCTTAGATGTAATTTATCCAAAAAATAGAAAACAAAAGGATATGTATTTTAATTGGATCAATTTCAATTCTATTTTTCGAATTGGTTAATTTTAATTATTATATTTTTGAATTTTAAAATTTTATTTCTAAACGAAATAGTAACAATTAAATCCATTAACTCAAAATTTATTATTGATCTCGTAAGTTGTAAATTTAATCATGATTTTCCAACTTAATCATTATTTTATAAGATGTTAATAATATTTTATATTTATATTATTAATATCTTATAAAACTTTTAAATATTTTATATTTATTAATAAAATAAAAAAATATTGTGATAAATTATTTATAAAAAATTAATATTTTTAACTTTTTTAATATAAATTATAAAAACATTTTTTAGTAGAAACTATAACAATATTTTTAATATAAAATAGCTTTGTTGGTATGTTATATATTTAATAAATCTAAAATATTATTTTAAAAATAATATATTAATTATTAAGTTTATATAATATATTTTGTAATAAATTATATAATAATAGAATACTCTAAATTCAAAAGTATGTTAAAATATGATAATATATTTAAAATATAATAATATATGAAAAAGTTATTATTTTATAACTAAAATATAATTCTTTAACACATGCTATTATATATATATATAAGTATCCAAATAAGTAATATGTAAATTGGTTAAAACTTCAAATGATCAGAACCTGAAATGATATAAACTCATAAAAACCCGACTTGAAAAACTCGATCCTTGAATGACTAGAACCCGAAACAACCAAACCTAAAACGAGTTAAACTCGAAACAATCCTAACCCGAAATGACATGAAACTGAAATGTTATATTTACTTCGTATAAACAACTTAAAAGAGAGGGAAAGCCATTTCAACAGAGAGATTAAACAGCCTTTAATGACCACAAATATTATTCCATGAAATGTACAAATTACCAAATGTCAAAAAGCTCAGTTTCGATGAATGAAATGCAGCTGCTTTGAGATAGGGAATTAAGGAGTGAATGGAGCTATGGAAGAGTAAGAAAGGCAGATAAAGGAAGAGATGACGTTTTGAAGCTCAGTAGTTTGTCGACCAGTTCGCAGCACTGTCGACTTTCTTCATTCCGGTTGATTCCTTCTTCGTCTCTGTATCCACACAGTACGTAGCACCACAGGCCTGCCCTGAACCATCCACCCTTGGCACTGCCTTCAACTCGTTCTGGGGATGCTCGAAGCTCCTTAACCCTCCAGAGGATGTGAAGAAGCACCCTGAAAAACAAAAAACGATGATGTATCGTAGATGTTTATGCATTGAAAACCTTTGTGCTACCCCATTTTAGACATGTCATTCTACGCTAGTCCCGATATCCAGTTCAAATATTCGCCCGAAGCTTGTTTCCTTAGAATTCTTTCGTCCACAGATTAAAGAGTGAATGTGAATAGAGACTAAGCTTGTAGATTTACCTTTTGGGAATGGAGCAGAAGATTTCCCACAGCCCTTTTTCACGGTCTCCTCATCATCCGTGAGAACCAGATGGCCATCGGCATCGGTTCCCCAGAAGAAAGGTACAGTTCCATCAGCATCCTGCATCATATGGCAGAAGAAACTCGGCAATAAAAGAATACATCAGAGACATCCATTGCGTTAGCTGGGAAAATGTAGGAATACTTACAGAAGCTATGAATGTAGATTTCGAAGAGCTATCAAAAAGGATGAAAACGAACTTCCCCTGGATATCTCTCACAACCTGGTCTGGAGGGTAAGGGCCTCTGTCTCTGAGGGTTCTATAAGCTTCAATAGCGATAATCCCCTCATCTGCTGTTTTGTTCAAGCCATATTGTTGCTTAAGGACAGCAACGTTCTCGATATGTCCTTGAAACAAGCAGAAAATTTCATCTACTACCGCAAACAGTCTGGGAACATACAAAGAATACGATCAGAATCTCCATTGCATTGTGAAATAATAGAAAAGATAAAGGAAACGCAAAATATGATAGCGCGGTTAAGTAAACAAAAGAAGTTGTGCACGGTCCAGAAACATGTCCAGTTCGAAAAACCAGAAACATATCAACGCAATAAACTAATCTTGTAAGATTACCTAAGAAATGGTGGACACAAACATAATAATCTAACGACAGAACCTCAGCAGATTACTCGACCCAAATGCCCTAAAGAACCGGAGAACCAACAAACCAAATCATTTAAACTACTAGAACAAAAGCAAATCTAATCAAGTCAATCTAACTCAGGAGTGAAGACAGGGGCAGGCAATGGCCTTGGCCTCCCAACAAATGGTAAATTGGCTATATAGTCCCTTCAAAATTGATGAAATAACAAGTTTGGTAGAATTACACTTTGCCCCCTCTCAATTAATTATTTATTCTAGCACCCCCTAAAACAAATTTCTGGCTTCACCCCTAATCTATCTTTTGTTATCGAAACAAACCCCCCAGTTACCAGACCCCCTCAATTACTAGAAATTGCTATCTCCTTTGTGATTTTCGAATTAGTATGCATGATCCCAATCAGAGAACACAAGTGATCCAATTCGGTAAAACATCAAGGAAGCTAATCAATCACGTAAAATAATTGTTGTATCACATTATGATCATTCAATACACATTTTTCACCACCCAATCAAACAATAATAAAAAAATAGAGGACAACCCAGAAAAGATCTTGATCAGATCAGTCAAAAACCACTAATTCAAAACACAGAAAATAAACCAGAACTGAAATACTTAAAAAATACAAAAATTAAAACGAAAAGAAGTTTTTTTTTTTTTTTTTTGCTTTTACCTGGGGAGAAGTGGGTTCTGTTTTTCACGAGAATAAGCCATAATACCCGAAGATCCAAGATTGATGGTGACTGAACCAGGATGAACTGAGCCAAAATGATTAGCTAAGAAACCATCTTTGAGAGCTGATACTGCTTGTGACTGATCAGCAACAGTAAGACCATCTGGGCTCTTGGCAACCGATTTGTCAAAAACTGCTAGCATTTTTTTTTGGCTTTCCTACGATCCAAAAATGGGGTATTCGTTGATCTTTATTTGATTGATCGATGACGAAAATGACAGAAAATTGTGGATACAGTGGCAAATATGAAGAAAAGAAGAAGCTAAATTAGTTAAAATTTTAGACTTTGTATAAAGCAAGTTGAAGGCACTTTTTTTCCAGTATTAACCCTGAAGATTTTATAAGAACTACTACAATGAGAAAAAAGGGTTAAATTTGCTCCAAATCCCTGTACTTCATATATTTAAAATTTAGTCCTTTTTCCTTCCAAATTTAAAAATACAAGTATTGTTAACAGCTTTAAAATTCTTCAGCTAAATTCAAGCTTACTACAATTAGGGGTGTAATCGAGTCAACCCGAGCTCGAGCTCAAGTTGAAGCTCGATACTCTACTCAACTCGAGCTTGATCAAACATCTTTTTTTAAGTTTGGGCTCAACTCAAGATATGATCGAGCTATCCAAGCCCGTTTACCAATTTTTGTACTTAAGCTCAAGTTTAGCTTGATAGTTAAGCTTAGGATTAAAAATATATGTGACAATGACATAATTTAATAATATAAAAATATGAAAAACTTGATAAGGCTTGCGAGCTCGTTTACTAATTTTTGTACTCAAGCTCAATTTTGACTTGATAATCCTCTTGTTTATCAAAAATTTTTAAGTTAGGTAATGTAATTATGGGTGTAAGATTTATGAATTTGGGTTTTCTAAATGGTTAAAATATATCATAACTTCCTGTATTTTTTGAAAATTTAGAATTTTATCCTTGCACTCTTTTTACTTTTCATATTTCAAAGTTCAGGTTTAACTCTTAATAGTATTAAAGTTATTTTATTAATTTCATATTCATTATAATGTCATTTTTTTTAGTTACATGCAAGTGAGTTTTTTTTTTATTATTTCAAAACGTCAAACAAACAAACTTAACCAAAAGAAATTAATAGGGTTAATAGTTGATCCTAAATTTTAAATTTTTTTTTTTTTAAATAGAGGAACTAAATTCTTGAAAATAAAATATAGGGACTAAATTCTAAATTATTTATGAAGAGTTAATGGATTTATGACATATTTTAACCTTTTTAAATTAATAAGTTTGATTTAAGATTTAAGGCTAAAAAGAGTATTGATTTATTGAGTTTATTATTTATAATTTATATATAATTAATTAAATAAGCATAGATATAATTGAGGTCGATCGAAAAAGTTTGACGTAATAAAAAATGAAGTCAATATTTTTTTTGAATTTAGTTTTCAAGTCTCATATTTTTGCAGACCAAATTTTTAATTTGCACATATAAAGCTCCGTATCTAAATAAACATTATTTGTAAGATGATTAAACTCATTAAATATTCAAATTTAATAAATAGAAAAAATACATGTGATGTGTAATAAAAAATTTATCATTTGAAAAAAAATAAAGCATATGTGGACAATGAATATCTTTTTCGAACTTGTCCATATAGTAACTAATAAAAATCAAAATTCGAATTTGATTTTCTCAAATATTCAAATCAACAAAAAAACGGATTGAATATTTGTAAAACTTTGAATTTGCACTATACATTGTCATCCCTAACCGCAATTGAGACTCGGGTTTTCCATAATAATAATTAAAGTGTAGCTCAAACTCGATTATATCCAACGGATTTGCTAAAGAGACGACGGATGTATACAACTTGTGATACACTAACGATTGTCAGCAAAATGTATTCTCCAACTGTGTAACCTACCACACGCTTTCTCGTGCTCTCATTTGCTGCATCCAAGTATAAATACCATATCATTACATCTACTAACATAAGGAAAATATTAGTGCTCGTAAACTATTTGAGTTTGATTTGAAAAAAAGTTTAAATTTAATTCAATAATTATCAATATAAGCTCGAGCTATCGGTAGAGCAACTTACTTTTACGATGAACAACATCACGTGCTTTTAAGTACTTTTGCTCGGTTGTAACAGCCTCCAAAGCCTCCCTTAGCTCAGCAATTTTCACATTAATTGGGTCCAAATGTTCTGTAACAAAGGAAATCAGAGTCTCGGTATTGTAATAATCAAGATCTTTTATCGACTTAACTGTCATTTAAATGTTAAAAGTTACTTCGAATTTAATTATGTATAAAACATGCGAGTCAAATTACAAATACGAATGCACCTATTGTGTTAACATGTTACATAAATAATATAAAGCACACCACGTAAACCTCGCTCGCCTGACACGTATGCCTGCTACTCAACCTAGTACCATCCTGGCGAGCTCATGGCTAGCTCGCCCGTTATGAGTGTTCACCACTTGCATGGTCTTGCCTTGCTTTCCTGAAGTATCTAAGACACGCAACCTTTAAGGGGATTAACGTGTCACCACGCATGACACCTAATCACCCCTAACACGTCAAATCAACAGACCGTGCCTTATATATATGTGAATGAGTCACTCTGAAGAGGACTCAGTAAAACAAGCACTCAACAGAACAATTTGAATCTAACATGTTAAATAAACAATATGAATAAAATTTAGGACAACTATTTCGTTTTTTAGCACATCAAAACCATGCCGTTCTTGCACTAACAGACATGTGTTTACAATTTGATCCACATGTTCTAATTATTTGACCTAATAATTAATACCTGTACTTTAATTTGGGTCACAAAATTCAAAACATTTTAATCGAGTTATCAAAGTATATTATTATTGAACTATCCAAGCCTCTTTGTCAGCCTAGGTGTAAATTTAAGCATTCAGGCATTAAATATCAATTCAAATATCTAACATGAAACAAATATTCTAAAACACGTGGATCAAATTGTAAACACATGTGTTTTTATCACAAGAACAACTTAGGTCTGATGTATTAAAAAAAATAGATTATGTCGATCCAACATGAACATGCAATAGATTTTAGTTGACGTTTAACAACCAAACTAATAGCTAGGCTAACGAAAGTAACCGATTGATATTGATACTTTAAAGACTCGATTAGAATATTTTGAAGTTCAGACACCAATATAAAACCGGGGTCATAACTAAAAATTGGGAATAGAGTTCAAAGGGAAAAATACAAGGAACCATTTTTGGCAAGATTGTGTTCGTTGGGGATGTGTCCAATATGAATATAGAAGGCAATCGTCTCTGGTGTAGAAAAGGGATTGTGGAAACAAAACTTGTACAGTCCACTTCGTGGTGCTTTGAACAAAAACTTATCCCCGGATGTACCCTTCAAATCAAGAAGGATGTTACCCCCAGGAGAAGTTATCTGCATTCAACAACAAAAAAAAAACTTAGTATTCAACACCATCGACAAATCATTAAAATCGATCATAAAAATCATCTATCTTAAAAAAAATTCAAATCCGAATATGAATTTTCGAATCCATATAATATAATTCAATGGTAAATGCATGAATTGAAGCAACAAAATCTCATATTCAACACTAACAAGGAAACCATTAAAATTAATCGCAAAAATCATCATGATTTTTCTGGAAAATTTTAATTTCGAATTTTCGAATTCATATAATATAATCCAACAATAAATGTATAAGCTGAAACAATAAAATCCCGTATTCAACACTAACAACAAACCATTAAAATCAATCACAAAAATCTTAAATATCAAATCAACATGAATTTTGCGAAATAAGGGACAAAAACATAGAGAGATTGGGATGACAAAAGTTACGCTGAAATCAATGCCGGGGTGATCAGAGGACCAAAAAATATGGTGATCGACGACAACGAAGTTACCGGAAACGATGTCACCTTCGGATCGGACGATCTCGTATACGCATTCGGCCTTGGTTATGGTAATCGAAAGCGACAAAACATTATTCACAAAATTCAAAAGAAGAAAACCAATTAAACCCCATATTTTTCCCCATTTTCTCTCCATTTTTATAAAAAATTATTTATTATCTTGAATTAGATTTAGTTGCTATTATTTAAGTACAATTTAAATAGCATTATGTGTGGGTTATGTGAATCTGCTAAAAATATAGTCTCGTTTTGCAGGGTGTAATTTTTAATTATTTATGTTTAATTTCTAGTCGATTAATGAAAATATTATTAGGAAATAACAACCTCAAATAATTAAAAAAAAAAGTAATTCTTTCAATAATAATTGAGTCGAGTTGAGTTCGAATAGTGGTACTCCACATGAAATTTGAGTCCCGTTACTTGGCTTGAGCTTCACTTGAGACATAATCGAGCTACTCGAGCGCAATTAAGCTCATTCATTTCATATTTAAGCTTGAGCTCGTTCTTAATTAAGCTCTTTCTATATAATAATGGTTAAAATGTAATTCTGTAATATACAATTAAACTAAAAAGAAAAAAAACTCGATTAAACTCGCAAGCCGTTCGAATCAATTATTACGATGCTTGAATTTAACACAACTGATAGCTCAAATCAATTATTACAATGCTTGAATTTAACACAACCGATAGCTCGAGCTCAACTTCATAATTACCAAGTCGAATTTGGGTTTTTGAGTTGAACTTAAATAATTTCACGAGAACGAATATCTTACTTATACCCTTAAATTTAACTATGTTGAAGATACAACAACTTGAAGATTTTTCATGTTCGAAAAGAGTAATTTCAATATGCATTAAATCTCTATAATTTTCGTACATTTAAAATTTAATATCTTATTTTTATTTCAATAAATTTATTCCATTTACTTCCAACCGGTATCACTCATAAAACTCTTTAATTAAATTTTGATATAATATTGAATTTAGCTTCTAACATTTACATTTTTTTATCAATGTAACCCTTTTTATTTTTTTTTTAATAAATTTTGGTATGACCTAGCTACGAAGCATGCCGCCATGGCTCTTCAACTAGCTTTAGCATGGCTTATACACCAGGGTGATGACATAATCCCTATCCCTTGTAGTTTTGGGGGTGGGGGGGGGGGGTTCCTTTGCTCCATATTTTGCAAATGAAATGATGAATCTTTCATATTCTTGCACATAATAACCCTCGAATCTCGTTATCTCTTGTTTCGACTGTGGATTTACACAGGGACTATTAAAGTCAAGAACATTAAAGACAATGTTGGATCCTTGGCATTGAAGCTTACATAGGAGTATTTGAAAGATATCCCTGATGCTGTGCCTATTGATGATGTGAGTGGCATAAGAGAAGTGGCCAGTTATGCTTGGAAGTTTGCTGACACCCCCCATCAAAGAGATGTGATTTTGTGAATGAAAAAACCAAATTCTATATTAAGAATCAGATTACATTTTGCTCCATTTATTTAAAAAAAAAAAAAAAAAATTTATCCCTGTTAATTATATCAAAAAACAAACTGATCCTTTCCATTAAAATTTTTATCCATTTTTTTTTGTTAAAAACTAACATGACTAATAGAATAATCAAACAGTTACACATGACATGTTACGTGTATCTCGTACTAGCGTACAAGAGCTAATTTTTAACAATAGAGAGCAAAATGCAATTTGAGTATTTGACTTCTAGTATAAGGGTCTTTACAGTACTTTTACCCAATTTCCTCCAACATACAACACATATATACATACATATACACATGCATTTCTGACTCGTTTTACGCATATTATGTGTTGTATCCTATAATGAAGTATTGGACTTCGGACACGAATATGGCAACCATTATTTAAGAGTCCATGAAATGTAGATAAAAGGCTAGCGGAAGGGAGTGAGCTTAAATGAAAGAAACACTTTATGCATAAATGAAACAAAACTACATCAGCCCTTATCGATAACTTTCTACATATAATTACAACAAAAAACAAGATAACAAGTTCTACACCAACTAGCTTTACTGTTCTTCCAACATATATAACCAACTCAAGAACCGAAACCCGCGAATCACTTAAGGCAAGAAAGCAGTTTTAACAAACACCCATAAAATGTAATCACTCAAAAAGGCTTGTAAACTTCTTTAGAAAATTTTTCAAAACCAACAAAATGAGTGCCATGTGACTCGAAAAAGTGTACCTAGTTGGTGAGTTTTCACATATAAAAGGAAATTCATATCCAGCTCGAAGTAACATGCAAGCACACTATGTTGTCGGTACCTTTTCTCATATGTAAACCTCGCAATCGAAGTCCACCTGCATGCCTAGCAATTTCCTTCAGCCTAAGATAAAGCTCATGAGGAACTGGATAGCTTTTCTTTGAAAAGGCGCGGAAGTACTTCATGTGCACCTATATCTAGAACCTCTGGATCCCTGAAATAGGCAAAGATGTTTGGACTTGAATCATTTACAAAAAAAAATATCAATTGATGAGTAATCAGTTTAACCATAGCATATTTACTATACTGTTGAAGCATTAGGATCAATTAGAAAAAATCATGCATACTGATTTTTTTTAAGTCATACTTTCAAAAAGTATTTATATTTTAAGATAATGATTTCTCATTGGTTGCAGCAGCTAGGAAGGCAACTTTTTTAGCAGATTCACAAAACTTTTAAGAGAATGAACTCACCAAATACATTTTCAGGGGACTGCATTCACAGATGTCTCGTATTTAGCAATTTAAAGTACAAAAGTTACATCTAATTGTCTACACCTATATATAGATGAGAGTGTGAGCACACATGAAGAGAAAGAGAGAGAATGAACCTGCACAATGTCTTCCCCATCTCATTGGAACTCGAAATAAACCATAGTTTTCGCAAGAGTGGTGATTCGAATTGAACAAAGAAACCATCATGTTGCCCATGCTTCCACTTCCTTGAACCCTGACCTTTCCAGACCTGCAAAGATGGGCATTGAATCAGAGATTCAGAGGTCTGTAGACTTGAATCTTAGAATCCTAAACTATGCAGTGAAGAAACCACCAAATAAACTTGATGTAAACTGTAATCAAAGGACTCTCGATAGTGTGCAAAATTGAAAAAAACTCAAGACGTCTCCTTGTACACTAACCCCAATGAAGATAATTTATATAAAAAAGTTCCCAGTGTTTGTAATAAATCAGTCAGTAGATTCAAAAACTAGGATTTGTTAACCCAGCAACAAATTGAAAATCAGCCTGAAGCTGCCTCGCTACTACTAAAAAGAATGACTAGAGCTTCATAAAATAAGGAAGCACTAATCGATTCTCTGAAGAACAAATGGAAGATAAAACATAGTGTAGAAGATAGGACATATGCTTGCTAGAACCACTAGCCATAATCTCATAATCTTTAAGGATTATAAACAGCAATCCCATTTTTTATTATTAGAAATAGATTAAAAGCCAAGCTCTCCATCACTTCAGGTCTTCAACCAAGTGTACCATCTTAAAACTTATCAGTTTATCTAAATTAACATATGAGAAATATATTATACCACAAGTACATTCCCTACAACGGAGAAAATTGAAAAGAGTGCACAAGACAGGAGATTTTGCAAATATAATGTAGCATTTAAGAGTATCGTTGTTGTCCTATGTCCAAAATCCTTGTTTCTATATCAATTTAGAACAAATATGAAGTTACCTGTGGATAAGCTATGATACTTTTAGGGGCAACTAAACAAGCTGCTCTAGAGAAAGAATCTTCAGCATATTGCCTAAGAAATGAAAAACAACTGCTGTGCGTATGAGGTGATTCAAAAGCCTGGAACAAGAGGAAAGATGAACTTTTCATTAGATATCATTGGGAACCATTTTCCTGTTAATATGGTTGAAATATACATTAAACAGCTATTTAATACTTATTTCTAGAATTGATTGTGATCATATATTAGATAGTTTTGAATGTCTAATACCTTGTCAATGTTGACGACTGGAGCATATTTATCGGCTTGGGTCTTCTCCTTATCAAGAAGGAAGTAGACTCTAGGATCCACTTTTGAAGTCTCATGCCATGATTTTACAGCTGTTTCCATTGTCTCAACAAGAAAAGAAAACATCTCTTTCCAACTATCTTCGGATTTGTACTTTTCAGACTGCAAAGAGAAAGGTCATTTTTTCATCAACACGTACAATGAAAATAATCCTACTAATTGTATCAAATCTCTATTCCAGCATGCAAGAATATCACTAGAATAGTGAATAGTCATAGCTGACTGACAACACTTGCAAATGAGAAAAGAAAACAGAACCCATAATCAAACCATGCATGAATATACAAATAAAGGGAAAAATAAATAAGTAAAATATAAATGTACATGTACATGCACTTTTGCTCAAGGAACTCACCATTTCAGATTTCAATGTTTCCAAGCTTTTTGCTATATCTACATTGGATCGCAAGTTTTGCACTTCTTGAGCTCGCTTTTTATCTTTTGCAAGCTGAGAAAGCCTTTTAATTTTTCTTGAGACTTCTGCACTTTGTGGGTTGTATTGCAAAGCTATTTGGAAGGCAGCTAAAGCCTATAATAATTTAATGTTTGAAATATCAGGACCGTAAACAAATAGCATAGTCTCTTTATCGACGCTTCAAGGAGGGATATAGGTACTTACATCGTCATATCGTTCCATAGCCTCTAAAATGCATCCTTTTCGAAAATATCCCTGAAATATACCAAAACACACAGATTAAATAGTTCAATTTTGATGACTATCTGAATGCAATTGCCCTAAGCCCAGCACCACCCTCCAAATAAATAGACAATACAGAAATTTACCTTTTCCCATTGAGGTTTCAAAGTAATTGTTGTCTCGGCATCAGCCAGCGCTTTGTTAAGTTTAACCAAATTTAGAAACGCTGCTGCTCGATTGCTGGTTAAATAAAATAGAAGAACATTGAAATTATATCACTGGTGCGGAAAAGGAAGAAAACACGGCTACACCATAGACATACAAGTTCTCATATATGGAATGCGAGGAGAAGTAAAAAAACACAAAAAAGAAATACAAAAAATTAACCCACAACACAAAAAAGAATTACAAAAAATGAACCCACATTCATCAATAAAGGCCTAAAACTAAAATCACTCAATTTATTGAATGAGCAAGTTCAAGAGATTATTAAACACTCCCGTCCAGGAACCATCCAAGCAAATGAACAAAATTTCAAACAGATTTTTAAAACATAAATACATGCCATATACCAATAGAGAATTTCAGCAAATTCAATAGATAATTAAACACTCCAACAATAAATGGTGGATGCAAAAGAGATAAACCCCAGATTTTTAAAAACACAAATACATGTCATATATATCAGGATCCTCAAGAATTTGTTCATGGACATAATATTTGAACCATAGGATAATTATTAAAGAGAGAGAGAGAGACAGTAAACCCAATACCTAAAAGGAGCTTTTAACACTAGTTCCACCTTACATTTGAGAATACTTTTAAACAAAAAGTGGCAATTTCACAACCAACCCAAGATTGCATTTCAACAATAAAGCTAAAAAAACCTCAATAAATCAAAACCCAAAGTGATGAAAAAAAAAAGATTTACCTATAAAGAGTGGGATTTGAAGGTTCTTGTTTAATGGCCTGAGTGTAAAGAGCAGCAGCTTTAAGGTAGTTCCCAGCCTTGAAAAACTCATTCCCTTTATCCTTCAACGACATCTCTTGGGGCTTTCCTTCACCAGATCCTACCTCTGCTTCTGCCATCCTATTGTTTTGAGGTAATTTTATTTGTTGAATAGTTAGGGTTAATGGGAGAGAGAAGCTTCTCCTTTTTTGAGGGGAAGATGTTTATGGGTGTATTTAACAGCTCTATAAATGATGAGGTTTTCTAAATCTAAACAAAATCTGGGCTTTCGGTGATTTTGGAGTAGAAAGAAGAATCAGATTAGTTTTGATTAAAAGAAAACCCTAAGCAAAATGACAAGAGTGAGCTCTGTTTTTCCTTCAAAAAAAATTATATCTATGGATGGTGAATTTGAATGGATGGGATAGCGGTGAGATTAGACAGTAAATATTCATTTAAATTAACACAAAAAATAAGCATAATAGCATTTTAACTCTTAACAGTTAACTATTCGATTTTTTATTTTTTAGTCACGATGACAATATCATTTTTAAATTAATATTTTTAACCTTTAATATTTATAAATTGTGTTAACTTAGTTTTAACTCTAAAATTTAATATAACATTTACAAAATTGATGAAAAGATGATGGGATAGCTTTTAAATTTAGTATAAGAGCATTTTTTAACTCTTAATATTTATAAATTGTGATAATTTAGTTTTTATTTTAGAAATTTTAATTGTCAACATTTATATATTATATAATTTGATTTTTTTTTTATTTCTCAATATATCTATCGAAACGAATCCAGTAATTAATCTTTTCAATTTTTTTTTTGTGATCCTTTTATAAATGTTGAGGGTTAAAGTTACTATTATGTCAAATTTAAAAGCTTCTAGATATCTTTTTGTTAATAATTTAACGGTCTAAAAAAAAAAATTTTGAATAGTTAAATGACCAAAAAAGAAAAAGTCAAATAGTTGGATAATCATTTTGTAATTTTTCATAATTGGGTAATAAAAAAATTCTAATAGTTGAGTGACTACTGGTGTAGATTACCCAAAAATATTATTTATATCAATAATTAAGTTTTTTTACATTATCAATAATTGAATAATTAACTATTAACAAATATTCCAAGATTTAGATCAAAGCCCGTGACGAATGCACATAAAACATTCTATAGAGATCAGTTGATTAAATAGACTCATTTAATCCATTTGAACTGACTTAATTCGTAGAATACATAAAAAAAAAAAAAACTTATCTACTTGGTGGCCCAATGAAATACTCCAATAAACTAAAGTTATCAGAGAAATTATTGTAAATCCTAAAGTTTAAATATCTTAGGATCTTCATATTGTAGATAGATTCTAATATCAGTCGTTGATGTAATTCAATTTATATCGTTAAATCCGTGGAACTCAACTATAAAGAGAGATCTTCACTCTCATTTGTATTTGAATCAAAATCTAATCTTAAAATCCACATTATTGAAAAGGCTTTCCCTAAATATTTCCTCCAATATAAATAAGATTAAGCTCAAATGATAAAACTAATAACAACACTTTAATAGTAAAATGACTCTTGAATTATATTATAAATTTCATATTAGTCCTTAATAATTTTTTTTATAAACAATGCAACCCGTGACAAAAAATAATAATTTTTTTTCCTCATCTCTCTTTTTCCCCACTTTTCTTTGTTCTTATTTCTCCTCTCCTCGTCCCCCAAAAAATTCTCCTACTTAAAAAATGGTGCATTTGTAGTAATATCAAATACCAATTCTCTCTATATATACATTTTTTTTCCTTTTAACAATAATAAGTATAATATTTATTCTATCCATTGCTAATGAAATAAAAAAATTTATAAGTGAATTTTTTTAATATTAATATCATTATAAGTTATTATATTTATATTTTTATACAATTTTTAGAATTATTTTTAGTTCATCCTCAATCTTTAAATAGGAGGATAACATGCTTCAACACAATCGAATCCACGTTCTCTTACAGTGAAAATAATACTGATGTCAATCGAGCTAAGACTTAATCGACAAATCTATAATTAAATTTACTTGAGATTTTTTTTATTTTGTTAACAATGATAAAGAGACTAATCTATCTATTTATAAATACACTATTTTTTTCTTTATAGCCTTTGGCTCTGAGTTTTTTGCGGTATACACATCACCTACAATTAATGTAAATATTATGGTAAAATTATATTATAATTAAAAATTATGAGAAAATTTTTATTAGGGTTTTAAACAAATTTTCTTTTCTTGAATGGCAAAGTATTGATATGTTAAGTTTCGATTAACAGAAAATATGACAGCTGACGCTATAATTAAAGAGGTTAGGAAATATATAGTGAAGTTTCTTTTTTTTACTCATTCGTATTCGGTGATGCAAAATGTAATCATATTTTTAATTTTTCTATTGAATCCAGCCGTTCAAATTAAAAAAAAAAAAAAAAAAAAAAAAAAAACCAACAAAATTTCTAAAAAAAAATTTTAATTTTGGGTTTTTTTAACAAATTATTTAAAAAAGGAAAAAGAAAAAAAAGATTTTTTTTTTAAAGAATTGAGACCATTGAGATTGTGATTTCACTTCTCTCACTGCATAATTGATCAAAAATTTGATCCCAAATCCAAATTTCTTTACTTTTGTTCTTCACCAAATCACCATTTTTTGTTACCATTAATTCTTTTTCCCGAGCATTATTGAAAAATTTCCCATATCTGAAACCATGAGAATCCACCCATCGCCTAAGAAAAGAAACATTGCCATCCAATATGAGATGGACCCAAGACCTGAAGCCGAGAGACCTCGCAAGAAGCTCAGGCGGTTGCCTCACCTCTTCGGCCGTGTTTTGGAACTGCCATTTAGGTCGGACGCCGATGTGACGGTGGAAGAAAGCTCCGATCGTTTCAAGTTTGTGGCTGAAACGGACGAGAGGATTGGCGATGTGGTGAGGGCTCATCCGATGGAAATCCACCCTGGGGTTACTAGGATCGTAATAAGGTCAGAAAAATTGGTGGATTTTTGTTCGTTGGATCGTATAGAGCTGGACATGTGGCGATTCAGGTTGCCGGAGATGGCACGACCAGAGCTGGCTAGTGCGACTTACAGGGATGGGGAGCTTATCGTGACGGTGCCCAAGGGAGAGGTTGGTGGTGGTATGAGAAATGGTAACACTACTAATAACAGGCTTGTTCTTGCACAGTAAAACAAGATATGATCTTTGCTTTGTTTTGATTGCATGTTCTTTCCTTGTCCATGTCCAAGATCTGTTCTTCATGTATGGTTATTATTCAATAAAATGAGCAAAATTTCCTTCTCCCGCATGATTATTAATTGATAACTTTTAAGTGTTTTTTTTATCGATTAAGTCTTAATTTGATTGATATCAACATTGTATCAGTGTAAGAGAACGTGAATTCGAATGCGTTAAAATATATTATCTTCTCTTTTAAGAGTTAAGAAGTAACTATGAGTAAGTTTCCATATTATATAATAATTATTTGCATGGCTGTTTTATTTATAACAGTTGTTTTATTTGCATGTTTATGCACATTAAAGGTGATAAAATAGTTAAGATTTTTGTACGTTGACAAAAATTAATTAAAATATTTTATAATAAAAATGTGATATATATTGATTTGTTCATGGGTCGGGTCGGGTTTAAGCTCATTTGATAGGTTCAATGGGTTTAAAATTTTACTCAAGTTCGATTTGGATAAAAATGTTAAAATTCGAGTCCAGTCCGTATTAAAATTATTTGTATTATTTTAAAAAAAAATTAAAATACTAAAAAATTAAAATAAATGTTTCCCAACAAATTAACAAAAAAATTATACTTAAATAACACTAATATAAGTATAACTTAACAAGCAAATATCTTTAAAATAGTAGTAAAATTAACAATAAAATAAGAGTTATACAATATCCAAATAATAACAATAAAATAGTAAAAACATAATAGTGAAATGACAGCAAAACAATGAGAAATAATAGGAAAACAACAATTTTTTTTTTTTTGCAAATTCGAGATAAAAAAAACTTTACTTGAGACTTGAATCATTTCTTGGATAAGTACATGAATTAATAACATATTTTAACCTTTAGAAATATATTAAAATTTGGAGGATTTATATAAAAAAAAAAACCCAAATTATGCAATTTTTCTCATTTAAGTACCAAATTTTTTTTTGTTAAAGTAGGTATCAAAGTTTTATCCCGTTACCACTTTAGGTATCAACCATTAACTTTGGCTAAAAAAATGAACCAATCAAACCATAACACATATATTTTTTAATTAATAAAATATTTAAAATTAAATTAATTAAAATATTTTTATTTAATTAAAAATGTCATGATTTGATTGGTTTAAATTTTTTAACCGAAGTTAACGTTTTAAATATTTTTAATTAAAAATTCCATGTGTAATAATTTGATTGGTTTAGAGTTTTTTAAAACTAAAATTTACGGTTGATACCTAAAATTGTAACGAAAAGTTTATAGTTTAGGTATCTATTTTTCATATAACAAATTTTGGAGTAGAAGCGGCACCGTTTCGTGCCCGCCTAAACCACTATATAACATAGAGCCGGGTCAAAATTTAAAACTTAGGAACACGAGAGTATCCGAAAATGGCGGTGGCGAAAGCAGCTTGCCTTAACCACATATCCAGAGAATCCTCTGACATTAGACGCCTTGCTAATTTCTACAAAGAGGTAATTTCTTTAGAAAATTTATTTAATTCTCTTCTTTTTAAAGGTTTTTAGCTGTTTTTTTCACGTTAAAAAACGATCGAGTATTTATGTTTTTGTTTTAGATCTTTGGGTTCGAGGAGATTGAGAGCCCAGATTTTGGAGAGTTCAAGGTAATATGGTTGAATCTTCCGGGATCCTTTCCCATGCATTTAATTGAAAGGAACCCACACACGAAACTTCCCGAAGGTCCGTACAGTTCCACGGCGGCCGTTGCTGACCCTAGTAACCTTCCTAGAGGTCATCATATTTGCTTCACCGTTTCCAATTTCGATTCTTTTGTTCAGTCTCTCGAGGTACCCTTTTCAATCCTTTGCTATTAGTTTTCTGGGTTTTTTTTTTTCACTTTAACATGTCGATTTCGTGTTTGGACTGATATGTTATATATTTAGTCTTAGGTTAATTGCAGTTGTTAACCAACTTCAGAACTTAATGAACTTTCACTGTTGTATTAGGGTTAAATGCAAATTGGCCCTTCAATTTTACTGCAATTCTAATTTAGCTACTTTTTTTCTGTCAAAAGTGGTAACTAAACTATTAATTTTTTACACATTTTACCTAAACACGATACTAGCCAAACGAATATCATTTTTGGGTAAAATAAGACTAAATCGATAATTTAAGGACTAGTTTTGTGTACTTAAGTGGTAAAACAAATATGGTTCGGTGCCAATATGTAATCAAGTCTTAGATCTAACTTGGAACACTGGAACATGAGTGTACTTATGGCACAGACAGCTTGAATCTTACGGTTAAGAAAAATAAATGATCCTAAAGTTAGTAGGAATTATTTGTTTTTCGACAGGTTAGATTAAAGCTATCAATATAATAAGTAGACATGTGTTTACAATTTAATCTACTTGTTTTAAGTATATTCCAAAATGGCATTTAAGGGTCTAACTTGACACAAGAGCCTGATACTTTGAGGATTTATTTCAAGCCTCTTAAAGTTTTAAGGATCAATTTAAAATTTGAGCAATAATATAGAACGCTTGCTGCAGTTAACCCTTTTTTCTTAAGATGAAATTGTGGGAATTTGTCAGGATAAAGGAATTCAGACTTTTCAGAAGTCCCTCCCCAATGGAAAAGTCAGGCAGATCTTCTTTTTTGATCCAGATGGTGAGTTTTTTTTTATCCTTCTTTTTAATAGCTTAAAAGAACACTTTTAGAGGTAAAAGTATCATGGAGGTCCTTGTACTAGGAGTTGGATTGCATTTTGCCCCCTCTACTAAAAAAAATTGGTCCCTGTATGTTAAATAAAAAAGCAAATTGTTTTTTTTTTTCTGTTAAAATTTTTATCCATTTACACTGTTAAAAACTAGTGTGGCTGATGAAATAATCAAATAGTGACACTTGCACCACGTGTACCTCATATGCTGACGTACAGAAGCTAGTTTTTAACTGTAAAAATGATAGAATTTTTAACCGAAGGACCGGCTTACTCTTTGATCTAATTAAAAATGACTAATTTGCCCATTTTTTTATTAGAGGGGGGTAAAATGTAATCCATCTCCTAGTAGAAAGGCCTTCATGGTACTTTTACCAACATTAAGAATTTCATGTGTTATTAATTTTCTCATGGGGTGTTTTTGATTTTATATTTTACTATGGTTTTGGCCTATTAGGAACTTTTGAGGTTCATATATGAGAACTGATTTGCAGGTAATGGATTGGAGGTCGCCAGTAGGGAAGCTCCATGATTAGGATGGATGAACATGGAAATTTGTATGTAAAAACAAATGGATCATTTAGCTAAATAATAAAAAAGGTACTGAATTTCTCCATCATTCTGCTGTAAGTGTAATGTAATATCGTCTTACTCCTAATAAGCATCAGCTAGCATTTCCATGATAATAATTTAGATTTGCAGTTATGCTATTATGATATTTGTGTTAAATACTTATATCTAACATAAATGTCAATATGGTAAAGTTGATCCTACACGATTGTATCAAAAGTGTGTTCTTTTTTTTGGTGAAGTTGAGAATATCTGTACCGGATGTATATCCTTAGACCCATTGCTAGATTATTTATAGAAATCTAGCGGCATACAACTTGGTGTATGGTGAAATTTGGTTCCAAGGCTTCAACATCATGTCATACCAAATGGGTTAATGCATTTTTTTTATTACATTCAAGTCTGGTTGATGACTCATCTAATCCTTTAACAATGTTCTAGTTTGGTATGACACTAATGGAGTAAGTAGGGAATTTAATTATTAAGATTTAGGATTAGTTTAGTAATACTTTTTAAAAATGCCTTGAGATCAAAAAGTTTTTTTTGAGGAAAAGTTAAAAAATTTTACCTTTTCTTTTTTTTTTTGTCAAAGAAGTGTTTTTTTGAAGGTTTTTTTTTTTTGTCCCAAAAGTATCAAAAAATTTTAAAGTATCTTGTTTAGCAATTTTTTTATTTCAATAATACTTTTTGTCCTAAAAATACTCTTAAAGAAATAATGTTAAACTGGACTCTACTTGAGGCCAGTCATAAAGTGTACAAATTAGACGCTGAAACACTTTCAATCTTAACAACTTTTCGCACTATCTCAGTAAAATTTTTATCTTTTGCTTTTAAGATTACCTTAGGTTTGTGGTTGTCCAAATCTTGACCTAATATTTCTTTATGATTTGTAAAAACATAAAAATAATTATAAAATTAAAGGAGATGTATTTTAATAAATATATTGGGATGATACCAAGAAAATTTTAGCTAAATTTGACTCTTTATTATTATTATTTACAATTTGTACGGATATATCATCATCATGCACACGCATCATTAACAAGCAATCCAATTGATTCAATTCCGGATTTACAACCATATTATCACACTTTAACATAGGGATGGTGAAAAATTTGATCCCGACGGATCCCAACTTGACCCGTTGGCTTTATTTGAAAATTGGATTTGGGACGGATTAGGTGAAATTAGAAAAATAATCAATATATATATATATATATTAAGTTTAAACTAAAAAAAATTTATTTGCTTCAAAATAAAACAATTAAATTAAATTCAAATTGGTTAGAGTTAAAGTTGGATCTCCTACTAAATTTCGAGTTTTAGTGGATTTTTTTTAAGGAGTCAAGGTTGGAGCAGATTAGTTAAGCTTCACATGAGGTTGGATAGCAAAAATCTGTCCGCTTGGTTCAATTTTCATATCTAGTTTAATAAAATTACAATTTTTTCAAAATTAGATTGAAAAAGTTATCAAATTTCGAAATTAATATGAGTAAATAATTAAAAAATTAAGTGAAAAAAACACCAAAATTAGGGGATTTATCTCTTTATAAAATATGTAGAAGATTCACTTAAAAATCAATTTATGTTATTTAAAAACATGAGTGATTTTATATTTTTCGGTAATTTTTTTATATCTGCATAAGTAAATCATTCCGTTGTAAATATATAAGAATATAATAGGATATAATGCATAATTTGACCGAAGATAAATTGGCATCTCAATTCAAAACCCTCAAAAGCCTTTTTGTCGAACGCGGGGGTTCAGTGTCACTGTTTCAGTTCCGCAACGCGCACACACACTAACTGAGCTGAAATGGGGAAGAAGAAGGATAAGAAGAGATTCGAAAGGGAAGCCGAAACCGACTGCCCAGCAGGAACCCAAATGGACCTCACTCTCCTCAACGCCGCCGGCGATTCTCACCGTAAAAAGAAGCCAAAAACCAAACCGGATAAAGAAACCAACGGTGAAACCAAAAAAGCCGACGATATCCCCACTGTCACTGTGGCTATCGCTGGTTCCATCGTCGACAACGCTCAGTCTCTCGAGCTCGCCACTCGAGTAACGGAAAATCCCTCTGTTTCTCTTCACTCTTTCTGCCCTCTGTTACAAATTTTCATTTAATTTCTCCTTTTTTTTTTTCAGTTGGCGGGTCAAATTGCTCGTGCTGCAACTATTTTTCGGATCGATGAGGTGTTTTTTTTTACCTAATTTCTTATTTATTTAATGGTCTAATTATTGTTTTAGGCCATCTATGATGCTGAAATTTGGGATTAATTTCTTTAGTTTAATTTGGCATAATGTTATTAATTGGTGCTAACCGATTACATTGTCAGTTGTTTCCGTTAAACTGATGATGTTGGGGTTTTTTTTTTTAAGAACATGTTCGGCCTGCAAATTTATTATTAGTTGAACATGGTTGATTGAATTCAATGTGACCCTGATTGTATGGCTGAATAATATTAAATAAGTTTCATGTCTTCACTTTAATGACAACAACTATTGTATTATGCCAGATTAAAGCAGAGATATAAAATCTCAAATTTTAGCATAATAGAGGGACTGATATCATAATTAGCCCTTATTTAATTATACCAAGTAATCAGTGGTTTGTATAAGCAGGTGGTGGTGTTTGATAATAAGAGTAGCTCGAGGAATAATGGTGCTTTTTCGAACCAAAATAATTCAAATGAAAATGATAGAGGGGCGGCTTTCCTTGTTAGAATCTTGCAGTATCTCGAGACACCACAATATCTTAGAAAAGCTCTTTTCGCTAAGCATAATTCCCTCAGATATGTGGTGAATATCAATTTCTTTTTAACAAGTTCACACAGTTTTGATGAAATTATTTCTGTTGTTGGTTTTCCTTTAATGGAAATGAATTTGAAACTGATTTTTACATTTCTTTGCCTATTGTAGGGAATGTTGCCTCCACTTGATGCTCCCCATCATCTGCGTAAGCATGAGTGGGCTCCCTATCGGGAAGGTAAAGTTTGGCTGCTGCCTTTTGATCACTCGTTCATTTGGATATATTTAGCTTACAATATCACATACACTTAGCTCTTCTAGTATTTGTGATTGTTATAGGTTTCTTACTAGGTCTATAATTGTTAAAAGGTGAATTGTAGGAAGGATAGATGTGGACAGATAAATTGATATGCTTTTTAAATGTAAGGAGCTCGGATGTAATTTCTATGGGGAATTGACTGGAAACTGAGGTTACAGGCTTTTTTAAAGAAATGATAAGGTTAGGTTAGGTTCCAGTTTGTTAGGAACTTGGGTGCAGTTTCTATGGGGAATCTTAGCAATCTGTTGCCTACTAGAAGATGTGCTTGATCAGTGGTGAGCCTGAACTGAATCTTTGGCTGACTTCATTTGTTGTGATAACTTTATAGGTGTCACACTTGAGGAAAAACCCACAAGCTCCGTGGGAACAGTGGTCGATGTAGGTTTAGATAAGGTATGTGTGTTCTTGTTCGAGTGTGACTCACTTTACCTCGCTGCCTGCATAATTTCTTTTGTTTTTAATCAAGCGGCAAATTTTAACCTTAATAGATGCACTGAATGTGGTTTTGGGGGGGAGGGGGAGAATCTCTACTCAAATAATAATAAAAGAAGCAAGTGGTTGACTCTCTGTGTTGACAACTTAAGGTCTAGGGTTCCAGCCCTGGCAATGATAGCTATCAACTTATTTGACCACATACTGTTCCTTAATGGCTAAATTATCCTGGAAATCTTCTTGTACTTTTGGTTAATAGCTTATGGTTATTGTCTTTTTTCTTTCTTTTGTACTTTTGGCTCAAAGTTCCTTTAGCTGCATGCTTCTTTGGCTTATTTTTGAGCATATAAGTTATAAATGGGAAGAAATTAAATCTGTTGATGAACATTTAATTCTTAGTTGCTAATATCATGCTGTTCAATTATTTTCATTGCCATAAATTTTTTATAATATCAACCACTAAAAAAATTTTCATATAAAGCAGACAATGAGAAGGATCATATTTTCTTCTAAATTTTTTTCTTATACAAAGTTGTAGTTTCCTATTTTGCATTCAGAAAGCTCAAACATGACTTAAAACTTATATATATATATATATATATATATATATCTATATATTCTCTTTTTCAGATTAGACTTGTATAGTAAGGAGTGTGATACTAATATATTTCTTATGAACTGGTTTGGGCTATTTCATGGTTCTTTATGCAGAATGTTGTGGTTTATCAAGCACTAGAGCCTGGAAAAAGAGTTACCGTTGCAATGGGAACTAACCAAAACTTGGATTATGGTAATAAAATTGTTCTTATACTATTTCTTGTTTCATTGTCATGTAATTGTTTTTCTGAGTTTAGCTGTTTGCGTTGAGTGTAAAAATTTAAACCTAACTATATATATAAGTTTTAAGTTGATTTATTTTGCATTTAGTGGATGTTTAATAATGAAATAGCGATTTCTTCCTTGATAAACAGTTTCTATGGTCCTATTCTGGAAAAAATTCATTTTAAAC
This sequence comes from Kokia cookei, assembly GCA_039519145.1. Lineage (NCBI taxonomy): Eukaryota > Viridiplantae > Streptophyta > Magnoliopsida > Malvales > Malvaceae > Kokia > Kokia cookei. The sequence goes on along the minus strand of CM076899.1, from coordinate 1,687,717 downwards.
TTAAGATGTACAACATTTTTAAAATTTGTCTACAGTCATATGTACAAGCACTGATACATATGAAAATATGTTTTAAGCTTATAAAGTGTTTTTCTAGATTTACCTTGCCAGGTTGTCTCCTCTTCCAAGCCTAGGGAAGACACATGTACATATTGGGGGTATAAAGTGCGGTATGCTGCCAATATCAGTTCAGTATTCTCCGATTGCCCATACAAGGTATTCATACTTTGATAATATAGTTTGAACTCACCACCTATTCCTCTCTAATTTCCAAGCACTAACAGCAGGATAGCTTCTATAATATTGTTGCAGGGTGGATATGATCACTTGATTGGTACTTCAGAGCATGGAATAGTTGTTAATTCATCACAGCTCAATTTACCTGCTTTTAGGTACTTTTGTTCATATTAGGTCCTTTAAGTGGGACTTACTATTGGTTTATTACATGATTATAGAAAACCTATTACATTGCAAGATCCGAGCCCTACTAAGGCACAGGCATGGATTGTTGGTATTAATTATATGATGATTAATAAAAACTAATTATTTGCTAACCTTACTCAATATGCATCAGCACCATCACCCTATTTTTGCAGTATGCCCTGTATACTATGCACACGACATATACATTAATCCACTAGATTGCTTGATTGGATTGTTTTGAACATCTTATGTAGGCAAAATTTTTAATAGCTGCAAATGAATATATGTAGCTTACACCAGCAAATTACGTTCTCTACTTGAAATCCTTGTGTTGTTGTTTGATGATCTATGATTAGAATCATTCCGATGATCTGCCTCGGTGTTGCATCTATTTGTAATTGTTAGTTGGCTCACCCTGCCACATAGGTATAAAAAAATGTTTGATAACATATAGCGGCAGGTGTGCTTTAATTATAATATGCTTGAAATGAACATATTTTCTTCGTAATTGGCTTTCTAACGCTATAGTGGTTGCTTCCCCAACTTGGCCAACCTAACAATCAACCATTTTGAGAAGGCAAATTACCCGTTCGATGATTAGTTTGCCAAATAAACAGCAACCAGTAACATCGAAAGGCCGGACATTTTTCTTAGCTCTTTGCATTGCTTTTGTGTTGTAAAATCCACAAAATGTACTTTCTTTGAATTTTATTCATGCAAAATCTTCATGAGTATGCTGTAATGTGGACATAAAATGGTTTCATGCCATGATACATCTTAACTTGATTGTATTATTATTTGGCAGGCATTTATTAATTGCTTTTGGTGGACTTTTGGGGTTGGAAAAGAGTGTAGAAGAAGATAATAAGTTAAAGGTATGATTGGAGGATGGTTAATCTCGGGTTTTTCTTTTCGATGTTGATACAAGGAACTATCCTTTGACATTAACATTTGCTTTTGCAGTTTATATATTTAGATTACCAACAGTGACATTTAGAATTTTTTGGCTCACAATGAGCTGAATTTTGCAGTACATAGTTTTTCCTTGATATGGTGTTCTATATTTGCAGGGAAAAAATGTGCGCGATATATTTAACATGTATTTGAACACGTGTCCGCATCAGGGAAGTCGAACAATTCGGACCGAGGTACCATTGATTACCTTTTGTCTAATTTTTCATGTATTTTTTAATTTTTTCTGTAATAGTCAATGTTTGTGTTTTATAACTTCTGAAAACAGGAAGCACTCTTAATATCACTCCAATATTTCCAAGAACCTATAACTCGAGCAATGCAAGGACCTGTGAGCTGAAGATTATCTTGGGACTTTCAATGACATCGAAACATTGAATTGTTTGTTTTATTGCATTGGCGGTGGGATCGAATCGACGAATATTTCTTCTCGAGGCGTTCTTCGGATTTTGAAGGCTAATAGTCTCAAGCATGCTCAAGGTCATGTTATGAAATTTAGTGCAGCAAAAATGTCTATGCCTATTTTTGTAAACCTGTAACAGTGAATGTGTTCTATTAAGAACTTTTTTACTTTATTTATTTCAAAATTTTGTTTAAAATTTAGGGGCAAATTATAATCATATATACTTTTCTTTTAATCGAATTAGTCATATGAGTTTTAGGTTTCATGTGTAAACATCTCAATTTAATGATCTAAATGAAATTTTAAACAATTCAATAATAATTTTGTAACTTGAAAAATATATATCCGAACGGTCAAAATATAACTAAATCTAAAGTAAAATAAATCTGGAGAAAATTTATTGCTAATCAAAATATATCTAAATCCAAAGCAAAATGAACCTGAAGAAAACCTACATGTAATAAAACTTAAACCAAAATAAAATTTCAAACAGACTCCTTTTAAACTACAAAACTTGCAAAATATTATACATTATTTTTTATGTATTAGAAACTTTAGGTTCACATTATTTCTTGCCAAAATTGCCATTCTTTTCTTACGAACAAATTCTTTTGTTGACATTATAGATCAATTATACCGATATAAATACTGAGATCAGGGCTTAGAAATCTCAAAGGCTTGAACGTAGTCTTTTATAGCTTTTGGAGAAGCTTTCGTGAAATCCAAAGAGAATATCATGAAAAGGACGAAGGAGGGATGCAATCCAGTGCTATCGATTGGCTGTTCGCTGCCTACATCCACTTTGAACGGCGTCAAATACGAGGTAAGAGAAGGTGGCGGCGTCATTGTAAAAGATTGGAAAAGTGCAATTTTTTGTTTTCTAAAAAGTATACATTTGTTAATGTTTTGATTAATTTGCCTTTTAAAATATATTCCTTTATTTTAAATGATTTTTTTACCTCAAAAAAATAAAAAATAAAAAAAAGGAAAATTTTCTAAAAAGTCACTCGCCTATACAAAATTTTCCCCGGCCCACGTCACCATGTGTCACTTCATTACAGGTCCACATTCAAAACACGTCAAAAATTAATACTATTGGGATGAAGTACCAAAGTGATAGATAAACAAAAATATAAATACCAAATTGGATAAATTGAAAGATTTGATAAAGTAGAGAAGTAATTTCTGCCATTATCCCTAAAAACTATAATAAAGAACCCTTTAGATAATTAAATGTAACCAAAAAAATAAATACCGAAATAAGAAAACCAAGTATACTTAAAAAGTCAAATAATGAATTAAGCCTAATTATATTTAGTATTTAGTACACAGCAATATACTTTTTTAACTCTACAAGTAAAATTCAAAAATTGACATGTGTCTCGTTTCTTTTATATATTTATCCTATATAACACTTGTCATCACCTCATCCATTTTTAGAAAAGTGTATTTCAAATTTTTTATAAATTAGGAAAATAAAATATTGGGTGAATTTATCTCATTAGGATCCAACCCTAAAATCCGTGCCCATACAGAATACCAAAAAAAGTAGAAGAAAACAACTAGCCAATCATTAGCATATAAAAATGCAAAAAATACATCAATTTTCTTTCATTTTATAACATTTTAATAAATATGATGATACAAAATTTCAGACCGTTAGACTAATGGATAAATTTAGGTAGAAAAAGAAAGAATATGATATGAGGGTCACAAATGGTAGAACCAAAAAAGAATAGAAGAATGAAGCAGGTTAATGATCTTTTACCTTTGATTTTTAACCAAAAGGCCATTCAGAAGTGGCCGTTCTGCATCTGCACCATTCTCTTCCAACAATCTTGTCTTATGTCGTTGACCTCTGCCATAACCACATATATATACATATATATAAATACACGCAAGTACACGCATACATATATAGATATGCAGATAGATAAATTCAAGACAAATCCCTTTCCAACTTAGAATCCCTCCATATGGGTCACTTGAGTGTCATGATGGCAGAATTTAAATCACTAAACAAAAGTAAAGCAGCATAGAGACCTTACACTAGTTGATTGGAGCTCCATTGTAGCTGAATCTTCAGATTCCTGCAATGGAAAGATTAAAGTTCAATTATTGCAGTCCTAAGTAATCTTTATCAAAAAATTAAGGCAGCTCGAAATACCTCCTCAATCAGCAGATCCTTTCTAGTGATCACACCAATCACTCGAGATGCACGAGGAACAACAAATATGTGTCTCAATCCTAGTTGGCGGAAAAGATTGTAGACCTATACCGTCACAAACATAGACCACTTTATAAGATACAAGATTTGTATACTATAGCAAACAAACACAATAATCTGAGATAAAAATGAAAAACTCACCTTGGTTAAAGACATATCTTCGGGTACTACATACGGTGAAGGATTCAAAAATGGTGCAAGATCTATGTACATTTCTAAATCCTCTGAACTAAGATAAATATCATCTATTGATATTCCTTTACTCGAAACAGGCTTAGCAAATTCACTGAAATTATGCCTGTAAATAATGGGACCCATTTAGTCTTAAACTTAACTGAACAAAAAGCCACAAGGACACTACCAGCAAATTTTGACTCACCTAATTGCTCTGGATCCGCCTCTGGAATGACAAGGTAAAGGACTATGCTGGAAATCAATCTTGGATTGAAGAAGTACCAGTAGGTGACTGCATTACAAAACAAATGAAGCAGTTAGTTCTTTTGAGTATCCGTCAGCTCTACGAAATTAAGAACGAAACATCAAGAAGTGAAAATAAATTGTTTTGTTGTACCTTCGAAGCATAAGCCCAATAACAAGAGGTTCTCCATCTCTCGTGTGATCAATCACCTAGGTAGGGTGAAATTAAACAAATTTCAAAAGTTGCTGATTTTGATTTAGAGAAACAAGCATATGAAAGTTAAGCTTACGGGAAAGCCGTTATGTTTATTGCTCCGCAAAATGGAAACAGCATCTGCAACCTTTACAACCCGAGGAAGTGAAAGAACCTATAGAAATACAAGCTGCTTAGGGATCAAATCATAGGAGACGCGTCAAAGTTGTACTTTGTTTTAAGAACATAGTTGTTTGTATAACGCTCAGATCATATCTACATTTGAGATTATTTTTGTGCCAACACCGCAAAAGAGTTCATCTTTGCCAGTGAAAGAATTTAAAAGAATTGATCAACTAACCTTCTGGTTCCCACAGGCTTCCCTGGCAGTCATTTTGCGCATCACGTACTTGGGTCTTGATTCCAGCAATGGAATGCCCCTCAATCGTGCTTGTTCATCATATAAACCTTCATTGAAAACATCACCAACAGCCTGGAAGGGAAAAAGAGAGAGGACTTATCAAAGCAAGTTAAGTGAGAATCAGACAAAGTAAATATTATTCAAATAAATACCTTAGATATGAGAAGAACAAGCATAATAAGAGGTAAAAGTTTCAAGTTATTTGTGATTTCGACCATAATGACACACAGAGATACTGTCATACGCATAGAACCCCCAAGAAATGAAGCAGCTCCTAAAAGCGCATATCTGCAAGTCCACCAAATTACAGAGCACTTTAGCATTGAAATTCTGAGATATTTAACAAGAAAGGTCTTAGGATTCATTAACAAAAGGTAGAAAGGCAATTACAAAACACCATAAAATCGAGAGCGTATATTTCAGATCTAAATCGACTAATTACAGTCTTTTGACTTCTGCTTTATTTCTTCAGCTGTTTATGACTAATATAATTAATTTTTTTTCATAGTGCTCATGGATCATTATTGCTTACGTTGGAGGAGACACTTGGACCCAACTTCAAATTTTCAAAATTTCAAATTCCAGAAAGTAAACGAAACAATTTACTTACGTTCCCTCGTCAATGTTGAGCTTCTTGTAATGGTTAACAGTGAAAATACCAACAAGACGGCCATATGTTGATCCTATCATTATTCCAGGAACAAATTGACCAGCTGGAACAGCAGTACCAAATGTCACTACTGCTAAGGTATAAAACATAACCTGAAATAAATCATTTGGGAAAAGAAAAGACCAGAAACGATTTCAGTGTTAGAAAAATATTGGCCAATGAGTTCAGCTGTATACTTGTAAGGAAGTCAACAAGTTTACAGAGCACTACCAAAAATGTCAACAAGCTTTTAGCACTGAACTCATGAATTGTTTTTGCACTAAACAAATTCCTGATGGCATCATCCTGTGAAAAATGTAAAACCTGTTAAAATAGAAACTACACCGCAACTAGATTTCAATGGCAAGGACGAATCTCAAAAGATTAGAGACCTGAGTATTGAAGAAAATAGTCGCAAGATCATTGTATTCCTTGTCCTTACCACAGTAGAACTGCAGATCAAATTAAATCAAATTGAGGAAAAATAAATGCCAAGTAAATCAGCATTCAAACCTTCAAGAAAAGAAAATTTTAAAGAACAACAGGTTTTCTCCCTCTTTCCAAACCAACTACTCATCTGAAAAATACAATATATATTCACATGAAAATGATAGCTCTTGAGATAAATGCTTCCAGAAGATAAAAATAAGAACAAAGAAGCGCAGCCCTAAGTTAGAAAATAGAAAGTTCAGCTAATCTTCAACAAAAACCTGACAGCAAAGTTGCTTAAGGTTCAAAAGTAACAAGAAAGGAAATTTAAGGAATTGCTGGGTGCAGTTCCTGTACTCTAGCATTCAAGTAAACACAGTCAGGTTTGAATTATACTCTTAGTAGTAAATTTCATCTGATAAATTAGCAAAGCAAAACCAGAATAATTATAGCCATATAGATTTAAACTAGTCAGAAAAAGCATTTATCAAAAGGAAGTTGCATTGTGACTGGAAAAGGTAAGAAAAATTATTGCACACCATTCACATCAAGCCGATACAAACAGCATGTAACTTATATGTGCGTATCTTACATTCACATAATTCCCATCCACTCCAGGAGCCCTCGGACATTCATTTTCAGAGCCAGGATCTGAGTCAGGGCATGGACTGCAGTTTCTTAGTAGCGGTAGTCCAAAAGATATAACTGACGTTAAAACAGAGATAAGGCAAGCTTCATATATCTGCAACGATTTTTTGGACAACCAGTGGGGGGAAGCGGTAGTTAAAAACATTAGATATACTCATTGAGAACCCAAGCAGTTTCTACAGTTACTTGAATTCCTCACCTTAACTAGATTCCCTTTCTTGTGCAAATAATTACGTCGCCAGCGAGTTACATAAATAGTAAGTTGGTTAAACAAAGCTCCTGGGTTCAATAGAAAAATAAATAAATATTATTAGAAGATATTTAAAAAACTAAGAAACTAAGATCAAGATCATCAGAACAGATGTAAAACGCATTTCAAAAGCTCTACCTAGTAGACCCCCAATGATTCCAATAACTGCCATTGGCAATAATTCCTCAAAAGAATAGTCCTCTTGACCACTACAAAGGATGAAAGAACGAGGAAAAAAAAAGTTCTCAAGCAGTAAGTCTAAAGCCAAGCAAAAAGTTAGAGTGGTTAACATACAAGAGCTTAAGGAAGATCCTAACCCTGATATATCCCATATAATAAAGCCACCAGCACCAAAATGTCCACAGTTTCCACTTTTACACCATCCCATAGCAACACGCACCACAACAGCCACAACCGCAGAAGTGAAAAAGACACGCCACATTAGTTGACTCCTCCACCTTCAAAAGCAAAGTTCAGAAAATATGAAGGTTAGAGTTGAATGCGGCTATATCCATAGGTACAAAACATATGTCCGTACAGATCTATATCTGCACTTCCACATGAAGGGCAAAAAACTATAATTGTGTAACAGAAGATACAGATGGGAATACAAGAAAATTAATTAGAACAATTTAGTCCATACATAAACATCGCTTGTGCATATATTTAAACAGCAAGTAAGAATAGAAGTTCATTACCAAGATGTAACCTCCTCCAATGCAAATAACACACCCCCAACTGGAGCTCTAAAAGCAGCAGCAACTCCAGCTGCACAGCCACAGGTCACCTTTTCAAGACATTACATAAATTTGAAAAAAATTAGAAAATTTAGAGGTATATTACCACCATTATTAGGAAAAAATGATAGAACATAATCAAATATATAAGTTCCAATTAAAGCAAGCACAACCAGACAGAATCGCAAAATAAATAGAGAAACACATTACAAAAATATGATGATTTGGAAGTCAGGAAGTGAACTGTACCCTAGGAGGATTCACTTTTAACAGTTATACAGGCAACAAGAGAAAATCCAGAAAGGCATTCTCCTATATAGTATTTCCAGAAATATCAATCAATTAGTTGCCCTTATACTCACAAGATCACGTCGATCCCGGTCACTCTTGAAACCTTGAAGCCACCTGGAACTTAGATGGTATTTTGTGGATCCACCCTGAGTCAACACAGAACATGAAAAGAAAATTTAGCTTGCATTGCAAGTTCTGAAGATATGCCAGACAACATCAAGAATATTCAAGTTTGAAGGCAGAAGAACATTGATACAGTGTTAAGATACACTAATATAGCATTCCAAGACTGAAACCAACAAATGGTTGTAAGGCAAAATCAACCCTCCTCTCTTCAAGGTAAGGGCCAGTGGGGGAAAAGAGTGGGGGAGGGGAGCAAGGGGCAACAAGAAGAACAGCATGTAAGATCAGTAATAAAGTCACTTCTTAACTATAAAATTGTGAAATTTCAGAGAAAATTAAGCTGAAATTATACCAACATTAGCATAATTCTACAGCTAAGTCTACAACTAAGTGCTTACTTGTCCAAGTAAAGAAGCAATACAAGCACCAGTATGTACAAGAGGGCCCTCTTTGCCCAGAGCTAAACCACCTCCAACTGAACCAATACTTCCAAATATCTGCAAATTACAATGAGAAGAAGGCAAGTATAATAGATATAGAGAGGGATATTAAAAGGTGTGGATGTGGGTTGATAAACCTTGAAAACCACAATTTGAATTCATAAGATTTTTAAATTCTTACTTCTTAAGTGTTCCTATTAAAAGCACTTGTGAACTATGATGTAACAACTAATTCATAGCTAATCTCAGTTGCAACATGATGCTGGCAAAATTATCATACCTTTCCAATCAACGTTCTGAAAAGAAGGATACCGGGAATATCAATTCCTGAGGGTTAAGATAAGAACCGGACTGTCAGCCTATTTAAAACTTACGGATGGCTCATTAATGAGTATAGGGACAAAACATATAAAGAAAAACATAAACTTACCATTCAAATAACCCTTGATTTCAGGAATACCAGACCCTGCTGCTGCCGGAGCAAAGTGGGTGATGATATATACAGAAGAAAAGACTAAAGCTAAGTTGATTAAGATGTACATTAAAAAACCAGCCAGATATGACTTTTGTATTATGTTAAAAGTCAATGCAAACTTCCATCCAGCAAAGTTCTCAACAGAAATATTGATAAATACAGCAGCTAACCCAGTACCTGAAAGCAATCAAGAGAAAATATGTTATCCACACTACCAAATACCAGATTGTAAAAATGATATAAGAATTCACTATCAATAATAAAAAGAATCACTTAAAGCAGTGCAACAGACAAGTTCTTAATTTAGCAGGGCAAATAATGGATCATCTAATCTTTATTAATCTAACAGTTATCCAATTTAAGATTAGTATATCGCCTTTCAGACTAAAACATTCTATTTCTCATAGAATCTTAAGCAACCAATATGGTTCTGGAGTTTTTATTCTTTCTAAGCTTAAGCTAGCAGTAGTTTAAAAAATTCAGTAAATAAATAAAACTAAAATAACAAAAATAACTGAATTTTCTTTTTCTCCCTCTTAAAACCAAAATAACTAAGAGGAATCGGAATCAAGAAAGAAACAACTTACCGATGCCGATGAGCAAAGCGAAGAACCACTTAACGGCCACGTTATATCCAACAAAAAACTTTCCTCTTTGAGCCTAAATTAAAATAAAATAAATACATATTTTCAATAACATAAAAAATAAAAATCAGCTGTAATTTTCATATTCTTTTACAAATTAAAAGAAAAAGTAGTACCTGTTCTTCTCGATAGGCGTAATTTTCAATAACTTCGTAATCAAGGCTCTCGACGCCGTTCCTATTGCTTGAAGTACTCAATAATCCAACTCCGTCAAGCTCACCGTCTTCTGAATGTGGAAGCCGGGACCAAGCAAGCCTCGCCATATCCATTCCATTTTCAAAATGATTCGATAACATGATCGATCGATTTCGCGAAAATCGATCGATCTCTTGAACAGATCCTTAGAAAACCCTAACCTAAGCTTCCACGAGATCAATCCACAATTACAAAGCGCTTACGTACCCTTTCAAAGATTTTACTGATCAAAACACTGTTGGAAATTGAAAGGGAGATTCTGCTGCAGGAAGGTAAATCACTTTCTCTCTTCTCTTCTCTTTTTATTTATTTATTTTATTTATTTGAGTTCGTGAGCATGACTATTATTCTGATTTTCCTTTTATTTGTAGGGAGAAAGCAACATTTCCACAAAGGTTACAATATAAGTACCTGTACTCTTTGAAATTTCTGAAGTTAGTATTCTATTTTTCATATTTCAAAATTCAAATCCAAAGATTAATTTTTTTAGTTATAATGCTATCAAGTATCAAGTAAAAATAAAAGTAGAAAGATTAAATTTTAAAATTATAAATAATACAGGAACCTATGGCTAGAGGTGTTCATAAGCCGGATCGGGGTGGGCCTGAGCATGATATTAAGATACTTTATGTTTGCTTAAGCTCAGCTCGACCAGAAATATAGACTTAAATTTTGTTCAAACTTGTTCATATTTGTAAAATACTAATCCAAGCTCATTTTAGGAATGTCCATATTATTTTTTATTTAAAAAATATTTATATTATATTATTTTAATATTTAATAATTTTATACATTTTTTATTTATTGAAATTTTTTATATAGTTATCCTAACATTATTTTAATATTTACATTAGTGTAGTATTATATATTTAGTATAGATTTATTTTTTTAACATATTCTAAATTACATAATATATAAAAATAACATAATATAAAGTATTATAAACTTAAAAATAGGTCGAGTCAGGCCAGATTGAGCTTGAGCCTTAGATGTTCAAGCCCAAGCTCGCCTAATGTTTTAAATGGTCTATTTTTTTTACCCAAACCTATTTTCTGGACTTAATATTTTTTGTCCAAACCCTCTCAAATTTCAGAAGAGCCTTCAAGCCTAGGCAAATAACCCGATCCGTGAATAAGTCTACCTATGACATACTTTAACCTTCCAAAAATTTAGTAACATTTCTCGAAATAAAATCTCTTTTTAATTTGATCTTTTAACTTAGTTTTGGCTAAAATGTGAGGGTGTGATACGTTGAGGTTGTGCCATAACCATGTCATGTTATGGTAAGTTACTAGAACTTAAGTTTAGGGGTCAATTTGAGAAGTCCATGTTCAATGACTAAATTGGGAAAATTTATCAAATTTTGAGATTAATATGAAAAAAATTCAAGGTCTAAGGTGAAATTGTTTCCAAGCTTTAGGTACTAAATATTGTTTTATCTCTTATTTCTTTTATATAAAGGTTAAAATATGTTCTAAGTCCCATTATTCTTCTTACTTCAAATTCATTACAACTGTCATTTTTGTTACGTGGTTATCAAATAATATTTAAATAAAAAATAAAAAAATATCATACAAACAAATTTAATAGAAAAATTTAAAAGTGTTGATAATTGAACTTGAATTATGAAATTTAAAAATCTAAGCGACTAAATGCTAAAAAAAATAAGAGATTAAATTTCAAATAAATGAAGAATACAAGGACTTGGACATATTTTAACCTTGTATAAAATACTAATTTAGTCTTTTCAAGTTTCCTATTTAGGTTAAAACGTGAGGGTAATTTCTATATTTTTACAATATTTAATCTTATCCTTCAAAACGTTAAAAATAAAAAGTTAAAATATGTTTAAAGTCCCTATAACTTTTATATATTTTAAATTTAATTCATCTATTTTTACATTCAAAAATTTCGTCTCTTTACTTTTTAAAAATCCAGGTCCAATTATTTACTTGGTTAAAATTTCCTTTTAAATTCGATGATGTGATATTTTGAATTAGACTATATTAAATATGCGTGACTGTATAATAATGATTGAATAATTATTTTATATATAGGTGGTGGAAAGTTTTAATTTCACAAGTGAAATTATCATTTTATTATGTATCATTAAATTGTATTTAAAAAATTAAGAATATATGCCGATTAAATCTTAAATTGATTGATATTTGTATAATTGTCAATGCAAGAATATGTGAGTTCGAGTGTAAGCAAATGCACCTTGCATCCTTGAATCGATAACCATCTTTCGACGAACTTAACCTCCTCCGTCACTCGGGACCAACATGGGATAGTGCAGGAATATTCACATGTTGTCCATCGACTACGCCTTTTAGCTTGATCTTAGGCCCTGACTCACCCTCCGTGAACGAACTTTATTGAAACACATTATATTTCTATTTATGGATGTAAAAGAGTTACGAGTAATTTTAGTAATTGTGTTAGGCGATATGCTAAATAATTATCCATTATGATTTTATGTTTCTAAAATGGCATAATTTAAAAATTCACCCTCAGCATTTGAGTTTTTTTTAACTTTGACCATTAATTTTTTTTTTTTTCAATCTCAGCCACAACATTGCAAAAAAGGAAATTTTGATAATTAGAAAGAACAATTAAAAAACTTCATTTCGTAGTTCATTTTCTTTATAGATTTTTCCCCTCTTATGAACTCTTCCTATCTCTTAACTACATGTTCCCTACACTCATGCCTTCTCCCTCCATCTCAATCCCCCTTCAATCATTACCCCAGCACTAACCAACATACACCAAGCCACCATTGTCACCACCCTAAATCGAGACCACCTCGCCCAACCCTCTCTCTTTCTTGCTATCGATCACCATCGCCAACTCACAGGCCACTGACATCCCTATCCCTAACAAATCTCATCTAAAGCTAATAAACATCATCAGCCAATAACCAATCAAACAATTCTTTTAAAAGAAAAGACCCGCTTTTGAAGTCCTTTTTTTCAATAAAGGTTTGATTCGTGGAGATCCCGTCACTTTCTTGACGATCTAGACTGTGAAGCTCAAGTTTGTGACACGGTGGAGCTCTGAGATCGAAAAGAGAGTAGTTCGGGATTAAAGGTTCAATTTTGAACAAATCGTGTTGAATTCTGAAAGATATAAACCGTGTAAATTAGCGAGAGGAAGAAGAAACGAAAGGAGAGAGAGAGAGAGAGAGAGAGAGAGAGAGAGAGAGAGAGAGAGAGAGAAGAAGACGTTGGCACAGACGAACGACGCCGATCGTGTGAACAGAGCAGGGCATACGATAGAATGGCTTGAAAGAATGTGGCTAGGATTTTTGTGTAGAAGAAAAAGAAAGAAGAAAGAGGAAAAAAAGATAAGAAAAAGAAAAAAGGAAAATAAAATAAAGTAAAGAAAAAAAGGAAAACGAAAGAAAGTATAATGGGAAAGAAAGAAGAAAAAAACAAATAATAAACTAATAAAGTAGATTTTCTATCATTTTATAAATATTTGTATATATTTTTTATAATTTTTTATAAAATCTCACATTAGTGATGATATGTCATGTTAGCAAATTCATCAAGTGACGTGTTATGCCATCTCAGTTAAATATTGACCGTTGATTGATAATTTCTATTAATTTTGATCTTATTTAAAAAATTTTGCAATGTTGCGAGTGAAATTGAAAAAAAAGAGTTAAAGGACCGAAATGAAAACATCCCAAATGTCAAGGATGAATTTGTGGCACTTTATTAATTAATTTACAAAAATTTCAAATTAATTGAACTTGTCAAAATAATATCATGGAAAAAAATGAAAAAATAAATAAAATAAAATAAAAAATATAAAAATTATTAATATCATGTTAAAATTTGATTAGACTTGTGAACGTTTCTACCCAAAACCCTTGGGAAGTACCATCAATATTTCAATCAATTTGTTGCATCACAAATCGCAATTTCACCATCATGCTGAGCATAATTCGTCTTTTGTGTTTACTGTTAATTTCATCACTTATATCCGAATCAAAAGCTTTGATACTAAATTGATATAAATGTAACTTTTCTATTAGAAGATTAAAACGGAATAGAGAGAAGTTTTTAGAATCATCACATTCCCTTTGCTTTTAACTAATTTTTGCATTTTGTTACAATTGAGAAAACGAATTGTACACCAATTTTATGTATTCTCTCATCGACAAGATAATGACTAGATACAACCATTTTTAGACACAAATGATACTATTAAATAATACTAACAAAATAACAAAAAAAAAAATGCGTTATGGTGTTCATCCTTGCCGACCTGCTACCCGATTACTTGACTGATACCGACCCGATCCTCTTTACTTCAACACATAGTGGGTTCACGTAATCATACAAACGAACTCACACTTAGAGAACACGTGTTAACTTTATAATAGGGTACGTGTTAAAATGCATGGAGACTTTCCTAGAGCATCACATCCAAAAAAAATTGTACTATATAAATAGAAAAATTAGCCTTATTGAGTGAGAGACTAACAAAAACAGTAACACTCAACAAAATGTAATACCAAAAACTAATACAAACCTAAGAAAACTTTAATGCCTCATTGACAACGTGAATTAAGGATCCATGGATTTTGAAACCTACCACCAGCAAATTTAACTCAAGCTTTTCTTAATAATATAGAATAAAAACATCCCAAGAAAATGCTAATAGAGGTAACCTTTATGGACCTGCTAAAGTTCTATTCCATATTAACCGTAAATTTGTTTATCAGGTAAGAAAAATAATAACAATTAAAGTAGCTGCTAATGTGAACTAATTAATACTCAGTAAAAAATTGAAGAAAAAAAATAAACCATTTTATTTTTCAGGTATGGGATTAAAACATACTTGAGACAATGTTGGTAGCCTTGGCAAAAATCTGGACATCTTTTAGGCTTTCACTGTCTGTATTTTTATTGCATTGATTTCACAGCTAGTTCTTAGGAGAAGGATCCGATGTAGCGAGCTCAGCATACATGTTTGAAATTGCTTTCGCGAAGTATTCCTTTGCTTGAGGTCTCTTAATCTGGCCGCAAATAAGGAAAATTTGAGAATTTAATTTTCGAATATTAGCCTTTTCATGAATTGCAGACTGTCATGCAATGTTTATATATATATAGAAAAAGGACTTATAGTATGTGATTACAGTCACTTGCCTTAAAAGTCGGAGCAAGCAAACCGTTCTCCATTGTGAATGGTTCAAGCACTAAGGTCACAGCTTTTGCAAACTCGAAGCCTCGCAGCTATTCCGAAGTTGATTAATCAAAAAAATTAAGGCCAATTGAACAAGAAACGAAAATTATAAGTAACTCAAAAAAAAATAGTGAGTTAATCAAGAAACATTGCCTGAGCTTCTCTTCCGAGAGCATCCATATCAGCCAGGACAGCAGCCCTTGCTCTTGGGTCATTGCATAGTTGTCCTAAATCTTTGTACTGCATGCAATCATTGCCGGATAACATGAGCAAGTGATTATATTTTATAGTTAATAATCACATATAGACAAGGTCAATTGGACGAGTCAAATTGGTTTTGAATCGTGTCAATCAAGGTTGAGTCAATTTGGATATTTAAAATTTTCGAATCATTTTGAGTTCAGAATTAGCATCAGTTTCAGATTTAAGTTGTTTCAAGTTTGAATCATTTCAGAGATTATTTTGGGTTCATGTCATCTGAGTTGCCATTCAAGTTTTTCAAGTTCAATCATCTCGATTTCAGATCATTTCAGCTTACTTCTTTGATCATTTTGGTTTAAGTTATTTCAAGCTATGGTCATTTCGGGTTCAAGTCATTTCCGAGTTCGAGTTAGGTTTTTGGTTACAGGTCAGAATTAACAGGTCCACCCACAGATATTGCAAAGAATGGAAGAACAAAGTATAAATAAAGCCAAGGACAACAGCAGTGAGCAGTAGATGGATCACCTTAAAGCCTTCAGACGCAGCCCATGCTTTCAAAACATCGTGGTCCACCGAGACAATAGCTACTAATGAAGAATTCAGGCTGTCACCTACCAAGCAAAACAATCAAAGTGGCAATAGAGAAGAAAAAAGAGAGCAAGAAATTATGGAACACTGTTGTCTTACTCTTACCATAAATAAAACACTGTGCAATAAATTTGCATTTAGCATATACATTTTCGATTTTTTCTGGAGCTATGTACTCTCCCTGAGCCAGCTTAAAAATGTTCTTCTTCCTGTAACAATATACAATTTCAAGTAAAGAAAGTGACAGAGAGGAGGACACAAATGAGAAAAGAAATGGTAAACAATTCTAAGCGCCATTCATGATTCCAGTTAGCAATTCAAGGGGCTATAACAAAATTTTCATTTTCACTCTGTTTCATCCTTCGTACCAAGCAAAGTCAAAATGTAAAACAAGGATATAAACATGTCTTGTAAGGAACATATACGATGTTTTTGACCTTACCTATCGACAATCTTTAGACGACCTCCAGGTAACCATAGCCCTATGTCTCCAGTATGAAGCCATCTGTCATCATCAAGTACCTCTCTCCTGTCCAAATTTTACATTTTAAACACATTGAATATCAATATATGAAAGTTTCAAGAAGAGCCGGGTCATGTCTGAAGAGCATACGTCTGCACTTCGTCCTTGTAATATCCTTGGAAAACAATTGGACCCCTAACACAGATTTCTCCACGAGGATACGGCTGATCATCAGATGTGTAGTTCATTTCCGGTACGTCCACAAGCTTTATTTCTGAAATAGGCCCAGAACCATTGTATTATGTTATGCTAGATTAAAGCTCTCATATAAATATATAATAACTCACCACAAGCCGGACTAGGAGAGCCAACATGGCCGGAAAGATTGTCACCCTCCTCCATACTGCTTATAACACATGATGTCTCGGTCATTCCATAACCTTCCACGACTCGACAACCAAAGCAACTGCAGATTCATAACAGAAACAATGACAAGAGGGATAGGATATACAACTAACTTCTTGAAAAGCCATTTGACGTGTTTAAAGGAATAACGTACATCTTCAAGAAGTCTAGGACATCAGGAGACAAGGGTGAAGCACCTGAACTCAAGAAACGAATTCGTCCTCCAAGTTTGGCTTTTATTTTGTTGAACACCAATTTGTCCCATAGGGGAGAAGCACTCTTTCCTGAAGAAAAGATTATATATATAATCAACACATATATCAATGCAATAATGAGGTGAAAAAGGGGCATATTCTTTAATAACATATATACGCGAGTGCGTGTAAGTGTACGTATGTTTATGTATCATTGAGTCCCAATGGCCAAACTTTTAGTGAGGGGGAACTCACTAAATAGCTAAGCTTCAAAAATAGAAAAAAGAAATTGCACCTCTAACATCAGATGCCAATTGGCATGGTTACTTAAGTTCTTTAAAAACGGGTTAATACACTATTTGGGGACAAAACTTGGTAAATGTTTTCACATTAGATTTAGTATCTGAACTTGACAATTATTTTTACATTGAGACTTAAATTTTTTTTTTATCCAAGTTATTCCTTCTATTTGACAATTGTTCTCAAAAGCTTGAATTTCCTTTGCCCAAGTTAGTATTTCACATTTCTTTGAAAAAAAGTTGGACGAAAAAAAAAACTTAAGCTCTGATACCATGTTAAGCAAAGAGATTTGAAGAAAAAGGGTTATCTTTCTTTATTGATTTACAATAATATATATACAAAGTACTATTAGTTCAATATGGAAATAACATAAAATCTAATCCCTAAATATTAGTATTTATAGACTGTTAACAAACATTAAAAAAATGAACTAATAATTCCGATTAAGCTGTCAAAATATAACATCGTTAAACAAAATCCATTAAGAAATTGGTACAATTTGAATGCTAAAGGACACTTTTATTCAGGGTCACTTACTGCCATAATGGCTACACACCACTTATATAAACATAATCAATGCAGAAGTGCAATGATATTTGCAAGTTGATCGATTAAAAAATGATGATCTTATTACGGTTCATTAGTAAGTAGTTTGATAACTGAAATCCATAGACACAATACACAAATTTACGACTAGAGAGACAAGAAGCTATGCAATACAAATCAGATTACAGTGATAATATAGGACAAAGGCCATTCTATGCTAATCCTCCAGCAAGGGACAAAAAAGAAAGACACGAACCTAGAGATGTAAATGTTTACCATTCATTATTGCATGCTTCTTGGAATTGTAGGCGGCATTAAAAAGTCTCTCCTTCAGTGGACCAGAAGACTTTACAGCATTGACAATACTGGTACAAAAGGAAGATTTTTGATAAAATGATTTAATCAATATATCAGTCACAATCAACTAAACAATTAATATAGTACCCGGCGTAAATTCTGTTATACAGTCTAGGGACACTGCAAAATATTGTGGGTTGTAGTACAACCAGGTCATCCATTAATTTCATGTTATCCTGCATGCAAAGATTAAGAACTAGAAATTAAAGCTTCATCTCAAGAACACGAGAGTTTTACACATCTACAGTATATGCAGTAACAACAGGAGAAAGTAAAAACCAAAGAGCATTGGCAGATCAAATTCAATGACAAGAAAAAGAAGAGTAGGATTCACAAAATTAAATATGAAAATCTACAAATCAATAATAAAGTTTTTGCTTGTAGAATTTATGTTAAGCAAGAAGTATAGGGTTTCATTGACTAAGCAGTTTGAACTATGAAATCAGAAAGTGGACCAAAAACAGTTCAAGGAAAAACATAGAAACAACCAAAGATATATAAGAGTGAAGGCTTTATGTTTACTCTCATACCCCCTGGTAGAATCCAACTGCAACTCCGAAATACAGTAAAGCAACCTGATAAGCTCGTTCATAAATGTGTGCCAAAGGAAGATATGATATGTACCTGAACATGGGACAAATATTTCAGCAAGGCAGTTAAAGCCAAACAGTAAATTCATTCATAAATGCTAACAAAAATGTAATATGATTTATAAACCAATTGATCTTACACGTCTGAGGGGTAAAATTTTGTACCAGTGCTGCATCCAGCAGCATTTGCAATCAAGTTTCCATGGGTCAGCACAACTCCCTAACCAAAACTTAAGAAGAATAAGTAGGAGAACAAAAGAACCTTCATTTGCTTATGATTATTCAAATCTGTTAAAATTCATAGGACTAAGCTATACCTTGGGTGTTCCTGTTGTACCACTAGTGTAGCAAATGGTTGCAACATCATCTGGTTTTGGTGGGGAAAAAGGCTGGAGGTTACTGCAGCCCTAAAGTACCCATTAAATAAGAAACAATTATACCACATGAAAGTTGAGCAAAATCGTCATCTTCAGTTACCAAAACATACTAGGTAGGAAAAGCAAGCCAAACTTGGAAAAATTAAATGCATGCTTTCTCTTGAATTAAGCATTTAGACAACAATATGAAATATGAAACTATTAAAGATTAAATAGGATAATAGGATAAAAGCATACTTATGAATTGGTCCTAACATTACCAAGACCATCCCGCTATAAACTACTGTGATGTCGACAAAAAGGATTTCCAATTACCTGACTTAATAATTTTGCATATGTCACAATCTGAATGCCAGTTGATGGTGGCAATGAAGGCATGTCATTTTCCTTCCCTCCAACCACCTACAGTGAGAGAAGCAAATAATTATACTCTGTGAGAAAACGGCAAATCAGTATATCTACACTTTTTCTCATATTCAAATATTCAGTACAAAGGTTTTAAAAGATTTGGTAAGAAAGCGTACCACAACCAAACGAACGGATGGAATCTCGGATAAAAAGTTTAGCAACTGCAATTCCAAGCAGGCAGCTGAATAAATATTGTGAAACAAATCCAAATTCCTCAAAATAATATGAACTAGACAACGAAAAAAAAGGTGCCCAAGTGTAAAATTAATTAGTCAATGAAACAAAATACAATTAAAGTTTGAGATTCCATACAAAATATTAGATATTTCAGTCACTCATCTTAGTGACATTTTACCAAGCTTAAAAGTCAATAGTACATAGAGGAAAAGAGAATAAGTCCAAAGAGCTAGTTGAGAGGATGTAGAAAAGGGGAGTTTTTGTTACATATCTGCATGGTAAAAAATAATCACTTCAATTTAAATTACAAATCTCTCACCCTAACCATGACAAGTTGACAACCACAATCCAATAACATGTTAAGAAAGCTATTAGAAACTGAGAGTGATCTCACCAATAACATCTTCTACTCTCGTATTGCCTGAAAAGGAGCACAAATTAAACTTACGGAATTCAATGTTTGAGGCACACAAAATATAGCTTTCACATGTGCATGATTAACAATGTACTTGACAGCATCTGGACCTGCAAAGAAAAAAAATTTACTACTCGGCATCTTAAATAGGCCAAAATGGACAAACATTCATTTAAAATAGAGAGCATTTGGCAAGTGGCAAACCTAGTGTGTCATATAAAGGAACTGACACAAGGGAATACGCAGAGCAAGCATGATCAACAATGAGCCACTCTGGTCTATTGATGAAATATAATCCAATACAAGAGCCCTGGCATGATAAAAGTAGTAGAACCACATGCTAGATGAGGATCAATCTATTAACTTAAATAAGGTATGTAACATGATGACTGATGCACATATGTTCTTGGGGCCATGTAGTTACTGCAGATAAAAAGTTCTGAAGGAACTAAATATTAAACACATAGTTATTGCTGAAATCCTCACCTTTGGTATTCCATGATATATTAAGCCAGAACCTATGGCCGCCCGAGCAGTTCCAGCTTCTCCATATGTCATCCACTTGTACCTTCATGAATATAAAAAAAAAAAAAAAATCAAAGTTAAAAAATGAACTTTAAAAACCGTCACTATTAACCTCATCTGACAATAGCAAACTTACTCTCCAACTGTACCATCGGCTTGAATTCTTGTACCAAGATATTTGTAATCTTGGAAGGTATCAACCGCATGTCTAAAAAAGAATTAAAAAGAGAAAAGAAAGAAGAAACAAATAGAAGTGAAGAGAACATCCGAAGTACTTGAATATGAAATAAATGATACAGTATCTATGCATGGCAACACAACCACAGACTATCAAATTTAAACTTGGTTCTGCCAGGAAAATGAGGATGCTTACACAAAATTATCATGCAATGTACCAATATCAGGATGATTAGGATATCTAGCGACAAGCTTAAATGGAGAGCGAGCAGATCTGCAGTAAGGCACAAAAGTAAAATAAATCTTGACAACAACTGAATAGAGAAGGAGCAATGCAGAGCAAAAAAAAAGTATAGTGGTAGAGTTTTTACCTGTATACATTCCATTTTCCCGTCTGCAGTTTCTCTGGCAGCACAACACTATAACCCTGCTCTGCTCAAAAATCAATACCAATAGTTGTCAGCTAAAAACAGATAACTTAATAAAAACTAAATGCATATTATTTAGTACAATGGATAAACTGGATATAAACTGCTAACATCTCTTCCTCTGTCCCAAAATAGATGGACACATATTGAACTGTCACTTCAAATTCAAACACAAATCATTCCTTCAACATTTAGCAGTAGTTTAGCGAAAATTCAACTGCAAACAAGTTCTTTTAATTGACATATAAGAACGAATCCAATTGACCTCCCCTATAACTCACAATCATACCAGCTAAAATGAGTGAGATTCATCACTAGCATCTCATGCAACAGGTTTGCAAAATGTGTGCTGAGAAGCTGTGATATCTCATTCATTTTCACCTCTATTTATACACGAGGAGCAAACCAAAAGGGCTGTTGAAGCTCCTAAGAAAAAGGAGACTTTATTCAAAATAAATAAAGACTAGGGAAACAGAGATTTACAATAAGTAAAGACCAGAAAAAATCAAAATAAGAAATCAATTATCTAAACAGCATATGACTTGGTCTTGGAGTTTGTTGAAGGATCCCTACACCCCCCTCGACTTTGGTGTTGAGAACAACACCTAACTTGGATAGATGTTGTGAGAATGCTGCTTTTGGAAAGGCCTTAGTGAGTGTGTTAGCAAGCTGATCGGCAACATGAATATGAGTAACATCTAGATTTTTTTCCCTCGATATGGTCTCAGAGACTCAGACTAAGTAAAAATCAACTTCAAGATGCTTCATTATTCTGTGGAGACTGGAGTAAGGTGACTACAACGAAAGAAGTACCAAGGTTGTTATAGAAGGTCTTTGGAGTTTTAGAAAGTTGTACCTAAAGTTCTTTTAGTAAGTTTAATACCTAAAGTGTCTCAGAGGCAGCAGCAACAACTCTATATTCAGCTTCTGCGGAAGATCTTGCAACAGTAGATTGTTTTTTCAGCGACCAGCTTATGTATATGTGTGTGTGTGTGTTCCCTCTCAATTCTATGGATAACATGTTTCTAGCTCCCATAGGACAAACCAGAACCATAAGCTTCCTGACAATCATTATTTAAATATCTAACGTACATTAAAGTTTGGCAACATCTTTCTCTTTACCAATATGTTACACATTTTCCTGCCAATAGGCATTATGTTTTTCCTCATAAATTAGTCTACCTAACATCACCGGCACAAAATAAATTCCAGCGAAAAGTGCTTCATGCCATAAAGAACTTTAGCACCACTTCAAATACCAGCAAACCAACCATGTTGATGGTTAAAATCCTAAAATCCCTCTCCTTGTCAAAGCCTTTTCAATCATGGTCAATTAACAATCATACATATGATGAAGAAATCTCACTTAAACAATCAACTTTGTACTTCCTATAAATAATTCCCAGATAAAAAAAGTATCCTTTTTTTCAAAACCGAATCCAGTGATAAAAAAAAAAAAAAACTTTATTAAATGAATATCTAAAGAACAACAAATCAAAGTATCAAAACAAAAAAGCACTGAGCAAAAAAGTACACCTATATTCACTACAGTTTTCAGCTAACAACCATTTACCTAACTAAAAGAAAAATAAAACAATCAACTTAAAAAGAAAAATAAAAAAACTGGTCAATCAAACCTCTATTGTTATTGTTCTTCCCTACCATACATGTTTATAGTATACTTACCACAGAGGAACTCGCCGGCGGTTGGGTTAGCACGGAGGCCCGTATGAGAACCGGTGCCACCGCATACGACGGGTACAAGGTGACCTTGAATGGCGTTAAGTCGACGTTCAGCTGAGCTGGAATCCATGAGACAACTAACGTGAATTATTTCCTCTCTTTTTTTTCTCTTATTTTACTGTTTGTTTATCTAAAAGATGAGCGACTTTTTAGATATTGTGTTTTTTTTCTGTATTATTTTTTTAAAATATTAAGAATATTCTAAGTGAATCCTTAAAATATTAATATGGTCTCAATTAGATCTTTTGGTAAGTTTAATAGTTAATTTAAGCTATAATTGTGGATTCGGATTTGACACGAAACATATTCAAAATTCGTGAATAAAATTATAAATATTTTTTTACTATCATATGATCAATTTGGATTTGACATTTAAAAAATAAATAATCTCAAAAGATTATTCTTTTAACACCTTAAACTCAACAGTGGTCAGATAGTTTATACTAGATGTGTTCATGACTCACTGTAACATTTTTTGGATCGAATTTGGGTTTATATTTTTAATTTCGAGTTAAACTGTCTTTTTATTTATAAAATTATTTTTATATTACTATTTATATAAATTTTATAATTAAATTTAAATGAAAACTTTTTATTAATTTTAAATAGTAAAATGAGAGTTTTAAGTGAGTTTGGGCAGCCAAATTCAAGTCTAAATTTTTTTTAAGAATCAAGCTTCAATCTAATTCATGAAAACCTCTAATATATATATATATATATATATATATCTATAATTTAGTCTAAGTGCTTAAAATATAATTTAAATTAAATTTGAGCTGATATTTAATGTCTAAGCTAAGGATCAGATCGATATGATATTATATTTGGATTAAATTAGAACATTTTAAAATTTGAAGGTCAATTTAGAAATTAAGTTATAGGTTAATTGGTGCCGCGGCTAGTATTGTCTTTATTTCCCATCTTCCAACAGCTTATGTTAAGCCATGTTTTTTAGCTGTTATTTATTTTTTTCATACATAAATTTTAATATAATTATTAAAAAATCAAATTAAAATATTTACATTGAACATCCACCTTTAAAATAAATAAAATCATAGATTTTTTAATTAAAAAAAATTGAGAATTATATTCAAAATTCTCTGTGTTCAAACTTTCTAGATATAACTTGAAAAGGACTTCATAATAAAATAATTAATTTTGACCTTTGATTTCTTATCATAATAATAAAATAAAATAATATTATTAATGTTTAAATTCCTTTTTAAGTTTAGATTTATTTTATTTTATTTATTTGTTACTTCTATTTGTTTTTTTATCTTGAAAAAAAAAATTAAATAAGGTGATAGGTAGCGTAATTTACAAAATGGGTTTTTTTCATAAATAACCCAAATAAATTATTTATTTACAAAAATGATTTACTTGCAAAATTATGTACGAAAATAATTTATTTTGAACAGTAAATCTCTATGCTGCCGTTTCCATTAGCGGCACCACCCTTCATAATGGACCAATCATTGTCTGATTTTAAAGAAATAATTTTTTAAGTGAAATCGTTATAATTACCAATATCAAATTAAAGTATGACTATATAAAACATTCAGGGACATGATGAAACAATTACCCTTTTAAGTTAGATGAAAGGGATGTGACACTCAATTAAATGCTTTTAAGCTTTGGTCAACTTACATGTTATGTTTTTTACTTTTAAAATTAAATTTAAATAATTCTTGAAAATATAAAAATAATAAAAATAAACATTTTTCATTTTTTATTTTTATTTTTTAAAAATCATAAACTTAGAAAACTCTATAAAAATTTTATTTAAATTATCCAAATATATCCCTCAAAAATTTTTTTATAAAATTTTTTAAGTTTATGGTTTTTAGAAAAATAAAAAATGTTAGGATTTATTTTTATTATTCTTATTTTTAAGGATTTTTTAAATTTAATTTAAAAAAATAGATCTAATATGCAAATAAATCAAAAGTTTAAAAATATCTAATTGGGTGCCACCTGCACTCATGACACCACTCCTTTCATCCAACCTAAAAAGGTAATTGTTTCATTATGTCTTTGAACGTTTTATATAATAACATTTAAATTCGATGCCATTAATGAGAATTGTAAATTACAATCCGATGCCATCAATGACAACGGTAACATCTAAAAAATTATTATTTTTAAAATCAACCAATGATTGGCCCATTATGAAGGATGATGCTGATAACGGCAACGACGATATTGAGATTAACTATTCAAAACAAATCATTTTCGTACATAATTTTGAAATTGAATTATTTTTGTAAATAATTAATTTATTTGAGTTATTTCTAAAAAAATCTAAAAATATTAGTTTTATTTTATTATTTAAAAATAAAAAATAGTAAAAATATTTATATATTTATTCAGATTTGGTCTTTAATCCAACTTTATTTTTAAAAAAATTAACTTTTTCAACCTAATCAATGACTTTGGACTCTTTCAACATAATTGTCCTTAGGTTTGATGTCTTTATCAACTTTTTCAAGTGTACCTTTTTTGCCTTTTTAAAAATATTTTATTGCGATAAAAAAATGGAATTAGTTTTTTATTAATAATTTAAATATTAACTGTTCTCAACTTTCATAAATTTTAATTTTGGGTACTAAAAATAAAAAAAATTATAAATTAGGTACTGTCATTAACGATCATTTTCATTTTAAATTTAATAAATTATCATTTTGATCACCCTTGTTAATTTAAATGTCATTATACATTCATTTTAATTACCTAACTTTAGTAAGTTTTCATTTTAGTTGCTCATTTTATCTTTTTTAAAAATAATTTTATTTTTTCAAAAAACCTGAATTTTTATAAGAAATTGAGTTATTTAACTGTGAAGATGAAATTCAAGTTTTTTCCTGCAATTCAATTTTTTGTAAAAACTCAAGATTTTTCTATGAAAACTTTGGTTTTTTCATAAAAAACGCATGCTTTTTTTTTCCTTTTTTACTTGAAAAAATTAAAAAATAATTCTAAAAAGAGAAAAAAAAAAAAGGAAATTAAAAAGATGAAATGATTTTTCCTATAAAAACCTAAGTATTTTTTTTCTATAAAACCCTAGGTTTTTCCTTTTTATTGGGAAAAAGCAAAAACTAATTCTAAAAAACTAAAGAAAATAAAAAAGATAAATTGATTTTCCTCTAAAAACCCAAACAGTTCTTTGTAAAATCTCATGTTTTCCCTTTTACTGAAACAACTAAAAATAATTTTAAAAAATAAAAATAAAAGAAATTAAAAAGATAAAATGATTTTTCCTGTAAAAATGCAAGTTTTTTTCCTATAAAAACTCTTTGTTCCTTTTTTAGTTCAAAAAGAATAGAATTAACACCTGCAGCAATATGATGGGGCCTTAAATCGAAGCCCACATTGAGCTCCTCAGCCAACAAAATAGAAGCCACCACGACAGCAATCATCGTTTTATTAGATGCTGAGAATAACATAAAGTCATAAACAATTGCATACCAAGTTGCCAACCACGGCAATGTCTTCAACGACTTAGCGCACATATCACTTGCACCATGGCAGACAGCAAGAAAACTATAGCAAATATGTCTATACTCATCTACAGAATAAATCAGTTCTAGTCCAATCTGCAGTGCTTCTAACTCCAGTAGTATACACAAATCGAAAACGGAACAGATATAGAGCGCAATGTAGATATCGAACAGGCTCATCAACAAGCATGTCTGACTGCAGGTGGTTAAGGAGCATGCATGCTAACAAAGAACTAAGGCAGGCAGGAGATGACATTATGAGTAATATTTGCCACCTACTGAATGTAACATAAGGTGCAATATATCTGTATTATTGTACACACCGTTGTAAAATCGTATGTACATCTGTCCTTCGTTTTGTAAACCATAACTCAAGACATGACACTATAGACTATATTACTCACCTACTCTGTGTAACATATATAATACATCTGTATTATTATATAAACCAGTGTAAAACAGTATATACAGATGCCCCTTGTTAGTCAACCAAAAAAAAATGAAAAAAGGGATGACAATGACAAATGGACTAAAAAGAATAAACTTTTTGCAAAAACATAAAATAAGGAGAACTAGAGGGAATTGGGGCACCAGCTGTAGAGATAGTAATAAATAGTAGATGATTGGGTAAAAATACAAACTCTGTACAGATGCACATATATATATCATACAGGTACATATAATTTCCATAATTTTATTCTTCTTAAAATGCCTCATCTCGGTATGGAAGTAGAAGAACCAACAGGGACTATGATAAATAACTTTCAAGCACACTCCTCTTGACTATGGGAAAAGTATTCCTTCATAAGATAAAAATACTAACTCAATGAAATTGTATCCACTAATTTGAATAACTATTTTCTCTTTAATTATTTATTTTTAGTTTCACCAACACAGGTAAAATTTAGCATATATAGTACTTTTGGATGGTTGGCTTTTACAATTCTAAACCTGTAAATCAACACATATTCCTTCTTCACTATTACTTACATATTTCACTCTCAGTGTTTTTTATTTTTTGTATACATACACAAATTTATTGCTGTAAGACACAAACTCATTATCCTTTAATGGCGAGTTTGTGTTACACTTGCATGGCGAGTTACGCTAGTTCTTGAAGGTGAAATTTATCTATTATTGTCATGTGTTTCGAAACCTTGAAACTCCTAAGTAATGAGAATGAATTAAATGTTGATAACTATCTTATTTTCCTTTTACAAATTATGAATGAGATTCATATATTCATATGTATTTGTGTTCTTTTATATTTATATCTTATTTTATATCAATCATAGTGAACAGAGGTGTCAAGCCCGCTATGAACCCCATAAAGTTCTATTCCATATTAACTGTAAATCTGTTTATGAGGCAAGAAAATAATAACATTTAAAGCAGCTGTGTAGGTGAAGTAAGTGATGCTCAGAGTGAAGGGGGAAAAAGTTGAAGGAAAAAAAAAAATCAACCATTTTATTTTTCCTGGTATGGAATTAAAACATACTTGAGAAATGTAGGCAGCCTTGGCAAAATCTGGACATCTTTTTTGTCTTTCACTGTCTGCATTTTTATTGCATTGACTTCACAACTACAACTAAGAAGAGGTATCTGATGTAGTAAGCTCCGCATACATGTTCGAAATTGCTTTGGCGAAATATTCCTTTGCTTGATGTCTCTTAATCTGGCCACAAATAGGAAAAAGAAAATGAGAATTTAGTATGCCGGTTTTAGGCTTTTCTTTGGCTATGAGGTTGATGGAAAATATAGAGACTTGCCTTTGAAGTCGGAGTGAGCAGTCCGTTTTCTATAGTGAATGGTTCAAGTACTAAAGTCACCGCTTTTGCAAATTCGAAGCCTCTTAGCTGTACCAAAGTCGATGAATCAAAAGGTAAAGGCCCAATGTGCAATTTAAATAACTGGGCAAAAAAGTGAGTTAAAAAAGAAGCATTGCCTGAGCTTTTCTTCCAATGGCATACATATTGGACAGGACAGTAGCCCTTGCTGTTCGGTCATTGCACAGTTGTTCTAAATCCTTGTACTGCATGCAATCGTTGCTGGATAACATTAGCAAGCAAATAAACATGATAGTTATTAACCACAGATATTGCAAGACATTGAAGAAGAAAGCATAAATAAAACCAAGGACACCAGGAAATTTGGCCTAACAAACAGTATCCATAATTTTCCGGCAATGTAAATCAGCGGTAGATAGATCACCTTAATGCCTTCAGTTGCAGCCCATGTTTTCAAAACATCTTGGTCCACTGAGACAATAGCTACCAATGAAGAATTCAGGCTGTCACCTACCAAGCAAAACAATTGGAGCGTGAACAGAGAAGAGAAACGAAAGCAGGAACTTATCGAACATCTTTTTGTCTCACTCTTACCGTAAATAAAACACTGGGAAATAAATTTGCATTTAGCATATACACTTTCGATTTTTTCTGGAGATATGTACTCTCCCTGAGCCAGCTTAAAAATGTTCTTCTTCCTGTACCAATATACAACTTCAAATAAACAGCTAGCGATACACATGTTCCGGGAACCGGCACACACTGACTGATAAGTTGATTCGGGTAGCAGTTATTCAAATACAGCATCAAAGTACCAAAGAAAGTGAGAGAGGAAACATGGGAAAGGATGGTAAAACCATGATAGAACCATGTATGATATTTGACCTTACCTATCAATAATCTTAAGACGACCTCCAGGTAACCATAGTCCTATATCTCCAGTATGAAGCCATCCGTCTTCATCAAGTACCTCTTTCCTGTCCAATTTTTACATTTTAAACGCATTGAATATCAGTATAAGAAAGTTTAAAGAAGAGAGGGGTCGCATCTAAGGAGCATACGTTTGCACTTCATCTTTGTAATATCCTTGAAAAATGATTGGACCCCTAACACAGATTTCTCCACGAGGATGCGGCTCATCATCAGACGTGTAGTTCATTTCTGGGACATCCACAAGCTTTATTTCTGAAATAGGAAGACGAATTTATGAATTCATTGCAAAAACTTGGAAGAAAATATCTCGAGTGAAAGCCAAAACAATAGGCCTAGCATCATTATATTATAGTAAGCTAGATTAAAGCCCTCTTATAATAACTCACCACAAGCTGGATTAGGAGAGCCAACGTGGCCAGAAAGATTGTCACCCTCATCCATCATGCTTATAACACATGAAGACTCGGTCATTCCATATCCTTCCACTACTCGACCACCAAAGCAGCTGTAGATTCATAACAGAAACATTGAGAAGAGGGATAGGAGATACTGCCAATTTCTCAATAAGCATTCAACATGTTTAAAGGAAAAACATACATCTTCAAGAAGTCTAGGATGTCAGGAGACAAGGGTGAAGCACCTGAAGAAAAGAAACGAACTCGCCCTCCGAGTTTGGCCTTTATTTTGTTGAACACCAATTTGTCCCACAGGGGTGAAGGACTATTTCCTTGAGAAAAAGATTATAAGCATAATCAATACATATCAATGCAGTAACCAGGTCCAAAAAGGGCATATTTTTTTATAATATATACATAAGTGCATGTAAGTGTACATATATGCATGTATTGTTGTGTTATAAACAATGGCCAAACGTTTAGCGAGGTGAACTCGCTAAATAGCTAAGTTTCAAAAACAGAAAAAATTGTTTGGCACATCTCACATCAGATGCCAATTGGCACAACTATATTAGTTCTTTAAAAATGAATTAATTTTTTCTATTACACTGTCAAATAATAAACACAATAATGGTTAAACAAAATCCATAAAGAAATAGGTAAAAGTTAAATGCTAAATGACACTTTTTTTCTGGCTCACTATCTGCCATAAATGACTACAACTCCACAACACTTGCATAAATATAATCAATGCATAAGTGCAACAGTACTCACAGGTTGATCAATTAAGATAGGATGATTTTATTATGATTTATTTGTAGCTAATTTCATAACTCAAATTCGTAGACACGATAGATAAATTTATGATTAGAGAGAAGAATTTAAGCAATACAAATCAGATTACAGTGATGATAAACAACAAAGGCCGTTCTATACTAACCGTCCAGCAAGGGACAAAAAGGAAAGACACATATCAAGACGTAAATGTATACCATTCATTATTGCTTGCCTCTTGGAATTGTAGGCGGCATTAAAAAGTCTCTCCTTCAGAGGACCAGAAGACTTTACAGCACTGATACTACTGGTAAAAAGGAAGACTTGGATAAAATGATTTAATCAGTATTTTAGTCACAATCAACTCAAAAATTAACATAGTACCTGGTGTAAATTCTGTTATACAGTCTAGGAACACTGCAAAATATCGTTGGTCGTAGTGTAACCAGGTCATTCATTAATTTCATGTTATCCTACATGCAAAGATCAAGAACCAGAATTTAAGGCTTCATCTCAAGAACATGAGAGTTTTTTCCACATCTACAGCATATGCAGCACCAAATGGTAAGACTGATTCCTTCCATAAGATGGAGTTCTTAGATAAATTAAAACAGATATAAGTAATGTGGATTTGTAAACAACATGACATCTTCAACAAAAGAAATAAGAAAAAGCTTCAATAGATTCTGTCAAGACTAGTTAGCTCTTAAACAGAAGTTGACCCTCATCCGGTTTAAAGTTCCTAACAGGAGAAAGTAGAATTCACAAAATTAATGATGAACATCTAAACAATCGTAGATAAAGTTTTTGCTTCTAGAATTTACGTTAAGCAAGAAGAATAGGATTTCATTGACTCAGCAGCTTGAAGTATGCAATCCAAAAGTGGACCAAAAACAGTTTAAGGAAAAACATAGAACCAACCAAAGATCTTATATAAGAGGGAAGGTGTTTAGGTTTACTCTCATACCCCCTGGTAGAATCCAACTGCAACTCCGAAATATGCTAAAGCAACCTGATAGCCTCGTTCATAAATGTGTGCCAAAGGAAGATATGATATATATCTGAACACGAGCCAACTATTTCAGGGAGGCAGTTAAGGTAAAACAGTAGATTCATCCATAAATGCTAACAAAGATGTATTATGATTTATGTTTATTTAAAACCTATAGATCTTACACGTCTGAGGGGTAAAATTTTGTAGCAATGCTGCATCCAGCAGCACTTGCAATCAAGTTTCCATGGGTTAGCACAACTCCCTGGCCAAAACTTACGAAGAATAAGTAGGAGAACAAAAGAACCTTCATTTCATTAATATAAATATTCAACTATGTTAAAAATTCATAGGACTAAGCCATACCTTTGGTATTCCAGTTGTACCACTAGTGTAGCAAATGGTTGCAACGTCATTTGGGTTTGGTGGGGAAAAAGGTTGGGGGTTACCGCGGCCCTAAAGTACTCATTAAATGAGAAACAATTATACCACACAACATTCAGCAAAATTGGGATATCCAATTACCAAACATACATGGTAGGAAACGCAAACCAAACTTGGAAAACTTAAATGCATGCTTGCTCTTGATTTAACCATTAAGACAATAAGAAATAAGAAACTTCAAAAAATTATAGAGGACAAAAAGGATTTACAATTACCTCACTTAATAATTTTGCATATGTCACAATCTGAATATCAGTTGAAGGTGGCAATGAAGGCAATTCATTGTCCATTTCTCCAACCACCTACAACGAGAGAACCAAATAATTATACTCTTAAGAAAATGGCAAATTTGTAGATGTACACTTCTTTTCTTATTCAAAGATTCAGTAAGAAGGTTTCGAAAGTATACCACAATCAAATGTACAGAAGGAATCTCATTAAAAAAGCCTCGCAACTGCAGTTCCGAGCGGAAAGCTGAATAAATATTGTGAAACAAATCCCAATCCCTCAAAATTATATGAACTAGACAATGAAAAAAGGTGCCCAAGTGTAAAATTAATTAGTCAATAAAACAAATAAAATCAAAATTTGAGCGCACAGACAAAATATAATCTATTTCTATCACTTATCTTAATGACCATTTAACAAGCTTAAAAACCAATAGTACATAGAGGAAGAGAGAATTTAAGTCCATACACCTAGTTGAGAGCATGTAGAAAAGGGGAGGTTTTGTTACTTCAATTTAAATTACAAATCTTTCACCATAACCATGATAAGTTGACAACCACAATCTAATAACATGTAGCCTGAAAAGGAGCAAAATTGAACTTACAGAATTCAGTGTTTGAGGCACACAAAATATAGCTTTCACATCAGCATGATTAACAATGTACTTGACAGCATCTGGACCTGCAAAGAGAAAATTTTTCTCTCAACATCTTAATATTAGGCCAAATGGACAAATATTCAATTAAAAAAGAGAGCATTTGGCCAGTGGCAAACCTAAAGTGTCATACAAAGGAACTGATACAAGGGAATATGCAGAGCAAGAATGATCAACAATGAGCCACTCTGGTCTATTGATGAAATAAAAGCCAACACAAGAGCCCTGGCATGATAAAAGCAGTAGAACCACATGCTACATGAGGAACAATCTATTTACTAAAATCAGGTGTCTTACATGTTGCACATATGTTCTCGGGGCAATAAAGTTACTGCAGATAAAAAGTTATTGTTGATATCCTCACCTTCGGTATTCCATGAAATAGTAGGCCAGAACCAATGGCCGCCCGAGCAGTTCCAGCTTCTCCATATGTCATCCACTTGTACCTTGATGAATAAAAAAGAATATCAAAGTTAACAAATGAACTTTGACAGCCGTAACTATGCACCTCATCTGACAATAGGAAACTTACTCTCCAATTGTACCATCGACTCGAATTCTTGTACCAAGATATTTGTAATCTCTGAAGGTATCAACTGCATGTCTAAAAAAAAAAAAAAAAAAAAGAAGAAACAAAGAAAAGTGAAGAAACAATCCGAAGTACTTGAATATGAAATAAATGATAAAGCATCTAAACTTAATTCTGCCAGGAAAATGAGAATGCTTACACAAAATTATCATGCAATGTACCAATATCAGGATGATCAGGAAATCTAGTCACAAGCTTAAACGGAGAGCAAGCAGATCTGCAGTAAGGCACAAAAGTAAAATAAATCTTGACAACAGCTGAATAGAGAAGGAGCAATGCAAAGCAAAAATAAAAAGTATGCAGCGGAGTTTTACCTGTGTACATTCCATTTTCCAGTCTGCAGTTTCTCTGGCAGCACGACACTATAACCCTTCTCTGCTCAAAAATCAATTCCAATAGTTGTCAGTTAAAAACAGATAAATCAATAAAAACTGATACGTGCTGGGTGGAATTTATTAAATTCCATTCACCGAAGCATCAATTTTTAAGCTTGAGAAATCAGCAGAGTTGCGATGACCTTTTTGTACGGGATTCAGGCATATTTGTGATTATGACAAGAATTACGAGTTTCGAACTTTTAATTCGAGTTTAAATAATATTGATTCGAGTTTTAGGCTTAATTTTCAACTCTAGAGTTTATTTTTTTTGTGCAAGATTTTTTTTAACGATCCTTTAGAAATAGTTTTTTTCTCAATTTTCTCATGCAAAATTATTCATTGGAGGGTTAATTAAAGTTATTAGTTGAGTTTGTTGGAATTTATATCTCACACTGTTCAACTAGATATTTATCTTTCTATCCATCATAATCATCGATTTACTCCTCCATCTCCCACTTTTAAATTTTGTCTTTTATTTATTTATGTATTATTTTGATTATTTATACTTCTTCAATTTCTTCTTTTAGTGTTTTCGTCTCCTTCAATTTTTAAATTTAGTTATTTCTCCCTTTCAATCAAATCCAAATATTTTTTATTGAGTCAAACAACTTGAGTTCAAACTTTCTTCCGCTTTGTACCAAAAACTAAATGCATATTATTTATTACAATGGATAAATTGGATATAAGCTGCTAAGATCTCTTCCTCTGTCCCAAAATAGATGGCCACATCCATTCAACCATCACTTCAAATTCAAACTCCAACCATTCCTTCAAAACTTAGCAGTAGTTTAGCGAAAGTACAACTCCAAACGAGTTCTTTTAATTGACTTATAAGAAAGAACCAAATTGACCTCACCTCAAACTCACAAACATTCCAACTAAAATGAGTGAGATCCATCACTAGCATCTAAGTACCCACCAAGCATATTCCATCCTCTCTAGTCTCACTTAACACAGTAAATTACAGACTTGGAAGGGACTTGTAGAAAAATTCCAAAACCTATTATAAAGCAATTGTTCAGACTACAACATAACATGATATAAAACAACTAACCCACCAATTCCAAAGCAATTCTCATCTGTACTCTCACTGATCTAGAACAATAACTCATGCTCTAGAATAAAATTTTTCTAAAAGATTCCATTACAGCTTTCATCTCATACAACTCAACGCATTTCAACAGAGCTTCACGTCCAGCTCTCCAGATAAGAGTTAAATCCATATATATATATATCCCCTCTCAATTCTATGCATAACATGTTTCTAGCTCCCATTTGGCAAACCAGAACCAGAAGCTTCCTAACAATCATTATCAAATTTCAACATACCTTAAAGTTTTAGGCAACATCTTGCCCTTACCAATATATCACACATTTCCCTCCAATGATATCCTCATAAACTACTCTCCCTAACATCATTGGCACAAAATAAATTCGAGTGAAAGTGCTTCATGCAACCCATTAAGAACTTTCCCATAATCCATTACTTAAAATATCAGCAAACTGACCCATCATCCATCGACCAATGTTGATGGAAAACAACATTAGAAAACCATCAAAATTACAAAATCTTAAAATGCCTCTCCATGTCAAAGCCTTCAATCCCACTTCAAATAAAACCAACCCAATAATAGAAAAACTTTATTACGTGAAAATTTAAAGAACAATGAATCAAACCCAAACAGCACTGATTTACTACACTTTCCATCCAACGACCATTTACTTAGCTAAAACAGTATGTATATATATAATTAAAAACAGGCCAACAATGCCTATATTCTTGTTCTTCCCAACCGTGCATGTTTATAATACACTTACCACAGAGGAATTCGCCGGCGGTTGGATTAGAACGGAGGTCGTTGGAATGAGAACCGGCGCGGACGAAGACGACGGGGACAAGGTGACCGTGAATGGCGTTAAGTCGACGTTCAGCAATGCTGGAATCCATGACGAGTGGATCCTTCTCCTATTATTTTTCCCTCTTTTTTCCGTTTGTTTACCAGAAACTATTTAAAATATTTTAATTTAATCATTAAAATACCATATTGAACTGTACCGGTTAACTGAAAATCGGTTACTTGAAAATAATTAATAATTTAATATTTTTGTTTTTGTTTTTAATTATTTATGATTTTTTTATTTCATTATTTTTTAATTCTGCATCAATCAGTTGAATCGAAAAACTGTTTCAAATTTTAATTACAGCAGTTAAGTAAAATGGTAAAATGAATATTAATATTTCTTTGTAGATAAATTTTAATAAAATGAACAATTTTATTATTAAATATTATTTTTCAATCAAATTAAATACAAACTTGTTTTTAAAAAAACACAGTTTGACTTGTTCAAAATGTTTGGTTGCATGAAATATGAAGTAACTAATAACTTAGATATGACTTTTTAAGTCTGACTTCTTAAGATATTTGTTCTCAAAGAGAAGTGGAATTAATTTTTTATTAATAATTTAAAATGTTAAGGTATTAATTTCTTAGCACTCAACTTATATTGTAAAAATATTATTCAATTATTGGAATTTTAAATATTAAATATAATTATATTTTTTACATTAAAAAATCTAGAGAGAAAAATAACAACACCAAAATTTGAAATTGTTGAGGTGCCAACAAAAAACATAATCACTGGCAGAATATAATTATATTATTTGATAATTATAAATCCTGTATTTAATAAAAGATTTATTTCATAAAATTTAATTGAATTAAGATAATGTGTTATATCACTTTAGGTAATTATGTATAAAACTTAAAAGGTAATATTAAATACTTGGAAAATGATTAAATAAAATCATTTATATCCTTTTTTTCAATAGTCTTAACACATAAACATTTTCATCTTAAAAAAATTAAATTCAAACAAAAAATTCTAAAATTCAAGATAAAATTATTGATGTAACTTTAAATCATTAAAAAACACACTATCCCTATTTCATATAATCATTTTTCTAAATACTTTATTAAATTTCTCATACCAATAATTTATATTATATTTATTCAAATTTTAATTCATATATATAATTTGCAAATGTACTAATGGGAGTAGAGTTTTGTTTTCAAGAAAAAAATTCAATACTTGGCGGTAAGAAAAAGAAAAATTAATTTATTAATTTTGAAGCATCGAAAAAGAAAACAATATATTGATTTTCATATACGAAAAATAATAATTCATTGAAAGGAAAAAATATAAAAATAAATATTTACATTGGTTAAATTAGTTGAACATCAAAAAAAATTAATTAGCAACATAAGTCAATTTTTTTTTTGAAATTTAAGAAAATAAACTGTTTTTAAAAATAAAATATCAAATCACATCCAACTAAAAGCGTTTTACTTTCTTATTAACATGTTAAGAGATATACACCCAACTAAACAAGCTTTATTTGTAATTATCTAAAAACGTATCTAACTAAGCGTAATTTCCTTAAAATACCAACAAAAAAATTCATCCAACCGAACACAATTTCACACTTCCCTAAATTTCAAAAAAGCCAACCTACTTTATCAATAAATGTTTTTCTCGACATATTCCACTAATTATAACCTAAACCCTAAAGCAATAAAAAAATAATTTCCTTCTATTTTTCCATCATTCTTACCAAACACATCAAATTCTTTTTAATCTTTCCAGATAAAAAAAAAGAAGAAGATTTCAATTCTACCTCAAAAATAAAGGAATTTCAAGTAAATAATGATATTCCATTGCATAAAGAGTAGTTGAGATGGATGATGACATTCACATAGATAGATACAGCTAGAGTCAAGAGGCCATGAATATATAAACCTATAAAATCCCCTTTGTCACTTACTCCTCATACTAGTAGTGTGTTAGCGCTCTTGATTCTCCGCCCATCCTATATAATCACTACCTTCATTCTCTGCACATTCCACCTTCACCAATCATTCATTCATATATATAACCATGAACCCTAAGCCAACCATGAATCTGATCTGAATCGTAGATGTACCCTCCTTTTCCTTTTAGAACAGTTCCATCAACTGCTGTGAAACATCTGCATGCATAAAACCCTGAGTTATTACATGGACTGTCACTAGAGTTTTTAAACTTCACATGCAGAGTTGAAACATTGATACATCGTCCTTCACAGTGTAGTCAAAATAAACGAAAAGTTAAATATAAACAAAGGGTAAGGCAATATTTTATTCCTGAACTTGACAACTTTTCCCAACTTGGTCCTTGAACTTTTTTTTTTTGTTCACATCATCCCTAAAAGAATATGGAAAATTGCCAAGTTCAAAGACTAAGTCGGGAAAAATTACCAAGTTCAGAGACTAAATGTTGTTTTATCCCTATAAAAAAAGTACATGGTAGTATCTTCTAACTCCACTCGGGAGATACAATCATAGAATTAAGCCCCCCCCCCCTTTTTTCACTGAGCCTAAAAGGGTGGTGACGAGGGTTAAATCCGTTAAAGTTGACAATCAGGCAGGTTCAGGTTAGTTTCAAGCAATTTTGGATTTCCGCAGAACCATTTTATAACCATGAGTTATCTTAGCCTCGTCTCTGATTCGGGTCTTTGAATTATTTTGGTCAATTTCATGTCGGAAATCAGGTTCACAATTGTTTTGCCACCTTAATGGTATAAGGATGTCTTTATCTCAGTTCACTAGAATAAATATACCATTAAACCTTTCATATAAGAAAGGGTTACCTTGGAGAATAGCTGGAGTTGTTTGAAATTCTCGCCAGATATCATGGTAAGAGGCAAGATCGAAATTTAGAAACTTGGCTGCGAGATAAGCAGCTCCGGCAGCAATATGATGGGGCTTAAATTGAAGCCACAATGAGCTCCTAAGCCTACAAAAGAGAACCCACATACATTATTAAAATAAACAACTGATGCGAGTTACAACACGATAGTGATCACCGTTTTATTAGATGATAAGATTAACTTAGAGCAATTACAAACCAACCACAGGAGCAAGAAACGAACAGGCAATGTCTTCAACGACTTAGCACATAACACCACAACAACCAAACGTCAACGACAAATACAACAAGAGAGGATCATAACAGTGATTTGAAGTGAAAAAAGACAAGTCATTTTTTCCTTACCAACTAATGGCACCAACACCAGGTAGAATATTTTCCAAGAATCTCTTGCACCATGGCTGACAGTATGAAAACTATAGCAAATATGTTTATACCCATCTACAGAACAAATCAGTTCCAGTCCAATCCGCAGTGCTTCTAACTCCAGTAGTATTACACAATTCAAACACGGAACAGACATAGAGCGCAATGTAGATATCAAAGCAAGTCTCTTTAGCCAATCAATTATCTGAACAGGCTCATCAACAAGCATGATTGACTGCTCATGGTTAAGGAGCATGCATGCATGCATGCTACCCCCCAAATTACAAGGAACTAAAGCAGGTACGAGATGATGTTATGAGCAATTTTTACCACTTAATAAATGTGGCATAAGGTACAATATATCTGTATTATTATACACACCATTGTAATTTAGTATATAAATATGTCCATTAGTAAACCATAACTCAAGAAAAAATAGACAAAAAGAGAAGGATAACGGACTACAAGGAATACATTTTGAAGAAATGTCAGAATGACAACTGAGGATGGCAAGACATGACACTATAAGTGTAGGCTATAAAATAGTATATACAGATGCCCCTTGTTAATCAACCAAAAAAAGAAAAAAAGGATGACTAAGAAAAATGGATTAAAAAGAATAAAACTTTTTGTAAAAACATAAAACATGGACAACTAGAAGGAATGGGGGCACCATCTATAGACATAGTAATAAATAGTAGATGATTGTGTAAAAAAAACAAAACTCTGTACACACACACCTCATATATGTGTATATATATAACTTCCATAGTTTTATTGTTCTTCAATTTTAGCCCCTTAAAACGCCCCATCTTGGTATGAAAGTTGAACAACCAATAGTGACTACGATAAAAAACTTTCCAGCACATCCAAAGCACTCTGCTTGATTATGGGGAAAGTATTCCTCCGTAAAATAATAGGCAGTAAAATACCATACCATATGAACCGGAATGCATTAAATAATCACAAGAACAACTCCCAACAAGAACCACACCCTAACAATATTCCCAGTAATATTAAAGAACTCACACTGCCTGGTGCTGCACACCAATTGACATAGGCTTCATAAGTTCTACTCTAATTGACTGTAAACTCTGATGTGAGTCTTTGGCTGAGCCTATTCTAGTTCAGTCTAGTACAGGGGGTATCATTATTTTAACCGACTGCTTTACAATGTCAATTGCTTTAGTTTGAAAGTTGTCATACATACAGCATAACCAAAATGCTCTAAGATATAAGGCCATTAGCATTTATTGGGCATACACAATTGTCTCCAGCGTATTTAAGATGTAAACCAACATTTAGAAAAGTTCCCTTTTAGTTTGCAGAATCCTCCTTGAAGGAGGAGGCATCTTTCATCTTTGTATTCTTCTCAATCTAGCAAATAATATAAACCTAAATATATGTATGTGTATTAGAGTAGTTATATAATTATGAAATACACATAAGATGGATGAAAAAACCTAAATGAAACAACAAAAGTCAGTTAGAAGCACCAATTAACCATCTTCAAACCGAAACTAATACAATCATTTCCGCTGAGAGACAGATTTGAGGAGAAAATACACTAAAATATTTTAAAAGGAGAAAAAGAAGAGGGTTGAAATCACTAATTATGTACTGCAAAAACAAGATTCTTTCCAGAGGCCAAACAAACTCTATGCTTAGCAACACCAAGAATTCAACATGGTTGTACTCAATTCAAGGTTTAGAGCCAGGTCAGAAGGAAAGGCAAAACCCTAGACAAGAATCACTGTTCTATTCAACAAAGAGGAATAAAATGTGAAGATACATGTGTTTTCATTGTATTTTTGGGATTTGTTTCCTTAATGCCATGCTACCTGAAGCAGGCTACAAACAATTCGCTTTCTGCATCTAACCCATCCCCAATGATTTCAGGATAAACCAAAAACCAATCTTTAAAAAACAGAACTGGAGGGTCAAACTAATCGAATCTCCAGTCTTCGATCCAACCAGTTGGACTAGGAGGTTACATTACTCCTTTGTTTTTTGCTGTTCAAACACTAAACTAATTTAAAATAAATATTGAACATGGTTAATAATTATTGTTTTCTTTTTTAGAATAACATTTGGCTTAATGGTATTGTTCTTTAATACAAAACTGTGAGATTAAAGGTTCAAAGCCCATTAATTACAAATAAGATTTTAAAAATATATGTATGTTCATAGA
Organism: Kokia cookei; assembly: GCA_039519145.1. Taxonomy (NCBI): domain Eukaryota; kingdom Viridiplantae; phylum Streptophyta; class Magnoliopsida; order Malvales; family Malvaceae; genus Kokia; species Kokia cookei. The sequence goes on along the minus strand of CM076899.1, from coordinate 1,646,717 downwards.
AAACGGATTGAATAAAAACTGTTTTTAACAGGTTCAATCCGTTTTCATACCAGTCAATCCAGTTTTTGACTGGTCAACTTTCACACGCTTCAAATGTACCTGCCAAAGCAGTCCGGTTTTTTATTCCATGCCAAAATCTCCATTTTGAATGGAAGAAAGCAGGACAATAATAACAAACCATGGCTTGACAACTAGGGACATCGTCACCAGATAAGTGTTTAAAAAACGAGGAAAGAACCCACTACTGACTCTTCCAAGTCAATAACGTTTCTCCAAATACTGATGGACACAGGGAGGCAGCCAGATATAAAAAATTTGTATGGACTCCAGGTGAGTGGTTTAAAAAATGACAAGACTATTTTCTGTGGTTATGTGGCTTTAATAGCCATGACCAAGTTGATGGGGCAAAATCATGGGAAAGAACCACAATTATTGTTAATTCAACGTCAGATGTTAAAACAAAAGTTTCCATGAACAGCACATCAATCCGCCAGCTAACAATATCATACAAGCGTGCACGCTAACCCTGAAATGACCCTGCAATTATATGACATGCCAAAAGGATCAATATGCCATACCAGAATAACTTCGTAGAGTAGTTGTGCTAAAGAAGAAAATTATGGACAGAAGTACCCAGTTTTGGGCAATATGGAAGAAGATAACCTGCATACCCTTCACACCCCAACTCAACTTTTTTCAACCAATTCATAGGACTGCATTGCACCCAGCCACCCACCCCACCCAAAATCCCTTTAAAGTCAAAACCCATAAAATGTGCTGATTGAAGGGATTGAAACACCCACTACTCCAAGTGCATAAAACAGCTACTCAATCATAGCCACAAGAACAAATCCCAATAAATGAGCATTATTCTTAGACTACTCTGGAATAACTCAAACATCACCACGAAATAACTAAACCAATTTGGTACCTGAAAAGGCAGAAGGATCATAACCATTGCACATGTAATAAGACCATTGTGTATCACATCAAGGTGAAGTTCAAAATGCAGCAGTCAGTTTTACTTCTAGAACTAACTGAACTAATCCTTACAAACATATTGCATTGCACCTGTAAAATTAGCTTCAAATGAAAAATAATCAGTAACATTGAAGCATTAAAGATAACCTTACCCTTCACTGACCAAGTTTAAGGCCAGGTTCACCAAGGCTGTTTGTGAAAGACCTAGTTTGTTTAGAATGGATGTAAGTGGAGCATATGGATGTTGAACATTAAGTTCAAAATTTAAGGTAGTCAGGATCATTTGCTCTGCCTCAGTCACACGTTCACGATACTGCTCAAACCAATCCTGTCCAATAAACAACTCATTTAATGTCATAATATGAAAATTAACATGGCAATCTTTTCTCTTTTCAATGCAAGTGGCAACTGTAAACTGTTTTTATGCAAAGCCAAAACATTTTCTATATTCGTGAAGCATGCTAATGCAAGATTAATATAGCTCTCTAAAATTATTTGAACTGCAAATGCACAATTTAATGCTTGAACCCAAGAAGCTGACAAGTCTTAATCAACAGTCAGCAGCCACACATGAGTTAGTCCAAATTTGCTTCACTACCACTAAGCTGCAGCCTAATCATTGTTGGAAAATGCTTTTCATGGATGATAGTATTCAAAAAGCTTAAATATACTTAAAAACATCATTTTCACTTCTACGCTGCTAAAGAACTTAATCCCTTTCAAATTTCTTAGCAAGGAAAAATCAGAAGAAATAAAAAGGTACTCACAACAGGAAGCAGGTAGGATAAGAATGTAATATCCTGTTTATGGAATATTTCACAAGAAGTTCTCAACACATTGTTCAAAGGGCGAGGCGTCTCCTCCGACTTTGCAGCAAGGAAAAGAGCAGCAGTAGCAATCAACTGAAAAAGAATCAACTTGTTAGTCAACCACCATAAACCATGCTTATGGTCATTGACCTTTTCATTGTATATCAACTAGCATATATAAATTGCCAATAAAAAAAACATTCCTTGAGGTGATAAAAATGGTTGAAGACAACTTAATGAAACTCAACTTGACCTAAACCTCAATAGCTTCATAAATTAATACTTAAGAATATATATATAAGTGACACCCATCAAGAAAAATATTGAAAACATAACACATGGTCAAGCAAGCAAGAGAATATCAACCTTAAAATAGAATTCAGGAATAAAATAGGTGTCTAGAGATTCAAACAGATCTTGAGTTACAAAACCAACAAAACTTTTTTCTTACAGTTATACCATAATTTGGTACATTGTTAACCTTTAAACACTGCTGCTTATGACGCTTGGAGACTACACTAGCGGTGTAAAGGATAACTTCCCATAAATAAGTGAGCAATAAATTTCTTAAGCATAAGTATTGGAAAACTCACAAATCTATCATGGCAAGCATGTGATCTACGAACAAAAAACCGATGGCACAGTACCATGGCAGTGCCAATGGTAGTTTGTGGCCTGCAAAACACAAGATGATTTAGAATATTACATGGGAAAAATGCATAAAAGATTATAAGAATAAGGTAAAGGAAATGGCATCAAAGATTGATAGCTCACAACTCAAGCTGCAACCCGAGGTTCTGAATGAAGGCACAATAAGAATAACGCAAATGTGTCTCGCGAAGTGCATCGATACCATCTCTTCTTGAAGGTGAATATCTCTCAATATCATCCCTTGACATAAAGACAGATTCATCATCCTCCAATTGTGACCTATCACGTTTATTGCTGACAGATGTAGAGGCTTCAGCAGTTGATCTCATAGGAGGAGGAATGAAATTGCTGGGTTCCAATGGAGCTGTAGGGCAATGCAGGCTATATGGCTGATAGTTTCTACCACTATCTCCCCAAGTAGCAGCAGAGAACTTTCTCCTTTTCAAAGAAGGAGCACAATTTGGTTGTGCATGATGATAACCTCTATTATGCTCCCCAAACTGCCCCAATAATTCTTGGGCATGGTTAAATATCCTGGTAGGGTCGCTACTCCAGTTCCCATTCCTGTAGTTATCAGAACTGTAATTATTGCAGTTATTCCTACTGAAAGGGTACCGGTAATCATCCTGAAAAATGCCTCCTTGCATGCGACAATTCCGAGTAAAAGACATTCCTTATTTCTTTCTGGAAGGAAGCCTGAAACACGAAACAAGAGAATCTCACTTTTCCAACAAAATCTAGAAAAAGAAGAAAAAAAACAAAATTTATGGCTCTAATTTACCTTTTTTCATAATTTTTTTTACAGCCAGAAAATAAAAGTTCGAATCTTTAGGCTCAAAACAAGTTTTAGAAAAAAAAAAACAGGTTAAAAATTCCATCAATCAGTTTGTCCTATCCAAGCTAATTCATTCCTCAGATGCTTGATACCTCTAGATTTCCCTTCTAATTATAGATATTTATCAAGTTAATTAGCTCTAAGCCTCTAACAATACCTAACACTACAAAAAAAATCCTAATAAGGAAGCCATCAAAGGAATAAATATAGATCCAAGTTAACCAACAAGTCAAAATTATTAAATAAAAATCCGAATTAACACACGCAAAACACAAAAAAAGAGGGGGAAATCAACATCTTGACACATAGGTTAGATCATCGTTCAAAAAAATCAAATCAAAACCAAAACAAAATCAACCTTCTTCACACCGAATCCAAAGAAACAGCTGATTTATGATCTTCGATTAAAAAAAATAAAATATAATAATTACCTGAATACAATGAAGAAGAATGAGAGAGATAGGAAGGAAAAGGGCGTGAATAGGATCCGAAATTGAGAATGAGAATGAGATTGAGATAGGGTTTTTAGAAAAACAAAAGGGAAAGGGCAAACGGTGAGAGAGAAAAGGAAAGGAGAAAATGGGTCAAATTCAAAAAAGAGTGAGAAGTCCAATGAAGGCAAATATCTTTTTATTCTTTTTTTTAATGGAAGCTTTTATATATATATAATTTTCTGAACAAGAAGATTGTTTTTTTAATTGATTAAAATATATCACAAGTCCTTATATTTCTCCTAAATTCAGAATTTAGTCCTTAAATTTTTATTAAGTTTTTTTTATTTTTTATAATGATTAAAATATAATTGGAGAAATTTTTAGGGTGATGTCGCTTGGAAAACTAGGGTCACTCAACTCTATTGTATAAATCAAATTATTTTCATAATTTTTAAAATTTATATGATCAAATTCTTTAAAAAAAACCTCAATTTTTTTAGAAAATTTGTAAACGTCTGAAATTAAATATTGCTTGATTTCTATTGAAAATTTATTTTTTTAGAAAAATGATAATAAATGTCAAAAATGTTTTTTTTTTCCATCAAAGTCAAAAAGAAAATAATAACTAAGTAAATAAATAATGAATAGAAAATTAGGTAGGGTGGGTAAAATTACGCCAACTTACTCCTGCTGGATTAATTTCAAGGTTAAAATATGTTTTTAGTCCCTGTATTTGTATAGAATTTTAGATTTGATCCTTATATTTTAAAAGTTAAAAACTCAATCTTTCTATATTTTAATTTAAAGATCCTAATCCAATCATTATCGTCATTGGTAATTTTTATCAGAATTTGTCAATTTAAAATGTTTATTTTCTATCAAACATATATTACTCCCTATAAGGGTAACTTAATCAAAATTTCAAATTGACAAATTTTAACATAAAATAATTCCAATTTTAATGATTGTGCCGATATTTTAATAATAATAATACTTTAAATTTTAAATGTAATTATAAAAATAAAAAAATTGTGTTGTCGACATCTAATTTATGTATGAAGTTCCTTAATGTCCCTTTCAACAATGTCGTTTTTAATGTTTGAAGTTATGTTTCTCATTGGAAATACAATACTTTTATATCATTGTATCCAACATTTGTTGGTAATATATTATTAATTTTGATCAGTAAAACCGATCATCGAGTCAAACCGGAAGCTCAGCCCGGCCCATGATGGTTATAAATGGTCACCCATTCATTTTACATTTTAGCCACATTACTTTATACCGAATGAATTATATTCCCACAAAGTCCGCCACAATGACTTTTAATGGTCCCCATTATCAAAGGTAATTATTCCGAATTGCCCTTAGGCGTGAGAATAAATTCAATTTGGTCCAATTGAATATTTTGAATCATTTGGGATTATTTTATTTTATACTAAATTTATCTTTTGGGGTTTTTTTATTTTTATAATTTATTTTATGGTTTTTAAATATAATTTAATATTTTTAAAATTATTTTTTTAATCAAATAAAAATAAAGGATAAATATTAAAATTATACATAAATTTTGATTCAATATGCTTTTTTATTTTGTACATGGAATTTTGGATTGATTTAATTTTCAAAAATCGTTATCAATATTATCAAATTAGTACTATTATATGTTGATATATCATATACACAGATAGCTACATTAATTGAATATGAAAATAAATGTATGTATTCATTTCTATAAATGTGTATAATTAAATCAAAATCAAAGTTTTATATATACATATGAATCACGAATTAAGTTTTACATAGTATAATTATACATTAAACCAAAGTTCACGTATGAATTTAATATATATCTCTAAAAAAAATTAATAATTCTTAATTATTATTTTTTTGAAAATGATTTTATATAATATTTTAAAACTATTTTCATGATTTTAAATATAAAATCATTAATTTTATATCATAAAAAATAAATTGATTAGAAATTAAAAAAAAAAAAAAATTCCGTTCAGAGGCAACTGCATTCTTTTAAATTAGTGAACAAAAAGTGGTCAAAACACCACCCTTCAAATTGATTTTTTAATTCTGCGAATGAAAAGGGAGACATGTTTTATTCATTGACAATTGGTTTAATTTATATCAGTAAAAATTTAAATAAGATATATTTTAAAAAATAAATCAGAAATAATAATTATTTAAATTAAATTTTATCACACATTTAATGATTTAAATGAAAGAAAATATTTTATATTAAAAATATATTTATAAAATTATTTCAATAAATTATTATTAATGATGTAATAAGATATTTTTATATGAATATGTTGATATTGTGTACGATTCCCATATAATCTATAATATTATTTAAATTTGTGATTGAATTGTTGTCATGAATCATTTAGATACCAACTCGATTAAATAAATAATAAAAATATTCAAATATCATTAAAATATATTATATTATTTGAGGGTATTTAAAATTTTTACTTTAAAAAACAAATAAAAATATACATATAATACTATATTAATAAAACTTTCAATTTGTTTTCATAGATCTGTTCATAAATCAGGTCACTTATCCAAACCCAAAAACTCACCTAAAATTTGAAAAGATTTTGAAAAAAATATTAAACTCAAAAATGAATTTAAGCAAAAAATTAAATCCGTTTAAAATATAAATCGAATTCAAACTTAAACATTTACAGTTTGAATTCGACTCAACCCATTGCATTTTAAATTTAAAATATCTCATATTATGTTATTTTTGTATATTTTTTATACTAAATATATAATATTATTCCAATAAAAACATTAAAATAATTTTTAAGCTTGAATTAAAATAGTATTATATATTTGATATAATATTAAGATATTATATAAAAAATTTCAATAAGTAAAAAATGTATAAAATTATTAAATATTAAAATAATATAATATAAATATTTAAAAAAATAAAAAATAATATGAACGGATTTTAAATGAATTTGAGTTAATATTTACAAATATGAACGAATTTAGACAAAATTTTAAACTCTAATTTTGAACTAAGCGAAACTTAAACAAACATAAAATATATTAATATTATGTTTAAACCTGATCCGAATTCAATTTGACTTGACCTACAAGCACCTCTAATCACCAAATTAAAATTTCATTTTAAATTTATTATACACACTTTATTACTTCCATCAATTATATATATATATTAATAATGTAATGGAATTAGTGTTTTATTATACGAGTGTTTTTTATTTTTATAAATCAATAAAAATTTGTCCACAATAAAATTTCAACAATAAATAAAAGACATCATGTTCATAAAACTTTTTTTATGATGTTTACAGAAGTGTTGATATAACTGTAATGTATATTCATGGTAAATAAATACATCAGCCAATACGAAGATTCATAAAACTACAATGCAATAAACAGTTAGTAAGGTATGATGAACAATGACCTAGAATTCAAGCAAAACGAAGAATCAATTGGAACGACCGAATATCGACAAATATTTCCGGTATATCGCATTTAGAGAAAGCCAGTGAGAAGATAATGCTGAGACTGCCGGCAAAATTCTAAAATTGGCCGGAAATCAGCTATTTTTACGATTCGAGTTCGTGTGAAGTTTACCTTTGGATGCATGTATGATATAAACTTAAGAAGGTGGTGGAGACAAAAACTGATTTCCGGAAGTCCTAAAACAAATTACAAAGTTTAGCTTCGGTTAGCAGTTAGGTTTAAAGTAGGAAGTTTATACGACTTTCGTGAATTTATACTTACCGAACTTCCAGCCCCGGTCTTCCAATAAGACTATCGGGTATGCGGCCGGTCAGATTGTTGTTTTGCAAGAACCTAGAAGAAAGGGTCAGGTATGGAGAATCAAAACAAGTTTTCACATGGACTAACCAGTGATAACAGTATAGGAAGGAGTATGCGTAAAAGTAGTATACACAGCTGCTATCAGTGTTACCCAAACTCGGAGTGAGTATCAAATACGGATATACATAGTAACACGGATGCTTTACTCTGTATTTTTATCCCTTCATAAAACTACATATTATAGTATCAAAATTTTAAATAAAAATATGAAATTAAATAGACTGAAATATTTTACATCTTATCTAATTACAGATAATTATTAATGCATTACACACTGAAGTGGACAAGTGGTTTCAATTTTCAATTAGTTAAACTTGACCAAAACAAAGTCGTTAAGAAAATTATTGTATAGATATGAATCATCAATAATAATTTTTTAAACTGGCAGAGTTGGTATACTGACCGCAACTTAATAACAAGTGCCAAGAAATGTAGAGATAGACATAGAACCGACCTATGCTCAGACTCTTAATTTTTCTTAAAAGTATCCGTGTCTAGCACTTATGTCCAACATACGGACATAACCTCCAAATATATGAAAAACTTAGAAAAATCTAACCATGCCATATCCAACATTCACACCCAGGTCCGAGTAACATATGACCTCACAGGCTATAGAAATTAATGAGGATGAGAGTGCTTGATATTGATTGATAGAATGACTTACAGTTCACGCAAACTTTTAATCTCTCCAAGTGATGATGGAATTTCTCCAGTGAGCTGATTGTCTTGCAAATGCCTTTTACAGAAAGTGAAGCATATTAGATATAGGTTTCATAAAAAGCTATGATAGATAAAAATATCATGGAAGCTCCTATCATGAGTCAAATTGCATTTTAGCCCCTCTACTCAAAAAATGAGAAAATTAATCATTGTACATTAAATCAAAAAGCAAATTAATCTTTTTGTTAAACATTTTACCCATTTATGCTGTTTAAAATTTGTCCTTGTACGTCAGCGTGAGACACACGTGGCATGTCACTATCTAGTTATTCCGTCAACCACGTCAATTTTTAACCGTATAAATGGATGAAATTTTAACAGAAAGAACCAATTTGCTTTTTAATCTAATGTACAGGGACTAATTTATGCATTCTTTTAGTGGAGGAAGCAAAATACGATCCAACTCCTAGTACAGAAGCCTCCACGATACTTTTGCCCTAAATGAATCAAAGAGCGAAAAGCACAATAGAATAATAAACTTACAATATTTCTAGGAGCTTTAATGAACTGAGATCAGGTATTACTCCCGATAAACTATTGTTACCGAGCCAACTGTCGAAGGAAAGACAAATTCGATCAGAACATTAATCATCATCAAATTTCGTTGCTTGAAATTTAGTTTAATATCTTACATGCCATTAAGTGCAGTTAAATTGGCAATGCTTGGTGACAGTGATCCCAAAAGACCCATACCAGTCAGGTTCCTGGAAACAATGAAAATAAAAGAAACCATTTTGAGCAACAGTAAGAGAAATGCATACACAGAACATACTACAATACATCTTGACTAACTTACAAAGAAATCACACGAGTTCGTTCGCCCTCGGAGCATTTAACTCCAGTCCATGTGTAATCACGTGGCAAACAAGGATCACCATTCCAATCTAATGGAGGGTTCCGCAAACTGTTCTTTATCTCTTCTAAAGCTATTACTGCAACACCGATGGGAAGGTGCATAAGATAATAATAATAATGCAAGTATCTAAAACCCTTTTAACCTAAATGTTCTTTCTCAATAGTAAAGGGCAAAGCACCCCAGCAACACAGAAAATCAGTTGCAGATTGAGTCTTAACTCGGTCAGCATCATCATTGCTGCCGGTGTAAAAAGATGTGGGTTCAAGTACGTTTTATCCTCTTATTTTAAGGATTGGGGAGGGGTTATAGGTAGTTCTAGGTATTGTATAAAAAAATAAGAGAAATGGTTTGCATGGAAACAAATTTGATTTAATTTACCACAACAGCAAGTAGAAAAAATTAGCAACCATACCATCTCTTGTATGAGTTCTTCCTCCAAGGAGAAGAACATCAAAAATCTCTCCAGCATTGATCAAAGGACTACCGTTTGAATTAGCAGCAGGACTTAAAGTTATCTTTGTAAGACCACTAAGAGGCCATCTAGTTGCAAAGACTGCGGCTCCTTCCGAAGACAAAACCATATTGCTATAATACCTTACATCATTTATGTGTATGTCAATTATCCTGGAGCTTGATGACATTGAATCACTATTATCAGCAAAATACAGAGCAATGTAATAAGTTGATTTTGGGAGCAAGAAAGGGGGCCATCTCAACTCCATGGATTCCAATTGAGCTGTTGAAAGTGCAGTTTCAAAGACTTTTGAAGGGGGGATGTTCCAGAACCCAGAAACAGCTGTGATCTTATTGCTTGCTGTAATAGATACATTTTCTTCATATGGCTGCCAATATCGATCGAATTGATCATCAGGGTACCTTGTTGTTACAAAAAAGGATCACATTCAGCAAAATCAGAGAAAGCGTCTAAAATAAACAACTCCAACTTCAAATTACAACAAAATTAATTAAATATCAAAATGTAATGTTGAGGGGAATTTGGCCTCTTGGGGTCATCAGACCCCTTAATAGGTCAGTATTTTTCCTGGGTCAAGACAGCGTTTTGCCTCCGACTCTGCAAAGAGATCCAAGTGCCTTGAGAGCCAGTGGATTCACAGAGTAAGAGCACTTCGTCAGAATGGACTGTGCGTAGCACACAATCACCTACCAAAGAAATGGTGGCCATTTGCCATTGGTAGGGTTTAAACCCCAACCTAGCATATAGGTCATTGTGGGGGAGGGAGGGATGGTACCTCTTAATCTAGCTTGATTGGACTCTTCACAGTGTCCAAAGACAAAACTCAGGCTGACTTAGGGACAATATGAGAGGGTCTAATGGCCCCAAAAGGTCAAGATCCACTCAACATGTAACATTTGTGTCTCTAACCCAAAGTGAATTGCTTTTTCTTCCAAAACAAAATAGAATTGTTTCTAATAATGAAACGAATGGTTTGATTATATGCATAACTATATAAGAACTATGTTGATGTGCAAAGCATCACACGCATTTGGTATTGTCTTTAAGGGTTTTGTCTCCTTGCTCTGACACAAAAAAGTCTGCAAAGTTTCATCTGCGCCTGAACAAACCTATTTGCTATAGATCATGGCTTCAAATCTCATGATCAACAAACTCTTCAGTTTTCATGATGAGTGAGATGCTCGCACTCTTTAGCCTGTTTAAGCACGGAGTACACTTCACAAACTTCTTTGTGTCAGAGTCGGATGACAACCATACTTTTTTTATACAATTTCTACTACTATCCATACCCCGAACTCTTAAATAGGAGAATGATACAAAACTCATACTTTTTTTATACAATTTCTACCACTATTCATACCTCAAACTCTTAAATAGGAGAATGATACGCACTTAAGCACAATCAAACCGAAACCACCTCACAGTGCTAACTGAGCTCAAGCTCAATCGGCGAAAAAAGACATCCTTAGCACATCAACAAATTGATATTACATTCAATTTTTGTTATAGAATTTCTACTAATATTCATACCCCAAACTCTTGAATAGGAGAATGATACAAAACGCATACTTTTTTTATACAATTTCTACCACTATTCATACCCCAAACTCTTAAATAGGAGAATGATTCACACTTAAGCACAATCGAATCGAAACCACCTCTAAGTGCTAACTGAGCTCAAGCTCAATCGGCCACAAAACACATCCTTAGCACATCAAAAAGTTGATATTACATTCAGTTATGATTTTATTTCATATACTATATGCTTTTGCTTTATATAAAATGCTAAAACTATAACAAGCAAGTAAAAAAATTAGCAAACAAATAACAAAAAAGATACAAAAAAAAAAAAAAAAGAGTTAAAAACCAGCTCCATGAAACTTCAACTCACCTAATAATGGATACATTATGCCCAAAACTGTGCCTAGCAACCAAACGCAAAGCATGAGAATCAAATTTCGTAGTATTATAAACCGAATCCCCCAAAATCAACATCTCCAAACTCGAAATAAACGGGTCAGACACCGTATAAGTATTCGATGCCACACAAACACTCATCGTATTCCCTTTAGCTTCAAACACACCTTCATAATACGACGACAATCCTTTCCCATAATCCTCCGTCGTATTCACCACGCTCCAAAACGTACCATCAACAATCTGATCAAAAACTGGCGGCGAATCAAAGTCCAAACCGTTGACTCCACCGTAATAGTAAGTCGTCCTAATCAAGTACCTCGCACGACGGTATACACGCACCACGTAACAGAACTTACGCCGGAGGTTGTTTTTGTCGAGAGGAAACGACCGGACGGTGGAGAGAGTCGGGACTAAGCCGGGGACTGTTAGGTTTTTGGATGTTCCGGCGGATATGAAGTTGCTGTCGGGTAACCATACTCGGCCGTCGATCACCGATCTCCTGGTTGCGCCGCAGTTAATTAAATATCCTACAAAATTCAAAAAGAAGTAAATCATTACAGAAGGATTAAAATGTGTCGAGGGGTCGGCTTTCTCAACCGGTCTCGGACCTTCAACCTATGCTCGATTTTAGTCCCGAGTTTTTATCTCTCAACTCCGAGAAGGTCCAAAGAGAGATTCACGAATTTTTGCAGAAAGGGTATTAGCAGGTAAGAACACCGAACCCTGCCAAAGTTAAAACCCACTAAGACCCTTTCCGCCAAATTCTCTGAATTCCTTTGGGCTCTCGTTGAAGACGGAAAACAAAAATTCAGGGCTAAAATCGAACATAAACACCTCAAGAAGAATACCTCTGTTAAAGATCCGAGACTAGCCAAATAGCTCCAACCCCCTCAACAACAAAAAAAAGGAGGAAAAGGAAATGAGTTGGCTATATATATATATGCGTGTACCTCTGGGAGGGGTTTGTTGAGTGAAGGAAAGGGAAGGAAAGGAAAGGAAAATGGAGGAAAAGAAGAGGAGGAAAGGAAAGGGCATGGTGGAAGTGAGAGGAAATGGAAGGAGAGTGAAGGAAAGAAGGAAGGAATAGGAAGGAAAGAGTCAGAGTGGGTAAGAGGAGGAAGAAGGTGGAGTTGGAGGAAAGGAAAGGAAAGGAATTTTATTTATTTAACGCGGGAAAATAATAAGGCGGCCAGCTGACAGGTCATAGAACTAACGTGTTAAATTAATTGAGCTTGGGTTTAATTATGCTTTTAATCCCTCTAATTTAATGTTGTAAGAACTGGTCAGACAAGAGACAACTTATTGAATCATTAGGATTGATTAAAAAACTGAACCGGTGGTCAGGCGAAATCAAAAAAAAATTAGGAAGTGAAAATTAAAGTATAATTTTTACGATGATAAAAATATAATTTTATCATTTTAATAGTTTATATCTTTATAATTTAAATGATTAAATCAAATTTTTATCATTTTTAAAGAGGGTTAAAATGTAATTTTATTTTTATTAATTTAAATTTTTAAAAATTTTGAAGGTCTAAATGAATTTTTTTTTATTTTAATGGGGTCAAGGGCTCTGCCAGTGCCCTAGCTACGCACCTATGTGGTCAAACCAATCAGAACAATAATTTTCGATTTGATTATCGATTTAATAAAAATTAAAAAAATTATAAATCAATTCAATTACTAATTTTTTTATCTCGACTTTCGATTTTTTATCGATTTCAAGTCATTCATTCAAAGTTTAGTTCAATCGCTTAATTTGGACTCGCATATTAGCTAATTCTCAATTCAACTAACCAAATTCGATTTCAGCTACACTAATTACCGGTCCAATCCTTATAGATAACATATTCAAAATATCTTAAAAAATCATAAAATAGAGAAACAGAGGAAAATATTAAATGTAAATAAATATTTTTATTATTTTCAATCATTGTGGTGAGCCAAGTAGACCATCAATTAAATCATAGTAATGTTTTAAAATCTAAATCAATGGTGAAATCACTCAAATCATTTATTTTCATTTGATTATAAATAATAATTAATTAATTAAAATTAAAAATTATAAAATTATAAAATTATTTTTTCTCGATTTTAAATTGTCCACTCATGATTTGTTTAAACATTATAAAATAAAACTTTCAGAAAATTTAAAAAAATTTATAATGGAAAAAATAATAAATAATAATAGGTGTATAAATATTCATTTTATAAATTATAATAGTGAAATTAAATATTTAAACCAATTCAAATTCGGTTCAATTTATTTTTTAACCAATCTTTTACTCAATTCCATTATTGTTTATGATTCAACTCTTTTTTTTGGTTTTGTGGTACTAGTTGAGCCACCAACTCCTGGTTTAATCTTAATCTATTCAATTGGTTGATTTAATCAGATTTTGACAGCTATGCTTATAGGTGGTAGAAATATCGGATTCGACAAATTTTAATTTAATACATTTTGATAGGATCACATTTTTAATTTGAGTTTTGAGATAGATTTAATTTTTTAATTAGTTGGATCAAGGTTGAGTTTATTAAAACATATCATATCAGATCGGAAGTAGGGTGAGGAAAAATACTGTCATGCTCTAATGTCATCTCTAGATATGTTCCATTATGATAAATTTTAAGATTAAGTATTTTTATTTTTTCACATAATCTTTTTATTACTTATTAGCATAGTTAAATTGATAATACTATTAATTTTTATCATTTAAATGATGATGTGATATTTTTGTAAATTTTATTTGGTCACACTATTAAATCTCATGAAAATTAAATTAACCATATTGTATCAAATAATAAATAAAATGTTTAAAAGTTGTTTTTATAAAAAATCATGTTAATAACTACAATTAATGTTATAAAAATAGAGAGATTAAATTGAAGTAGAGGATTGAATCTTAATTTTAACATAGTAAATGGACTAAACTTTGAATTAGACCATTCAATTTGGGTGCTTTAGTCTCTACTGCTTACGTACCGGTAATTAGTTGGAACAAGTAAAACCTCGATACTTTCTCATTAAAATATTAGAGTTGTGAAGATGAAAAGGGTTAAATCACTATTTGGGACCTAAATTTAGCAATTATTTTTATAGTGAGGTTTGAACTTTGTTTTAGTCCAAGTTAGATCGTGAACTTTGTAATTATTCCCACGTTGAGGCCTAAACTAGGCAACTATTCTCAAATTGAGACTTGAACTCTTTTATCCAAGTTAGTTTTTGAACTTGGCAATTTTTCTCGTATTGAGGCTTGAACTTGACAATTGTTTTCACATTGGACTTAAACGTTAGGGTTTTCAATGAAATATTTTAACTTGGACAAAAAAAAGTTCATGTCTTAAAATGGGAACAATTATGAAGTTTAGGGCCTAACTTAGAAAAAAAAATTCATAATGCAATGTAAAAATAATTACCAAGATCGAGCTCCAAAAAGTTATTTAACTCAAACAAAAATTATCGAAAAAACAACTCGATAAGCTCAATTTTTTTACAATTAATATAATTCAATTTATTTATAAAAAAAAACAATAATTCAAATATACTACGAGATGATTTATATATAAAATATTTAGGTGATGATGTGGCATGATCTTAAAGTGTCATGTTATTGGGACCAACATTAGAAAACTTGCTAAATTCGAAGACTAATGAGGATCAAACGAAAAAATTAGGGATAAAGTTAGAAAATTTGACAATTTCAAGAACTACATGTTGCTTTTATCCCAAAAAACAATAAGGTTAAAATTGTTACGAGTCCTTGTACTTGTATAGAATTTGAATTTTGGTTCTTATACTTTAAAGGTTAAAAATTCAATCCTCTTACTTTTTCAATGTAGAAATCTTAATTCAATCATTATCGTCATTGGTTGTTTCTTGTCAATTTAACATATTTATTTTTCGTCATATATATGTCATGTCATATAATAATAATCTAATCAAAATTTCAAGTTGACAAATTTTAACAGAAAATACATATTATTTCAATGATTGGACTAATGATTTTTAAATAAAAGAATAGGACTTAATTTTTTTTTATTTTTTAAGTATAGGGACTAACTCTCTAATTTTATCAAAATACAAGAATTAACAACATATTTTAACTAAATAATAAACTATATCCCAATCCAGTGACTGTATAATTGACAACCTTTGATAGAAAATACATATGATTTTAATGACTTGACTGGGATTTTTAAATAAAAAGTAAGAGGACTTAATTTTCTATTTTTTAAATGTAAGAACTAAATCTTTAATTTTATCAAAGTATATGGATTAATAACATATTTTAACCAAATAATAAATTATATCCCATCCCATTGACAGTACGGTCCATATGTACAATATAAAAATATAATACACAAACAAATTTAAAATAAATATTGGTTTTAATATACTTTAAGTAGTGGTGTAGCACCAAATGATTAGATTATCTTGTGCATTCATATATTGTTTTATTTATTTGATTAGACAGAGATATTGGATTTTTTACTCGATTTTTATAAATTTTATTAATTAAAAATATTAAATTTAAATTTATTTAATGTATCGATAATTAATATAAAAATAATGATAACAATAAAATTAAATATTATAGTGCGTATATACATTTTTATATTCCGTTTTTTTTTTTGGGTCTAAAAGTCACATTGGGTTTGATTCTTTCGTGGGCTTTTGGCTCTTTAAGATTTTGCTTATTTTTATTTTGTTGTTATGTTTATTTTTTTAATAAAATCCCAATAACCCCGTATTTAGTTCAAAAAAAAAACAACTCTATTTTAGAGTTAATAAATATGAAAAAAAACAGAAAATATTTTAAAATAACATCTTAATTTTAATTATTAATTATTTTAATTTAATGATAGTGAATATGCTTAGACTTTTAATTGAATATAACTCTATTTTAGAGTTAATAAAATTATCACAATTTATTTTTAAATGAAGTTTTAATTAATAATTCTAAATTTAATTACAAATAATTTTAAATGTGAATTTAATAATATAATAGAAAATAAAAGAATATTTTTATTTATTTAAAAGTTTTTCTAAACTAATTATTTTAGATAATATTAAAAAGTCATAAAAATAAATTTTTTTGTCAAAATAAAATGTTAAAGGGTAAAAGTACAAAAAAAAACTCATATACTAATAGTCATATTGTGTTTTCGTTTTTCTAAAAATGAACAAATTAGTTTTTTAATGTTAGATTAAAAAACAAATTAATCCATTTATATAAATATGTTCATGGATCGGATTATTCATCCAGACTCGAAGACTCGTCATAAATTTGGGAGGATTTGAGCAAAAATATTAATATAAAAAATGGGCTTAGGTAAAAAAAATTAAATCTATTTAAAATATTACTAAAGCTTAACTTGAACATTCAAGATCCAAGGTCGGCCCAACCCGACCTATTTTAAGTTTATAATAATTTATATTATGTTATTTTTATATATTATGTAATTTAAAATACATATAAAAAACAAACATATAT
This sequence comes from Kokia cookei, assembly GCA_039519145.1. Lineage (NCBI taxonomy): Eukaryota > Viridiplantae > Streptophyta > Magnoliopsida > Malvales > Malvaceae > Kokia > Kokia cookei. The sequence goes on along the minus strand of CM076899.1, from coordinate 1,629,656 downwards.
TAAATATATAATACTACTCTAATGTAAACATTAAAATAATGTTAATATGATTATATAAAAAATTTCAATAAATAAAAAATATATAAAAATATCAAATATTAAAATAACATAATATAAATATATATTTTAAAAAATTTAAGAAATAATATGGGTGAGCCTAAAATAGGTTTGAATTAGTTTTTTACAAATATAGACGAGTTTAAAAAAAAATTTAGGTCTAGATTTCGAGCCGAGTGAGTTTGAGCAAGTATAAAATATGTTAATACTATATTTAGACTTGACTCGAATTTGACCCGACTCAACCTATGAATACCTTGACATTTATACACTTGAAAAATAATTTAAGTGACAAAATAATTAAACAATTACAACTGATGTGCCATGTCGACATATAGATACCAACTATTAATAAAAAAAAAAAAAATTTAACATGATCAACTTACTTTTTGATATAATTATTTTTAATAAAAATAACAAAATAAAATCTAACTATTAATATAAGAATTTTTATAATACTTTTACCACTTTAAAAATACAAAATAAAAAGTTAATATAAAAAATTGAATCGAATCAATCAACTAAACTGAATCTAACCGAACTGAATTAGTACGAAAATCGAACACTCCAAACTGAAGTGCAGCCTACCACAACTTCTCTTCCATACCACAAAAGAAATATCGTCTTCCATACCATACCAGAAAAAAAAAAGAAAAAAAGAAAAACACAATGATTGTAGCGCAAATGGCGTTGTGCTCGTACCCATATTTACGCTTACACAGTACCACTTCCCCTTTCGAACCCTCCAATGGCCACCGTATTCATCACTATCCACTCTTCTTCAAACCTAAGCGTCTCGAAACTAGAAATTCAAATCCATTGAATATCAAGTGTTTTGCATCGAATTTACAGTCCAAGCCCAAGTCCCAATCTCAATTGCCGCCGCCACCGCCTTTTAAGGACGAAGGAGAGGAGACGAAGTTCTCCGACTTAAACATGTTGTTTCGTAGATTCTGGAAGGTGGCTGCTCCTTATTGGTTCTCTGATGATAAGGTTCAAGCTAGGCTTCAGTTAGCTGGTGTTTTTGCTCTCACTCTTGCCACCACTGGCATCAGTGTCGGTTTCAATTTCCTTGGTCGTGACTTCTTCAATGCGCTAGCAAGTATGTTCTCTTTTTTTTTTTTTTTGGTTTAATTACGGTAGTTTTCCCTAAACTGTAGTCCAGATTCAAATTTGGTGCTAACTTTACGTTCTAATTGATTCCTTAGACTATAGATTATACAGTAGGTGCACGAGTGCTTTTTCTAGACTGAGGGAAGTACTTGATTGAAGTAATGTTTGTAGGATTCAATTAAAACATTTTGAAATTTAGGTGATGATTTAGGGACATTTGATGCAATCAACCCTTTTCTTTTCAGTTTCCTTCAGTGTTGTTTTCTAATTCGTTATCATCTGATATAGACAAAGACGAGGAGCAATTCACCAAGCAACTTCTGTACTATCTTTGTGGCTTTGCTGGTGGAATTCCGGTGAGCACTTATGTTTTGCTGAGCTAGCAATATTATTTCATTCTTTGGCTTGTTCTTTAATGCAAGTGCGTATAATTGTTGTGTATCAACAATAGTACCGTATTTGGGAACCCCATCCATGTCTAGGAGCTAGTGTCGAGGGGAGAAAATGATCACACGCCAATTGGCTAAGGATTGGACTGTGACTAAGGATACCTCATTGTGGGTACTTGCATTAACACTGCTAGCAATAATGTCGTTCTTTAGCTACTTCTTGCTCTGCCTTCTATTTATGTTACATTTGTTGGTTGTTCTTCTTAAGTTAGTTTATGTTTTTGTTCTAGCTTTCAGTTTTTCGTTTTGAGAGATTATGCAAGGGAAACTCTTTCTTTAAGATGGAGATGTTGGATGACAAGCTATTTCATGCAACGGTATCTCACTGATCGGACCTTTTACAAAATCCAGTCTCAGTCAATTATTGATAACCCCGACCAGCGCATAGTGGATGATCTTAGTTCCTTTACTTCCACTGCCCTTTCTTTCTCTTTGACACTCTTCAATGCTGCCGTTGATTTGATATCCTTCAGCAATATCTTGTACACTATCTATCCTCCCTTGTTTGTAGTACTTCTTCTCTATTCCATTGGTGGAACAGTTATTAGCATCTTTCTTGGCAAGGTATTGTATCCCCATCCCACTTGCACTACCTTTTTTTTTACAGTTCGACCATAATTTTGCTTTCTACTTTTGTGTCATTTGTCATTTCAGGGATTAGTTACTCTTAATTTCCTTCAAGAGAAGAAAGAAGCTGACTTCCGTTATGGACTTGTTCGTGTCCGAGAAAATGCTGAATCCATTGCTTTCTATGGTGGTGAAGATAATGAACTTCAACTTTTGTTGCAGCGCTTCACAAGTGCTTTTGAAAATTTAACTGTAAGCAAGCATATTCTAAATATTCTCTCACTTTGGTTGCCTAAACTTGTGCCATTTCCCTAAGTTTAAATATTCAACAAAATGGCTGTATCTTCTTCTTGCTTTGATGTTATCTCTTTCAGTCTTGTTCCTGACTCGTGGTTGTACTGCTATGTAACCATCTTATGCATTAGTCCTTCTGGTCCTTTCCTTGTGCAGCAACTGTTGATATCTTCCAGAAATCTTGAGTTTTTCACCAATGGCTACCGATACCTCATTCAGATTGTCCCTGCTGCTGTTGTCGCTCCTATGTATTTCTCTGGAAAAATTGAGTTTGGTGTCATTAATCAGTCTGTATCAGCTTTTAGTCACATCCTTGGGGATGTCTCCTTGGTCGTATATCAATTTCAAGCAATTAGTGCCTTTTCAGCGGTCATTGACAGACTTGGTATGGTGATTCCACTTTCTTTATATCTTTTCATAATTTTATTAGGTTCCATAGCTTTTCTTCAGAGACTACAATTGTAGAAGAAATGGGTGATTCTGCACTTTGTTGTGATAAATGGGAAGAGTATAGTATACCTTTTTAGCACTGAAAGCAACACTTTTCATTTGTTTATCTGAAACTTAAATATACAGCTTTTTCAACATTTATGACTGAAAAAAATATCCCATTGGAGTATACTTCCATTCTGGATAGCAATCCTCAAAAGAATAAAAAATCTGGATAGCAAGATTTTGTCATGCAAGTATAGAGATTCATGAAAGGCATTTCATAGACCAACTAGCCATTGTCTAGATCATTCAATCTGTTTCTTGGTGATAATTATTGTTGATTTGCTGCCTCATCCATCATCTGTGAAATCTTTCTGATTGGTTGTAGTGTTTTTCATTGTTTGCCTGTTGTGCTAAACATTATCTGTTTTTTGTTTGACTAAGTTAATTATCTATCCAATGATAATAATTTTGACTCCAAACACATTTTCAGGTGAATTTGATGATATTCTGGATAGCAGCAGATCCAAGTCTCTCTCTGATCCCATGGAGTATATTAATCTTACGTATTCTCATGTCAAAGGGTCCCAAGTTTTGGATTCTAATGGATCCACACCACCAACCACATCTCCGAGATTGCTGGATGTAGAAAATTTGACTCTAATGACACCAAAGAATAACTCTACACTTGTTAGAGATTTATCATTTGCGATCAAGGAAAAAGATAATTTGTTGGTTAGTAGCATAGATTGTAGATTCAATATTTTGAGCTTGCATATATACTATATATATATATGGATATACCGAGTTGACAAGTAGGGCTAAATATGTTTGTTTTTTAAATAGGTAGTAGGACCTAGCGGGAGTGGCAAAACTTCTTTGCTTAGAGCACTGGCTGGTCTTTGGAGTACTGGAAAGGGGGAAATCACATTCTATGTGGAGAAAGCAGGTGATGCTCAATCACCCACTTCTTCAGAAATGGCTCCTGTTGAAGAAAAATCTGCAAATGTGAATGAGGAGTTCGGAAGACCCATAAATAGTAATTCTAAAAGTGTGTTTTTCCTTCCTCAAAGGCCATATATGGTTTTAGGCTCACTTCGTCAGCAGTTGCTTTATCCAACATGGACTGAAGAGGCAGTTGTGTCAGATACCACAAAACCTGGAGGTATATCCTGCCTAAATAACAAATCCACATACCTTAACTGATTTAAAAAGCATTTGCAAGTTTTAGGATGATTAAAGCAAACTTTTTTTTTCTGAATGTGTAATTAGTTATACATAATTTAAAATGAGAAGGGCAGGATGCATGGAAGGAAATTCATTTTCCTTGAGAGAAATATATACAATCTCCATCTAAGCTTGATGCAACCGATCTGTTATCTGATCAGCTAACATTCACCGAAAATTTATTCTTAACAACTCTTCTATTATAAAATACAGATTCCTTCTGTACTTTGTGCGTACATTGTTGAATATTTGATGTAAATCAATATGTGAGTTTTGAGGCTTTCCTAGCACTATGCAAACATTATATTTTTGGCTTCTAAGCAATATGTTGTCTAATTTGTCCCATACCTAATTAGTTTTTAGCTACTTAAATTTATGGCTGTTTCCCCTTTATAATATTCTATTAAGTACTCTCTAATTAGTAATCAAAAGCTTTAAAATAAATCATTAAAACTTAAAAGTTTGTAATGGATCATAAATCTTATCTAACTTCTAACTATACATGTCCCAACCTTCCAACTTAAAACCAATTGTTTATAGATGGAGTAACCCTACTTGAATATAGGACCATGGTAAACTAAATACTTAATCAATGTGAGATAACACCATTTAACACACACTCTCACATATAGCTCTACAAGGGCCTACACATGGACCTCACCTAGGGTTATTCAACATCCAACCTAAAACCAATTGGTAATAGGTGGAGCAGCCCAATTTATATATAAGACCATAGGAAAACAAATAGTCAATTGATGTGGGATAGCACCTCTTAACAATATGAAAATTGATTCGTTGGTCTGGGTGTGAGAGATGCTCTTTTCAGGACATGGAGGGAGTATTTAAAATTGTTTTGAATAATTTTTTACTTTTGGATTGGTTTTATGATCACCTTTAATATTTTAGGTTGGCTTTTGTAGGTATATTTTGACAAGTACAATATTCTTTTAGGGGGAATTTGCTGTGAGAGAAAGAGGGAGGAGGAAAGTGAGAGCGGTGAGGCAGGTTGCTTGGGTTGATAGATATTGTGATGACGCTCAAGGAATATAACAAGGGCAGTTAGTCAAAAAACTAGATTGAAAAATCCTGGGTTCACTTTAACTTATTATTCTTTGGAGATGGCATCAACCATCTATTTTTTCTATTAATTTTTTGATTGGCTATATTATGGCTCTTTTCAATTTTATTATTTATTAATGTGTGAGTCTATTTGCATCCATTTTCATCCATATGGTACTTTTATCTTGCTAAAGAGAATAGGAGGAAAATGTTGAAGCTTTATTGACCTGAAATTGCAGGTTCATTGCCTTTCTTGACGCCAGTTCCAAACTCTAAAAATGTGAGTGAAAAGCATTGCGTCCCTACAACAGATGATTTAACACAGGTTTTAGAAGATGTCCGTATTGGCTATATATTGTCTCGCTTCAAAGGTCTTGACACGGTATATGAGTGGTCCAGTGTTCTTTCCCTTGGCGAGCAACAACGCCTTGCTTTTGCACGTTTGTTGCTTTCTAAACCAAAGTTGGCCCTATTGGATGAATCCACCAGTGCTTTGGATGAGGTCAATGAGGTATGTCTGGATTCTAAAATTTATACTCTTTATATTTGTGAAGCCATGTGGTCTTATGAACTCTACACTTCTCCTTAGCTTAGTGTTATTGAGGTTTTTTGAGATGAATGTCTCATATTCAATGTCCTTGTCCAAGTAAATAATATTCATATTCTTTGCTTGTAATGTAACTGACACCTTTGGACCACAAAGAATGGGAGAACATAGTAATAGCCGAATGAATTATTCCCGCTACACAGTGTTATGTTCACGGGTTATGGATTGTGTCACATGGCGGTTCATGGAAAAAACCTGCTTCGATTGATAAAGTTTTACCCTTGTTACATGATTTATAATATATAACTCATCAGAGCTCATAACCTTGGACTCGTTAGGGAGAGAGTCTTAAACCTCAGTAATTTGAATGAAAGTCTGTCTTATTTTATTACTAAGAATTGTCCATTAAGGTTACGTAGGGTTTTAGTCTTGTAGAACAAGAATCTAAAATTAACTTGTAGAATAAGAAACTATAATTAAGGTATCCTTAACATACAGTTTGCTGGTAGTTCTAGAAAAGCACAAAAAATAATTCCTTGGGGAAAGGCAATTAGATTTTTCTACTTGGTTTAAATATGTCGTAAGTCTCTGTACTCTTCATAAATTTGGAACTTGGTCCCTATACTTTTATTTCTAAGAATTTAGTCTCTCTACTTTTCAAATTTCAAAATTCAGGTTTAACTGTTATACTGTTAAGACTATTTTGTTAAATTCATGTTCATTACAGTGTTTTTTTTTAGTTATATTGCTACCAAGTGATTATTTTTTTTTATTTCAGAATGCGTCGCCAACAAATTTAACAAAAAAAAAAAAAGAACATTATTAACAATTGGATCTTAATTTTTGGTTGCGCTCCCTTCATTAAATTCAAGTTTCTAGAGTGTTAAAAACCATTCTCCCATCCAAGATTAAGATTTACTTCAATTGTGTTGTGCTTAAATTCCATATACAGGCCCATTTGTACGAGAAGATGAAGGCAGCGGGCATCACATATATCAGTATCGGTCATCGCCGTACCTTATATGCTTATCATAATCGGGTCCTCGATATATCATCGGCAGATGCAGATAGCAGACAACGCAACTGGGACATCAAATCCATTGACCAGGACACTTTACACAATTTCTCGAAGTTATAGTTGTAGCTGCCCTAAAGTTGGGTCAAAATGCTATAAACCGATTTCTTCATCAAATTGGAAAAAAAGTACTGAGCAAAAAGATTTCCTATGGATCATACTTCAAGCAGGTAAAATGTAACCACTTATCACTTCATTCTATTTTATATATATATTATATGTGATTACTTATAGCTATTGCAAGCAAATTCTTGAATGTAAATTTTTGTCAGCTTTGACATATTTATCTTAGTGCTAGTTGTAAACTTTGTAGTGCATCATGTGCTTTATTTTAATTTTTAGGGAAAATTTTGATGGATTATGGGACTTATTGTGGCATGTGAAGTTCATTAAAACCCAAAGTGAATATTATAAAATTCACTTGAAATGTGATAGCTACCATGTTTGCTGTTATGGTTTAGATCCCAACTTAAAATTGTTTGAATTTAAACCAACTGGTTGATGCCCCATTGACGTGACTTGCATCCATGATGGTTGTGTCATTGCTTGCGTTTATAATATGTTAAACTAAGCTTTTAAGTGTTCATACCGATTTTTATAATATGTATTACTTTGGGCTTATGTTCTTACATACCACAAAAAAAAAATTAAATTGCAAATTTATATATGAATTTTGATCTAATATTTAATTTGATACACAAAATTTGATTTGGTGTAATGATAAAATTTAAATTGGATATTATATGTAAATTTTGATTCTCATTTAATTGTATATATTTAAAAAAATAAATTTATTTATTTATTTTTATATTGATAATATAATTGTTTGTGTCTACAAAACATAAAAATAAAATGATGTTAATTCGACAATAGTGTTAGTGATTTGTGAAAATTAAATAAAATCAAAATTTCATATATAAAATCTCACAAAAGTAAAATAATATATGCGATTGTACATTAAACCGAAATCAATATATAATTTTGATATTTATCCCTAAAAAAAACTATATCTATCTTATTACTTTGAACCTGTGTTATCATGTATACGTGTTTTTCTCCCATCCATTCTGTAATCTTAAAAGTTTCACATGTCAATAAAATGTCTCTTTCCAACAAAAAAAAAATATAACCATTTTATTCTTAAAATACAAAAATAAAAATATAATTAAGATAAGTAATTATAAATTATTTTTTAAAATAAAAAAATTGGTACCCACCAATTTTATACAGCCAATAGAAAATCGATAGGAGAAAAATCAAAATTAAATTTAGGAAATTGTTACGTAACAACATTATCAACCATACATGATAAAACCTGGGAAATTAAATCCTCACAAAAAAATCTCCTTTAAGGACTGATGTGCAAATTGTTCAAAATAGAAGCACCCAATTTGACAAATTAAGAACCATACTAAAGACGCCACGTATATTCTTCTCAAACCACATCCAATCTCCAAAAATCACCCTTTATTTTCCAATTCAATTTCCCCAATTCTTTACTCCACAGTGACCCATTTCTAGCTTTAATCGTCTTATTTTGGTATACCCTTTTCTTTTTCTCTGTTATTCATCCCAGTTCCTCTTCTTTCAAAGGTAACTTCAATCCCTTTTCCTTTTTTTTTTTGGTATAGTATAGTTTCAATGTTTTGAATGAAGAGTTAGTAGTGATTGTTTCTGCGGGTCTTTTATCTTTATATGTTGTTTATATACCTTTGAATTACATTTTGCTTTGTGAATTAGCTGGTTGAGTATGAATTCCATAAAGTGAATTAGCTGGTTAAGTATGAATTCCATAAAGTGAATTAGCTGGTTGAGTATGAATTCCATAATGGGTTTTTTGTAATTGAAGATTTGGGAAAGAAAGTCGGGATTTTTTTTTTTTTTTTTTTGTGTGGTGGTTGCTGTGAATGCTAGTTTGCTTTGCTCTCTAAAAGGTTGATAATTAGTTGAAATAAACCGTTTCTATATGATAGTTTTACATTCTTAGACACACTTCACTGTTATTTTCTCTCTTTTTAGTACACTAAAGCTTACCTGTAGGTAGTACAGTAGCATATCTTGGCATTAAGTTTTGGGGCTTAATTAAAATTTCCAAATTTGTTAGGCGCTTGATAAGATGTTCTAAGTTTTTTTATATGCTTAATTAGAATTTCCAAAACTTTTGGAGGGTTTAATTTAATTTTCTAAAAATTATAAAGGACTTAATGATAATTTCCCAAATTTTGGGGGACGGGGGTGGGGTGAGGACTCCTAGCTCCTATAAGGATCTGCCTCCGGCCACCAGTCTCAGTACTTACATATCACCTGCAAAATGAGACTGTCAGTGAAACTCGAACTGTAGTGCTAGCTAGGATGCTAATGAATACTCAAGCAACTGAGTCCGTTCAGTTTTCAGATTGGAACAAAGAAGTTTTTTATTTCTTTTTGAAATAAAAATTGGGTCATGCTTGGTTGCACTTATGGACTTAAATAGTTGAATAATTCAAGTGTTTTTTTGTTGCAATGATTTATTTGTTTATAATGCAGATGGCAGCATCGTCAGCATGCTTGCTAGGAAATGGTTTGTCTACTCACAGAACAAAATCAAAGTTGAGTAAAGACTTTTATGGGAGGAATATTGTATTTGCCCCCACCATTTCATTGTTGGGTCAGAAATCGAATGCTGTACTCGTAAAAGCATCTTTAAAAAATAAACAACATGAAGGAAGAAGGGGATTCTTGAAGTCATTACTCGGAACGGCTGGAATTGGAGTTTCGGCTTTACTAAGAAATGGTAAAGCATATGCTGATGAACAAGGGGTTTCTTCCTCGAGAATGTCGTATTCTAGGTTTTTGGAGTATTTGGACAAGGACAGGGTTAAAAAAGTGGATTTGTTTGAAAATGGAACAATAGCTATTGTGGAAGCTGTCTCCCCTGAGTTGGGTAACCGTGTTCAACGAGTTCGTGTGCAGTTGCCAGGACTTAGCCAAGAACTTCTTCAGAAGTTTAGGGAGAAGAACATTGACTTTGCTGCCCATAATGCTCAAGAAGACTCCGGTTCATTGTTATTTAACTTGATTGGCAATCTAGCATTCCCATTAATCTTGATTGGAGGGTTGTTCCTTCTTTCAAGGAGATCGTCTGGTGGAATGGGAGGTCCGGGTGGGCCTGGTTTTCCCCTTGCTTTTGGTCAATCAAAAGCAAAGTTTCAGATGGAACCTAACACCGGTGTAACATTCGATGATGTTGCTGGAGTTGATGAAGCAAAGCAGGACTTCATGGAGGTTGTGGAGTTCTTAAAGAAGCCAGAAAGATTTACCGCAGTCGGGGCTCGTATCCCTAAAGGTGTTCTTCTCATTGGCCCTCCTGGAACCGGAAAGACTCTTCTTGCTAAGGCAATTGCTGGTGAAGCTGGTGTGCCTTTCTTCTCCATTTCAGGTTCCGAGTTTGTTGAAATGTTTGTTGGTGTTGGTGCTTCTCGAGTTCGTGATCTTTTCAAGAAGGCCAAGGAGAATGCCCCCTGTATTGTCTTTGTGGATGAAATTGATGCCGTTGGACGACAAAGAGGAACTGGTATTGGTGGAGGGAATGATGAGAGAGAGCAAACTCTTAACCAGCTTTTGACCGAAATGGATGGTTTCGAGGGTAACACCGGTATCATCGTAATTGCAGCGACTAACAGAGCTGACATTCTTGATTCTGCCTTGTTGAGGCCAGGACGGTTTGATAGACAGGTAAAAACATATAATCATTGCTCGTATGTTGTATCATTCTTATAAGCTAGACAACAAAGTAGCCAACATGATGCTTTAATGCAGGTCACCGTTGATGTTCCGGATATCAGAGGCAGAACTGAGATACTAAAGGTTCATGGTAGCAACAAGAAGTTCGAAGCTGATGTATCATTTGATGTAATAGCCATGAGAACACCTGGATTTAGTGGAGCAGATCTAGCAAATCTGTTAAACGAAGCTGCTATATTGGCTGGTCGGCGTGGCAAGACTGCGATTTCATCTAAAGAAATTGATGATTCAATTGATAGGATCGTGGCTGGAATGGAAGGAACAGTTATGACTGATGGAAAGAGCAAAAGCTTGGTTGCATACCATGAGGTCGGCCATGCCATTTGCGGGTGAGTGAAATAAGAGCATCTTAATTTACTTTTCGTGTTTCATACCTTAAATGACGTATTCAAATCTCATTATGCATGCTTGTTCATTTTTCTGTTAATACTGTCGCCTTTATTGTAGAATGACTATTTAGAAACTTACGTCGTGATACCTTCATGTCTCAGAACTTTGACACCGGGTCATGATCCTGTTCAAAAAGTTACCTTGATTCCACGTGGCCAGGCACGCGGTCTTACCTGGTTCATTCCTTCAGATGACCCTACCTTGATCTCCAAGCAACAACTCTTTGCAAGAATTGTTGGTGGACTTGGTGGTAGAGCCGCAGAGGAAATCATCTTCGGTGAACCTGAGGTGACAACAGGTGCAGCTGGTGATTTGCAGCAGATTACTGGTTTGGCTAAACAGGTAATTCCACATTTCTAAGCTTCCACTTCAAGCTCGGTAAAATTCGGCTGTCATTCTATTGCACTTGATTGGTTTTTATTAGAAATTCTCCGCAACGAGTTCCTTACTGCATATGCCTAATTTTTCGTAGCATAGTGTTGCTCGGTTTATAGTTCAAGTCACTTTTGTTGGATTACCTGCATATATTCAGTTTATCCCTCTGCCATGAGTTACCTAGGAACCATTTAATCCAGGGGCATGGAAATGCTTAATTGCCCCCTTGAAACTGTCTTGTGCTGTATTTGTCCGCTACATACTGCAGCAATGTAATTTACCAAAACTGTGAATCGATTATTGCAGATGGTGGTGACATTCGGAATGTCCGAAATTGGTCCATGGTCCCTTATGGACTCATCAGCCCAAAGCGCCGACGTCATAATGAGAATGATGGCAAGAAACTCGATGTCAGAAAAACTCGCCGAAGACATCGATGCTGCTGTCAAGAGGATATCAGACAGTGCTTACGAGATTGCGTTGCAACACATAAGGAACAACCGTGAAGCCATTGACAAGATCGTCGAAGTCCTCCTTGAGAAGGAAACAATGAGCGGAGATGAATTCAGGGCAATCCTTTTGGAGTTTGTTGAAATCCCGGCTGAAAATCAGGTCCCTCCTTCAGTACCCACCCCAGTCACTGTTTAAGCAGACCGTGTTAAGCAAGTTGTATAAGTAGTTCACTCTTTTTATGTTACACATTAAATGGTTTAAATTTATACTGTAATCTTTCACTATATGTAATTAGAAAATGTATGTATACTGATTTTTAATTTTTAATGAGAGAATGGAACACTTTTTGAGCTTTGTCCAAGTTAGAGGTGTTCATTGGTGAGATCGGGTTGGATTTATATATGATATTAACATATTTTATACTTATTCAAGTCTAACGAAAATATACTTAAAATTTTACTCAAGCTTATGCACTTTTATAAATGGCTAATTCAAATTCATTTTTGTCCTACATGTATTTTTAAATTAAATATTTTTCTTTTATTAAAATTTTATAGATAATTATTTCAATATTTTTTAATATTTACATTATAATATTATATATTTTATAGATTTAGTTATATATAATTTAGTATATTATATTATGGACACAGAAAATGGGTTGGGCTAGGGTCTAGAAAGTTTGAGTTCAATTTAACTCATATCTTAATCGAGTCTATTTTTTTTTTTCAAGCTTGTTTGTTGGGCATAATATTTTTGTTTATACCATCTTAAATTTCAAATAAACTTTTAGGTTTAAGCAAGTAATTTAACCCGTGAACATATCTAATTCAAGCTTAAAGACATACTTAAAAATTTTATAATTTACATATTATAAAATATGGCTATGTTAAAATTTTTAATAAAAAAATCATTAAATATAACCTATTCTTGAATTAATTTCAACAAAATTTAAATAAAAAAATATTATGAAATTAAAATAAACAACTAAGTTTACATTATAAACTTTCTTAAATCATATCAAGATAATTTTTACATGCACTTAATATAAAAAATAATAATTTATTAATAATTAATGTTGGATGATATATAATTGATTGCAACTTCCTTAATGTAGTAATTCATTTATCAAATAAATAATAAAATTAATTTATACAAACATGGTTCTAATTTAAGTATTTGAGTTAATATTTCGATTCAATCCAACAACAATTCAATTGAAAAATGATTAAAATTTTTTATTATTTAGGATTTAATCTAAGGCATCATAATCTTTGAAGCCATGACTTTACCATTTCAACATAATCCATTTAATTTTTAATAATTTTTTATTATTTTTTTATTCACATCATCCTGTGTGTCGTAATCTAGTAATAATTAGGGACGTAATTAGGGGCTGACAAGGCTCGTCCCCCTAAAATGAAAAATTTTCTATTTAAGCTTTTTAAAATTTGAACTTTATAAAAGTAAAATTGTATTTTGACACTTCCTAAAAATGATAATTTTTTATTTAATCCTTTAAAAATTAAAAAGATATAGACTAAATTACAATGTTATTTCGGTCCCCTAACAATTTATTTTGATTTCGTCCCTGGCTTCCATCATCCTTTGTTTATTAATTCTAGCAATGAACTCTTCAACTCTTTTATTAAATTTCAGCAATTCAATCTGTTGATGATCTTCAACAATCGACCTTCCATGTTCGACCTCCGATGTCTTCGTTTCTTTCACTTCGACCAACCCTTTCTCTTCTTTAATTTCACGTGTTCGTTCCTCTTCCATGGGGTCGACCTTCGATTTTGTCACGCCTTCCACTTCGAACGACCCTTCTTCTTCTTCAACTTCACGTGTTTCTTCTTCCGTCGCGGACTTGGCTTCCGATGGTATCGCTTCTTTCACTTCGAACAACCCTTTTTCTTCTTCTTCAGCTTGATCAAATCCTCCAGTTCCTTCTTCGGACTCCATTGCCTTATAATCTCCCACCTCTCGACGCACTGTCGTCGAGGCCGAGACACCCCTAACCCTTCGATTCCTCTCCACATACTCATCATAAACATCACGACCTGGAGAAACTTTGGAACCAACGAGCCCGGATTCTCCAACAAGGAATACAACAATGACATTTACCACAATGAACAAACATTTAGGGTTGAAGAAAGAAGACCAAATACATGGAAGAGAGATTATAACAGATTGCTTCATTGATGAACATAAAGAAGGATTAATGGACCAAAATAAACTAAGAATTAAAACCCCAAAAACAGCCACGAAATGAAGAAAATTATGGATTGAAAACTGGGCTTTCCTATATTTCTTCATTGCTTGAACCTTCTTTGCCTTAATGGAATCGATGAAAATTTTCAAAGGAATTTTTTGTATTAGAAAAAATTATTCATAGACTGAACATTCAACAAGGTGGCAACATTGAGTTTGTTATATATAGTGGGGAATAAATAAAAGGAGGATATTTTGGTGATATTCAACAGATTCTATACTTTTTTAAATTTTTTTTTTTTTTTTTTTGCATGAGGTTACTTTCTGAAAGAAAAAAAAAAAAAGTAGAGCAAGGTAGGTTCATTATTTAAAAAATAATAAAACTGTTTTTTATTATTTAAATTTAATCACAAAAATATGTAAATATTAATATAAAATTATTATTTATATTTTTAATTATTGAATAATAAATCAAATCAGGCGAGTTGAAGTAAAAATGACCAGATCTAATCCTAACCTAAAGCAAGTCGGGTTGATTGGGTCCAGCTCATAACCACTTCTAATACCTTTAATTAAGAAGCATGCATTTAATTAAATCGGTTTTTTTTTTCAAACCTTTTGTGTTCATTAATTAGGTTGAATATCCGATTAAATCAGAGTCGAATTAGGTCAAGAAAGTAATCTCTTTCAATATTGTTTTTATCTATTTATAAAATTCGAACACGAAAATTTACTTAAAAGATATCGAATTAATTTTTAATTTATAGAATAAAATTAACTCATTTTTAATCGGTTAACTATAAATTTTTTTTAAAAAAAAAGTTAGCACTAGAAAGTAAGAATGAAGTAGTGAGTAGCTTTTTTCATGGGTGCTTGCATTACAAGAGGAAAAAAGGGAAATTTTGCATGTTTTGGCTTTTTATGCCTCATATAATTGAAGTCCTAAATAGCACCTGTGTTAAATGAAGTCATATCAACCCTTTTTATTTAATTAAATGCATTTGGTTGCAAATCCCGTGTGTTGGTGTGATGATCAGAGTGTTTATACAATGAATTATGATCAATTATAATTTCATATTTCTGTAAAATAGTTAGATCTTCAATATTCAATACTGATACAAATTTTTCTAACAATCAAACTCCTTTGATCTATATTTTATTTAAGAGAATTTTGATTGTATTGAGAGTCTTCAATCCGATCATTAGTTTGATTCGAGAAAATTTAACACTTTGCTACTTTAATGTTGGTCGATAAAACCGGCACTAATTAATCTTCTAATTATACAATACCCAAAAAGAACATTACTTTAAACATAGTTTTAATTAGTATACAATATAAAGGTGGAGTAAGATTTATTTAAGGTAGTATCGAAGCCTTTAAAATAAATAAATAAATTTCATTTAAGTTTGTTTATAAGTTACAAAATTTTAAATTAATAATGATAAAAATGCACATTAATTCTTAAAAAATAATAAAAATTTGATTTAATTATTTAAAAGTTATAAAAATATAAAATATTAAAATAATAAAATTATATTTTTACTATAATAAAATTATACAATTTAATTCTGTCAAAAAAATATTTTTTGACTTCGTCATTATCTAAAATTAATTAATTCACTGTTGCACGTGTAGCTGCAAGTGGTAAAATGGGTTGTAAAGGGGGGTCCATTATTTTGACTTTTTTAAAATCATTGGACACACGCCAAGAAGTGGATTTTATGGTTCTGTGGGCGTAACTTTATTATTATTTTTATTTATCAAATATATACTTCACGAAGGTTCATTTTTTCGAATTTTATAATTATTCATTCTAATGATTTCAATTTTTTTTTAAACACAATGTATCTTACTATCAATATTTTAAAGATTAGATTGATGATTAAATCAATTAAATCATTGATTCTTGATTCAACTGTCGAGCTAAAATAATTAAATGAACAATTAAATATTCAAAAAAATTATAAACCAATTCAACCATATTAATTCCAAACAATTTGCTCATAAATCAAATTTTTTTATTCGAAGCAGATTTTAATAGCACCGTTTATTATTACACTCAACACTTATATTATTGGTGTAGTATTAGGCGTTAACATAATAATATTATTATCATTATTTTCTTTTGAACAAATTTATTATAAGTTTTGATCATATTTGTTCTTTTTGACACGATTCCTAAAACTATCCGTAACCCCTCCTCGACCCATAAATAGGAGAATAATTTGCTTCAACGCACTCGAACCTGCATCTTCCTGAATTAGCAGTAATGTTCGTGTTAATCGAATTAAAACTCAATCGACTATTAAACATAAATATCTCCCTGGGGAACGTCATACTCTTTTGGCTTTATTTTTTTTATTTTTCGTAAAATATTGGGTTTGTCTTACAGTTTAGTACACATTTTTTGTGGGGTTTATTAGAGGTAAGTACAATGAATTAGTGATGTGAAACAAAGCAATGCATGCCTTTCAGGAGATTATCAACGAAGCTTCAAAGGAGGCTTTTTCCCGATGTGACGTCAACCTAAGAGAACATCTCCTTCCATGCATTTGAATTATTGGATCCAGCGATAAAAAGTTGATATTTTTTTAAATATAATTTGAAGTTTAAATATTGCGAATAGAGAAAAGAAACAGTTGTGGGCAGGGGGGGGGGGGGGTTGAAGTCAGTAAAATTATTTTAGGGGAGGAAAAAAATGAATAAAAGATCTCCAAAAATTAAAAGGACTATTAAAGAAATTTTCTCATTTAGGATGAAGGAAAAAGAGGGCAAGGAGTGGAGTTGGGCCTCATTTACTATCTCACCCTTTTTTCTTTTTTCTTTTTAAATAAAATTACATGCTAATGTAATGGTAAAATTGAACTTCGATTGTCCTTACAATTTACGATTTATCTTTCAACCCATTAATCTATCCCAATTGAACATTAAATTGAATAAAAACGTAGAGTAATTTGTTGATTGGTGTTGAAATGGAATAGGGAATATAATGCTTTATGGAAGGGCGGTATTGGTTCATAATATTTGCTTGGATTCTCGTAGTTTTGTATTTTTTACTTTGTAGTCCTCTTGACTATTGAATGATTGAATGCATGGTTGAAATTCCTTGCTTAACGACTAAGAGATGCATGTGGCCGGCAAAGGAATATGAGTCAATTTTGGGTGTTTAAGAATCTCTTTTTGGTACCAAATGAGAACTATTCAACTGGTCCCTAGGTTGCCTTTTCTAATTCAATCGTGCTAGAATTCTAGTGCTAAAGCTCGATTTCTTTCTTTCTTTCTTTTTTAAATGGGAAAATTTGAGTTCGGAAAGCTTTCCTTTTATTCGAGGTTTAATATGATTCGATTTGAAAATAATTGAGATTTAATTTAAGGGCAAACGTCTTTCAATTTTGAGTTTTGTAAATGAAGAAAATGTCTTTGGAGAGAGCTACCCTATGTTTGAAGTCTAATATGACAAAGTTCGAGAATAATTATGATTCAATTTATGGGGTGTGCCTTGTATTTTCAAAGAAACAAGTGGCGGCGGCACGACTCAGGACGTCACGACGAGGCGAGACGATGTCATGACGTGTTTTCTCATTTGGCAATCTCGTTTTAGACTTCAAACATGACTTCTTCTTCCGGTTAGACTCTTATTATTTCAGTGATATTTTAGTCCGACTAGAACTCTGATTTTAGTCTATTTATAAATTAATTATAAAAATATTAATATTAATATAAAATTATATATATATATTTTTTGATCTCTAAAAAATAAAATGGGTTAGACTGGACCGAGTCGGGGTTAAAAATATAAATTGAACCTCAACAGAGGTCGGGTTGCCAAACTTATAAATTATTAAAGTACTTGAGAGGTCTTTGTATCATAGGGAGTAGATCAATTTAGTCCCTCTATTATTAAGTGGACCAATTTAGTCCCTATTCTATTAAAAGAATTAGGTAAGTTGAAATTGTAATAGAATTAACATTTACCGTATAAAAAAATATCTTGAACATTATTTTTTTTCAATTGCAATTCAATTCCAAACTAAAGATTTCATTTACAAAACCATAAAAACTTTAAAAATATTAACTTCGTTAAATAGTAAAAGACATTTTTTAAACAGTAAATGTTAACTATATTCAAAATTGGCCTTATTTGATTTTTTTTAATAGTATAAGGACTAAAATGATTCATTTAATAGTATAGGGACTAATTTGATAAGGTCCCTATAATAAAGAGACCTCTTAAGCACTTTCACCACCCATAAACACATCTAGTTGGACCTTACTCTTTATTGAAAACAAAAGAATAACAATAAAAGCCCATTGGAAGAGAAACTATTTCTTAGCCCAAAAAGGAAAATTTGGGCTTGGCCCATTGAATAATCCAGCCCAACAATGTTTTATATTTAATTTAGAATTAATTAAAGGGTAAACAACACCCAAGGTCACTAAACTATTTGTAAGTTTATGTTTTGGTCACTCTACTTTAAAAAGTTACAAAATAGTCATTAAACTATTCAAAAGTTTTCATTTAAGTTATTGAGCTGTTAAAATCGCTATTGTATGGCCTTATCTGTTTGCACAGACTATACCAGTCGAGAGCTCTCCTTCCCATTTTCTTCCACACTTTGATTTTTTCATGAAATACCTTATAATGTTATGAATCCGCGAATCATAATCCAAATATCTTTTTTCTCCGATCTCTAACATTGATCATTAAATCGTCTTGGATATAAGGTATTGTTGAGTGTTTTTCTCTGTCTCTCTTAGATGATGAGGTTTGTCTATTTATATGATATGGAAACTGTTTATTGATATGATATACTAGGTAGGTTTCATGCATGTCAACATGTATTATACTCTAGACTTAACACGTGTTTATGCAGTCTTATGCGCGATCTCATGTGTGACTTCGTAGGAGAATGTAGGTACCCATCATGTGAGCTCGATGCATGAGCTCGATAGAATCTGGCCCAAATCCATTCAGGTTTTGGGTCAGTGATAGCAAGTATCATAATAGGTATGTTCTTACGAACCAACGAATTGTTGCTTGGAGCTCATTAGCCGGACTTAAAAAAAAAACTTAATAGCCTAATAACTTAAATGAAACTATTCGAATAGTTTAATAATCATTTTGTAATTTTTTAAAGTTAAGTGACTAAAATGTAAAGTTATTAATAATTTAATGACCTTAGTTATAATTTAGCCTAAAAAGTTAATTAACCCAACAACCACCAAAATTCAGTGGGAAACAAATAGCAAATTGTCTTTCCTCTCTAGAACAAAACAAAAAGTCACACCCTTTCGGAGATCTCAAAGGGTTTTTGTTACCCCTTCGATGTTTCCTAGGTTAGCTTAATCTCTCTTTGTTAGTGTTTTCTTTCCCCCCTTTCGACAGCTTCAAATTCCATCACCCTTTTCTTCTCCTTTTAACGTAAATTTCCCATTCTTTTCGTTAATCCCAAACAAATAGAGAGATTATACAGTAAAGTGTTTTTTTTTTTGTAATTAGAGATGTCAACTTTTTCTTCAATGCATTCTCCTTCATGTACACATTCATTCATTTGTTCTTCATCAATAAATGAAAAGAAAAATCAACGGTTTGTTTTCTCTTCTTTTCCGAGATTTTCTGTTCCAGCTAATGCTAAGGTGTTTCTTCAATGTCAAGCAAATTCGCATCAAAATGCTGTCCTCATGCAAGATGGTTAGTTGTTTTTTTTTTTTTTTATAATCTTAATCCCAACATTTTATAATTTTAATCTCTGGGTTCTTTTAGTTTTGTTGGATTTTCAATTTTTTTTTTCGCTTACTTGTTTTAGTCTGGGAATAATGGAATGCATGTCAAATGTTCGATGAAATTTCAATTCTGGGAAATCTTTATTCTGTTTGGGGATTGAGAAAAAGCATTGACATGACTATCAATTAACTTAAATTTAAAGATATTTGCTAGTTTACTTGTTTTTTTTCTTATATGAGCAATTATTATCTTCCCTTTTAAGTTTAATCATATATATATGTATGTATGTATACGGAAATCTTTATTGCTGAGAAAAAGACTTAACTTGACTACCAATTAGCTTAAACCCAAATATATTGCTGATTTAGTTGTTTTTCTTATATGAGCAAAGTTATTAACTTCCCTTTCAAGTGTTATGTGTGTGTGCGTGTGTATATATTGTTATACTTACACCATATATATTTTTATACGTACACCTAGCAAGCTCACTCCACGTCCTGTCGACCTTGCTGATCAACACTATGGACTAAATTGCCTTGTGAGCCAAGGACATACAAAAACCTCACGAGCTCAAGACTCTGTGAGCCCAAAACCTCGGGAGGACACACAGCGTGGACCACACTACTGACATGGATAGAAATACCTACTAACCATGCATCACATTTATCCTTTTTCACAACCCATACTTACGGGGCAGGAATAATTAGGTTGGCCATGCTCCAGGAAGTACAGAACCAATGTGAGGACGACATGTGGCATCTCGGAAATGACCAAAAGTGCTCCTTTTTAATGTCGAAAGACATCTGAATAAGACACCTCTCTCTCCCTTCTTGCACTCTTAGTTATCTCTTTTCTTTTTCCCAAATTCCAGTCTTCCCGGAGAACCCATATTCTAATCATCTTCAATCACCTATGGCTATCCGCCCACCGGGTGAACCGTCACGAATCGTTATAATCCCAACCTTGTATCAACATATATATATATATAGAGAGAGAGAGAGAGAAATCTTTATTCTGTTTGAGATTGAGCAAAAGCCTTAACTTGTCTACTAAATAGCTTAAATCCCAATATTTTGCTGATTTGGTTATTTTTCTTATATGAGCAAAGTTGTTAACTTCCCTTTTTAAGTTTAAATACCATATACATACAAACATTATATTATATTTGTTTTTATGTACAGGTGCAGTGGCGACAAAAGTGTCACCTGTGGAAAAAGAAACTCCTACTGAGAAATTGAAAAGTGAGTTGTTGTCAGTTACATCTTCAAATGAATGGGATGAAAAGGCCGGTTTTGATATCAATGAAAATGAGTCAACTGTCAGTATCACGGTGGTCGGAGCTTCCGGAGATCTTGCAAAAAAGAAGATATTCCCTGCACTTTTTGCACTTTATTACGAAGGCTGTCTTCCTAAGGTTTAGATTTTTCATCTTATCAGTATCACTTTAGTATTGTCCTCTAAACTGCTTGCAACTTTAATCTGATGAATGGTGTTCGCAGCACTTTACTGTCTATGGTTATGCGAGGAGTAAGATGACTGATTCGGAACTAAGGAATATGGTGAGCAAGACCCTTACCTGTAGAATCGATAAAAGGTGAACTAGTTTTCTATCTTTGACCGTGACTTGAAGTTGGCATGCTGCCAAATGCGGATTTGATTTCGTCTTTTAATTGCTCGTAAAACTTGAATGGTTGTGATGTGTAAATTCAGGGAGAATTGTGGTGAAAAGATGGAAGAATTTCTTAAAAGATGTTTCTACCACTCTGGTCAGTACGATTCTGGGGAAAATTTTGCTCAGTTGGACAAGAAGCTTAAGGAGCATGAGGTAATGAGGTTTTTGATCCAGTTAACTGGAATTTCATACCATTTCGGGGTTGGGGGTCAGGGTGTAGTGAGCGATGCTGACTTGCTGTCTATGATCATTTTTCAATCAAATGTATTGGTGGGATATTGACGGTTTCGACTTTTTCTGAGTGATGCATTGTGCACAGTGTTGACTTCTATCTCTGTTTTTAGAGATGAGTTGAGTTTATGCCAAAAGAGTTCAACACTTTCTTGAGTTTAAGTTTATTTTGTTAATTGGATAATTTGAAGGATTCTTGCATTTGTTCAATTAAATAACCATGGTAGTTGTATGTAAGCATTACTGTATGTTGCTCAGAGTCTTCAATTTTTTTGAGTTACATGTGTCCAACACATGGATATGGGAATATGGCCTTTGAGGGTCCTGTGAATACATCGAAAAACTTGGAAAAATCAAACCATTTCCGCGTATCTGACATTTACACTGAAGTCCGAGCAACATAGGCTGCATCTATAGTTCAGTAATCTTTATGGAATTGCAATAGTATTTTACACGTGCAAGTGTTCTTTAAAACCTAGTATCATAGCAGATCTGTCTGTGCCTAATTATTCGTTTTCTTTCGGTGAATAAAATTATTAACTGTTCTTTTCATAATATGAAATTCAGTTCTGTTTGATGATGTGATACTGCTCATGCAGGGTGGGAAGGTTTCTAATCGCCTCTTTTATCTATCTATTCCTCCAAATATTTTTATTGACGCTGTAAAATGTGCAAGCTCGTCAGCATCATCGGGTAATGGTTGGACCAGGGTCATTGTTGAGAAACCTTTTGGTCGAGATTCGGATTCATCTGCTGCGCTGACAAAAGCGCTAAAGCAATACCTAACCGAGGATCAAATATTCAGGTAGAATTTTCTTGTCCCTATTGGTGCTTGTTGTGCAAAGAATTTGAACCGCAATCTGATCCAATCGATATTCTTTCTACAGGATAGACCACTATCTAGGAAAGGAACTTGTGGAAAATCTTTCTGTTCTCCGGTTCTCCAATCTTATATTCGAACCATTGTGGTCGAGGCAATATATTAGAAATGTACAATTGATATTTTCTGAAGATTTTGGAACTGAAGGACGTGGGGGGTAATCTACCATCTTCCATGGTTTTTTATTTTTTTCTATTTAGCTAAAACTACGTATGGCTTGACATTTTTGCTTCTGTTGTCGGTTTTCTAGGTATTTTGACCATTATGGTATAATTAGAGATATAATGCAGAATCATCTACTTCAAATACTTGCTCTCTTTGCTATGGAAACCCCCGTAAGTTTGGATGCTGAGGATATAAGAAACGAAAAGGTAACCTTATTCGGACTGGATGTACTAGAAAGGTCTTGTCTGTCTTAATTCATGTACTGACTCAACTGCTGCTGGGTACCAGGTTAAGGTGTTGCGGTCAATGAGACCGTTGCGACTTGAAGATGTAGTTATCGGACAGTACAAGAGCCACAGTAAAGGAGGAGTTACTTACCCCGCCTACACGGATGACAAGACTGTGCCCAAAGATAGCTTGACCCCAACTTTTGCAGCTGCCGCCTTGTTCATAGACAATGCACGATGGGATGGGGTGCCTTTTCTTATGAAAGCCGGAAAAGCATTACATAATAAGAGGTAAATGGAATTGGCGAAGAAATTCGGATATGTATAATATTTGACTTACTAGAGGATTATTCAATACATGCATATTGCTAAGGTTTCTTTCATTTCCAGGGCGGAGATAAGGGTACAGTTCAGGCACGTGCCTGGCAATTTATATAACCGAAATTTTGGAACTGATCTTGATCAAGCTACGAATGAGCTCGTCATTAGAGTGCAGCCAGATGAAGCTATTTATTTGAAGATCAATAACAAGGTCCCTGGACTCGGGATGAGATTGGACCGCAGTAACCTAAACCTTCATTATGCTGCCAGGTAAACTTAAACATCGCATTTTTTACTTTGCATTGGTTCTAGCTAGACAATATCATGTTCTGTTGGTTACACGGACGAAATGCCGTAAGTAATTGCTTTTTACTGTTTAAAGATGTTGATAGAAGTTCATGCTGGTTAAGTGTAGATATTCGAAACTGAACTTATTGGCATGTTGAGTGTAGATATTCGAAAGAGATCCCGGATGCGTATGAGAGGCTTCTGCTGGATGCGATTGAAGGTGAGAGGAGATTGTTTATCCGGAGTGACGAGCTCGATGCAGCCTGGTCACTCTTCACTCCCGTTTTGGCGGAGCTGGAGGAGAAAAAAACAATGCCCGAATACTACCCTTATGGAAGCCGTGGCCCTGTCGGGGCTCATTATCTTGCGGCCAGATACAATGTTCGTTGGGGTGATCTTGGCTTAGACCAATCGGCCTAAGGCTACACTTTGACATTTCTGTCATCGTCAATATAGATTTACCGACACGGAAAGCTTTGCTACAGATCTTTGTAAGTAGGGCTGGAAATATTTTTAATCTTTACAAAGGTTTGCTTAAGAAAATTTAGGTTTTGTTTATCAACATGGTGGCCTAATTTGGTAAGAGCATGCACTTTGTGTAGAAACAAATTTAATGAACAAAAGAAGAGCTGGATTTGCCTTCGCTCCTTAGTGCTCTGTTTAAAATGTGGTGAAACCGAGAACCGGTCGTCTAATCGTTTCCACTTCCAATTTAGTTCGTGCAATATTATATTTAGGACGATTTGGATAAAAATATAAAATATGAAAAAATAGATTCGGGCAAATTTTTTTTTTAAAATATGGGTCATGTTAGCTTTATTTTTTAAAGCTCGAGTCTAATCTGATTTTTTATATAGCATATTAAAATTAAGGGTAAATTCTAGGGTTAATTACATATTATTTACTCAATTTTTAAAAATAATAAATTGTTTGAAAGTTTTTAATTAAGTTATTGAATTATTCGAAATTTTTATTTAAGTAATAAGGTTGTCAAGTGTTTTTTTTTTTGTAAGTTTGGATAATGGTGATTCAACAATTGGTACAATAGATCAATTTTCATTGACGGATAGAAACATATTTTAGATCTTAATCGATTTGACGTTTATTGTTGAAAATTGGAGAATAAAATTATTTTGAATTTTGATTCGTAGATTCATGATGTTCAAAATTGTTCCATAAAAAAACCCTGAACTATAAAAGAGAAGGAAAATGAGAGATCTTGATTAGCATAAGCGATAGTGAATATAAAATGTCGTACAAAAATGATTTTTTTAATGACTTAAATAAAAATTTTCAAAATAGTTCAATGACTTATAAAAATTTTTGAATAATTTAGTGGCTATTTTTTAACTTTTTAAAATTGAGTGATCAAAACATAAATTTACTAATAATTTAATAAACTTGGGTATAATTTATCCTAAAATTAAATATATAATGTTATAATTAAATATTAAGAAATATGTTGAAGTTGTTTATGTTTATAAATTCAAAAAAATATATAAAAATCTTAAATAATAAATAATATTAGCGAGTTTAAACCAACTAAATGGATTTAATAATTTATGAACCTGCGTCAATTTATACAAATTTTGAATATCATAATTCAGATTAAAATTTTTATCATGTCAAGTTTAAACTGTATAATATATTGTTACCATATAGAAATCTAGCTCGAACTAAGCTCATGATCAATATAGTAATATGCTAATATGGCATGGCAACAGGGGTTGTGCCCGTCGGGAGGGGGGGGTGGGGAGTGGCAGGAGTCTCAGTCTCCTAAAATGTAAAATTTCACTTTTGACACTTAATTTTACAAGATTTTAATTTAGTAAAAAGTAAAATTATATTTTAATTTCAAAAAATGATAAAATTTTAGTTTAATCTTTTATATTACTCATTAAAATTGTAAAATTATATTTTAACTATCATAAAAATATATAATTTAATTATAATTTAATTTCAATTCCTTAAAAATATTTTTTGACTTCGCTCGTGAATAGCAAATGCATCCCAACATACCCTATAATCAAAGCTAGAGGAATCCTATTATGGCATGGCATGTTACGTACCATAATAGTAAAAAAAATGCATCAAAACATACCATAAATAAGCCATAAATCTCAAAGAACCTGGTGGAAATATATGGGGAAAGTCCAAAGTGCCACGATATAACCCTAATCTCAAGTATTCAACAAATGATAATGGAAAATATGGTAATGATTAGTCTAAAAAATATAAATAAATAAATGGAACACGTTTCATACCCTTAATCGGTTTAACTGTCAATTTTTTTTTTTTATCTATTTCGAGTAGTTTACTTAGAAGTCAGTTAATTTTTATGTTTAGTTTGATATATCAGTTGCTTTCTAGTTCAATCAATCGGTTCGATTCGATACAATTCAAATAACATTGACGTTAATTCATAATAAAACTATTGTTTTCAAAATCGAACTGAACTGATCAATTGAATGAGAATCGACTAGGTTATAGGTTCAAAATAAGGAGTAAAATTGATTGACTTGTGAACTGATTAAACCAATCAATCCAACTAATAAAACCGATTTTCTCTATTTTATAATATTTTTTTAATAAATTATTTAACTTAACTAAATAAATTAGTCGAACCAATCAAACAAAAAATTAATAGTTTGAATGATTCGATCATCAGCGTGCTTCCGAAAACCTTGAATAAAACAAAGAAAGATATGAAACAAAATAAACCCATCAATATAAATAGTTGAATTTGTCATGTTGTGCTTAAAAGAGATGAAAAATCCAGAGAGAAACTGGGTGCTGGTAGATACATGATAGGAACTGGGCAGGTTGATGGGTGGTCCACTCACTTTTCAACCACGTCGACCTGAACTGGATCCAACCTATTTTACCCCCCATTTCTTTCCCCCCTCTACTTTATTTTACTCTCTTTCTTTATATATAAATTATTAAAGTTCGTGTTTAAATTTTCTCGAATTTGTAATTGGATTTTAATTTTATTGATGTTGATATTATTATTAGTACAAGAAGACGTGAGTTCAAATATATTGATGTGCATTATCTTTTCATTTAAGGATTTGGAAGGATTATAGGTAACTCTAGATATTGTATAAAAAAAAGCAGATATGATAAGAACATATAATGTGATTAATGTTTATATATTTTTTAAATATGATTATTGAGAAGTTAGTTCTTACATTTTAGAATTTTTGAAAATTCTCGTTAAATTTTTTGTATATTTGTTGAGGAAAATTGATTTTTTTAAAATGTTGTACATTAGGAACTAATAAATCTCTCAATAAATAGATATGATTCACAATCGAAATTTTGTCTCTTGACTCTATGAAAAGTCTAAATTTGTGAGATTTCTTGATTAGTCCGAGTGCATGAGGTTGGTATTGTCTGGTTAAATAGGATGTGGGTCTTTAATTGCAACAGGGAGAAATTCCCATTGCCGTGTGTTATTGTTTGTCGTTATTATTTTATAAAAAAATTAGAAAGTCAGAGAGATAGTTCATACGATTGTCGAGAGATGCTCAAGGGCTAATTTAAAGGGTTGGTAAGAGTCCCGACCTCTCTAAAATAAAATATTTTTATTTAAGCTCGTGAATTTTTTTAAATTAATAAAAATAAAATTACATTTTAATCCCTTAAAAATAATAAAATTTTAGTCTAATCTCTTAAAAATTATATTTTTACTATTGTAAAAATTATAATTTAATTTCGATTTTTCTTTCTAAAAAATTTTTTTGACTCCGTCCTTGGAGATACTGATAATAGTTAAAGAGTGTCGACCTATTGGGAGGTGGTCGGGTGAGATAATTAGGTATAACACTTCCTTTAATTTGTCAAAATTTTATTATTATACCTTTTTACGAAAATTGAGAGATGAACTGTTGATTGAGTAAAGCTAATATGACTTGATGACATTGTAACAAGAGATTACTAAAGTAAAATCGTAATTTAAAAATTAAAAAAGTGAGAAGATTTTATATTTGACTTTTTAAATATAACATTAAAGTCATATTTAAATGAAAAGAACTTCTTTGAAAAAAAATTCTGGCGTCGTCAGGAAAGTGACACTGAATAAGTGTGCCGTATCACCTAATTTCTTTTTATATATTTTTAATAATTTTAATAAATTTTGTATTTTTAGATTTCATATATATATTTTTTAATTTTCAAGTAATGAAATAGCACGATCTCAATATATCATGTTATCACTCTTGGACAAAATTAAATTCAACGACTAAATCGAAAAAAATTATTAAGGTTCGAGACTAATGTGAACAAAAAAATTCAAATTGGAAAAATTTGTCAAGTCTAGAAACTAAATGTTGCTTTATCCCTAAAACCTCTTGTTAGGCAGTTATAGCATGCTATCAATTTTTTTTTGAACAATCTCATTATAGGTTCCGATCATATCTATTTTTTTTGACACAATGTTAGAACTATCCATAACCCCTTCCCAACTCATAAATAGGAAGATAATGCGTTTCAACGCACTTAAATCCATGTCCTTCTACATTAACAACAATGTCTATGTCAAATCGAACTAAAACTCTATCACTTTTAAATTTTTTATAACAAAACTATATTCGTTAAAGCTTGAGATATTTTAACCATTTTAATAGAAGGGAAAAAAAACTAAAAACTAAATAAAAGAATTATAAATAGGAAAAAAAGCAACCATTATCACACATGCAAGTTGTAATTTTAAATGTTGACAAAAGATGTGTACAATGGACAATGAAAGAAAGTTGAAAATTGCTCCAACGAGTGGGGATGATAGGGGTATCCATATTCCACCTTTATTAAAACTTTGCCATATAAAATAAATGTATTTTAGCTTAAATGTATAAAAGTTAGATTGTCGGTCCTTTAAATTTCGTTATGCACAATCAAGAACGAAATTAGAAAATTGTTTTATGAAGTCGAAAATGAATTAAAAATTTACAATTTTTAAAATTTGAAGGGATTTTAAGGTAAGTTTATCATTTTTTGGGGCGAGGCAGTGCCACTGCTTGCCCCCTTGTCTATGCCCATGCGTGCCATTACTACGTGCGAGTCTCTAGTTTTATACACAATTGTCATGTGTGAAATTTGTTTGATTATATTTCGATTCTGTATCCGTTTGTGTTTATGTTTCATTTTGATTCTACTTTGTAGTTGCTAAGATGTATATTTATAATTTTATCGTACTTGTTA
Source organism: Kokia cookei (assembly GCA_039519145.1). Classification (NCBI taxonomy): domain Eukaryota; kingdom Viridiplantae; phylum Streptophyta; class Magnoliopsida; order Malvales; family Malvaceae; genus Kokia; species Kokia cookei. Next base: position 1,600,909 of record CM076899.1, on the reverse strand, counting down.
TTGTTCTATAATTTTGAAATTAATTGGTTTTGAATATCAATTTGTTTGGTTAGTTGAGTTGGTAAGCAGTTTTTAAAATCAATAAAGAATAAATTGAAATAAATATGAACAGGACTCACACGTTGAAAAAACTGAACTGAAAATTCACACATGGAAATTTTTAAAATTTTTATATAATATCTAAAATAAAATAAAAAGTTATTATAAATTATAAACAATTTTTTAAAAAAAATTTCAAAGGATGGAAATCGCAAAATAGTAGAGTGCTACGTCATTTATTGGAGAAGTTGTTTCTTGGCTAAACAATCTTAGAACAGAAAGGGTGGAGATAGAAATCGATTTCATGGATTAATTTCAAAGGAGTTTGATCTATCTTAATTTGGTTTTAATTATTAGAGATTGTATTCGTCTTAGGGATCAATCCAACATTTATAATTTTTTTTGGAAGGGCTAGTGCTTTGGTGGTTCATGTACTATGAATCGAATTATATTTTGCTTTATTAATTTAAAAAATAGATAAACCAATATTTGTATATTTGATTAAAGAATAAATTGATATTTTTTATTAAAAATTTTATTCATTTCTACGATAAAAAACTAGCATAATTGACGGAATAACAAAACGATTATACATACCTGAAGCTAGACGATTACTTTTATCTGCTTTATCTAATGTAGCTTTATTTCATGCACATCTATATAGTTGAGACTAGATCTAGTCTTGGGTCAAGTCATCTGTCCAGGCTTGAAAGCTCATCCAAAAAGTAAGAATGTTTGAGCAAAAATATAAACTCAAAAATAGATTTTGACAAAAATAATACCTATTTTTTAAATAGATCGAGCTTTTGAGTAGAAATTTTTTGGCCCGGGTCTAATTCAGTCAAACCCAAATCAGCCTAAACTTCCTTTTTTGTTGTTGTTTTACTATTATTTTGTTGTTATTGTTTGAATATTATATAAATACTGTTTTATTGTTAATTTTATTATTATTTTAGAGATATTTGTTTGCTAAGTTGTAACTATCTTGTGCTATTTAAATATAATTTTTTTTAATATTCTAAAATAATTAATATGATCAAACTCCGGTTTAACAATTTCAATTTCTGTTTAACTTGGATAAAATTTTAAATCTATTTTTCAAGTCGAGCTAGATCTGATTTAAAGAAAAAAAAACTTAAAATTCTGAATCAACTTGATTCAACTCGAGATTAAGTCTGATTGAATGATCCAATCATATTTATTGGATATGTTGAAAAAGTACCTTTTTAAGTTTTTATTATAAGGGTTGGATCATAAAATTTTGCTATTTTTAATAATAATTTGTTTACTCTAAGATATATATATTAATTACATTATTTTTTTATTTTTTGAATGCATTATTTTGGTATTCTAAATTAATAAATAAAAACAAAAGAGCCATAAGAAAACAACAATGAGCGCCGCCGCCTTCCTTGTGAACACAAAACACAGCCGCAACGTACAAACCCTAATAAGTTAGGGTAGGGCCCATTTAGTAATTAAAGCACGCGCTACCCTTTTATGTCTTTAAAATTAGGGTAAATTCTACCAACGGTCACTAAACTATTAGTCACTTTACGTTTTAATCACTTAACTTCAAAAAGTTACAAAATTAGCACTGAATTATTCAAAAGTTTTTATTTTAGTAACTGAACTATTTGAAAGATTTTATTTAAATCACTAAACTGTTAAGTTTTTTTTTTAAGTTTAGCTAGGGAGTTCTAAGCGATGATTCGACGATTAGTTTAATGACTAAAACTTTCAGATAGTTCAATTACTATTTTATAACATTTTAAAGTTGAATGACCAAAATATAAAGTTACTAATAGTTTAGTGACCTTGGATGTAATTTACTTTTTATTTTATTAATATTTTTTATCCAATATCATCCGACATTCAATAATCACATTGAATTTCAATAAATTTAAAGTCGAACCAAACCAAACCCTTAAATCGAGCATGGCTTTCCCAATATTCTTTTCTACATTCAAAAGACATATTCGATGTTATACTATATGCCAATAATGACAATAAAAATATTGTCAAACAATAAAAAAGAAAAATAAATACATACAAATTTTACGTTAAAAACTTTTATACTATGAGAAAAAAAAATCACTAATATTAAAAAATAACAACGCAAGATTTTCGGCTAATTAATGAGTATCTCATAATTTAGAAATAAATAAATAATTATGGAAAGATGTGTGTCATTGCTGAATTGGCTAAACATTAAAATAAAAACTCCAAAGAATAATTGACATATATAAACATCTATACAAATGCAAACGTGCTGGCTGATGAAAAAAAAATTAAAATATTAATATTAAATTATATTTCTATAAAAAGGATTTTGTCTTTATTCATGTAAATTAAAAAATGGTTAAAATATGTTGGTAGTCTCTATATTTTAACAAATTTTAAGATCTGAATCTCGTGTGTTAAGCTTGATGGTCAAGGTGTTTATCGTTCAAAGTGTGATCTAAGTTTGAATCGTACTAATCGCGTTGTCGTTAGAGTTTTGTCATCCTCTTATAATTAAAAAAAAAAAAAAATTCTTAAGATATAGGTTAAAATTTAAATCCTTTCAATTTTTTATTTAATATTTTTTCGAAATTTGGTTACTATTGAGTATTTATTGAGTTTATAATAATTTATTTTCGAAATTTATATGCTTACATAGGTGAAATGGTGCCATTTTTTAGTATGGATGTATCAATAATTGGACTTGAATTTTTTTAATAAGAAAAATAAAGAAGATTTAATTTTTAAGTTTTACTTAAATATAGTGACTAAATCTCTAGTTTTATTTAAATATAGGGACTAGTAATAGAATTCGACCATTTAAAATAATTAATTATTCTTAAAATTTCACCCCCTGTTAAGTATGTCCAATAATTTATATGGCTTAATTTATTAGTTAGTATATAGGTGGATTTGAGCACGTGGGTATGATTACTAGTTAATGCAAATATTATATTACTGGTTCGATTCGAGTTTTTTTTTTTTTAATTTTCAATTCGTTTGTGTTTTCAATCTTTTAAAATAATCTCGGTTTTTGTGTTTCGAGATTTTTGAATATTATTTCATAAAAAAATCAAGTAAATAGAAAATACAATAACTAGTATCAACATATGAATTTATACATAAGTAAAACTTTCGTTAAAAATCGATATTATTTGAATCGGATCGATTCGAAAAAAAACATTAGACTAATTAATTTAGAAATCAAATTGGATAGATTGAATAGTTTTTTTAATTAATTATTTAATCGAATCGAATAAACCGAATAAATAATAAATTATCAGTCCGATTTTGAAAACAATATTTTCAATAAATCATTATAAGATACAGGGAGGAGGGACTAAAAATTAACTGAAATATGGTTTTACGGTGTTATGTGGCTCCAAAACTCTTCGTCCAACTCAAAAGGCAGCCACCACCACCCAACAAAATCACCACACACACACACGCACACCCCTTTTCACAAAGCTAAACTCTGAAACCAAAGCTTAACAAACTCTGTGTCTTTCACTGAACAAAGGAGAAAATATATTATATATAAACATTACCCCATTTCTCTACGTCTTTTCATACTATAATTTGCATTCAATTTCCTCTCTTTGTTGTTGTTGTTGTTGTTGTGTTCTTTTTGGTTTTCACAAAAAATGGATTGTTGGTCTTCTTCTTTAACGGTGGATGAAGAGTTTGAGAAGCTCGTTATTCGTATGAACCCACCAAGGTATACCATTTATTATTGTTATTTTGGTGTGAATTTTTCATTCATAAAGCGGGGTTCTTTTAATCTTTCAATGGGGGAGGAAATTTCAAGAATTTTGCCTTTGATGTTGGTTGTGCAGGGTTACAGTTGATAATGCAACAAGCAGGAAAGCAACTTTAATTAAGGTACCAGATTGAATGTTTTTACAATTTGTTGAGGATTTTACAAAAAAAAAAAAAAAGGCTATGGTTTTATTGGGATTTTGTTTTTGCAGGTTGATAGTGCTAATAAGAGAGGAAGTCTTTTAGAAGTGGTTCAGGTTTTAACGGATTTAGATCTTTTAATTCGACGAGCTTACATTTCTTCAGATGGGGAATGGTTCATGGATGGTTAGTCTTCTTTTGTTTGTAAATTATTGGGACTCTGTTTCTTTTTATTCTGATCGGGGATTTTTATCTAACGGTTTGTGTGCAGTGTTTCATGTCACAGATCAACATGGCAATAAGCTATCTGAAGTTGATGTTGCAGAGAAAATTCAACAGGTAATTCTTCAAAAACAAAAACCCAATCAAACTATGGATTTTTGGTTGAAAATTCTATTAAAAATGTGGTATTTTGAAATTACTTAGGTTATATGGGGGGGGGGGAGGGTAAGGTTATCCCGAGATCGAACTCAAGACTTAAGGTCAACTGGGACTTCATTTCAACAATAGTCCTTCGCCAGGCTCATTATGAGCCTTATTGTTGCAGCTTGTTTATGCTCCATTCCTGTTATTGTGAGGCAAATTTTGATACATGTCGTGTACTTATCTGGTTGACTGCTTCCATTACTTGATACCGAGCTGAGCCGAGTTTTCGAGCATAATTGCCATCCAGTACTTAAATAGATACAATGTTGTCAGACAAAATAGGGAGCAGTGTTTATTATATGTCTGTACTATGAACGGTTTTAGCTTACATGTTATTTAATGATTGATTTGACATGTTTTTTCAGCAACTGGGACCGAGATCGTATAGTTTCCGGTCCTTGACAAGATCTGTGGGTGTCCAAGCTGCTTCAAAACAAACTATTATTGAGTTGACAGGGAGAGACCGACCAGGTTTGTTGTCGGAGATTTTTGCTGTTCTTACCAACCTTAAATGTAATGTCGTAGCTGCTGAAGTATGGACTCATAACTCAAGAATGGCATCGGTCGTTTACATTGCTGACGAGATGACTGGATTGTCGATTGACAACCCCGAAAGACTAACGAAGATCAAACAGCTTCTCCTCTATGTCCTGAAAGGGGATAGAGATAAGATGAATGCTAACACCGCTGTTTCGTTAGGATCGATGCATAAGGAAAGGAGGCTGCATCAAATGATGTATGCTGATCGTGACTATGATATGAGTGATGCTAACAGTGGATCAACAAGTGATCGGAGTAAGCCACTAGTAACTGTGGAAAATTGTGAACATAAGGGTTACACCGTTGTGAACTTGAGGTGTCCCGATCGGCCTAAGCTACTATTTGATACAGTTTGCACATTGACAGATATGCAGTATGTTGTATACCATGCGACTGTCATAGCAGAAGGACCTGAAGCTTATCAGGTTGGTCTGGTATTATGTTATTTTGGGTAAAAGTACAATGGAGGCCTTTGTAGTAAGAGTCAGATTGCATTTTGCCTCCTCTATTCAAAAAATGGGTAAATTAGTCATTGTATGTTAGATCAAAGAGCAAATTGGTCTTTTTGTTAAAAAATCCATCTATTTTTAATATACAAGGACTAATTTGCTCATTTTTTTAGTAAAGGGGACAAAATGCAATCTGAATCCTAATATGTATAGGGGCTTTCAAGATACTTTTACTGTTAATTTCGAATCAAAATCAATCCTTAAGATAGTTAAATTCATGGATTATGATCCATTTCATTGATTGATAGGAATACTATATCCGGCACATGGATGGTTGCCCTATTAGCTCCGAAGCCGAGCAACAAAGGGTAATCCATTGTTTAGAGGCAGCTATCAAAAGACGAGCTTCCGAGGTAAGAAAACTGGGAAGTTCTGATTACTTTCGCTAATGTGTTGTATCGATATCAATATGTTGCTTGTTTGTCATGTGCTGCAGGGAATAAGATTAGAACTTTGCAGTGACGACCGAGTCGGCCTTCTATCGGATGTGACTCGCATATTCAGAGAAAATGGTCTCTCTGTCACTCGAGCGGAGGTTAAAACGAGGGGTTCCCAAGCCGTAAACATTTTTTACGTGACTGATGCATCTGGGAATCCAGTAAAAAGTGAAACAATTGAAGCAGTTCGAAAAGAGATTGGTCTTACTATACTCCACGTGAAGGACGACGCCTACTCGAAATCCCCGCCGCAAGAGAGTCGGATATTCTCATTGGGAACGCTATTCAAATCTCGATCCGAAAAGATTCTTTACAACCTGGGATTGATAAAGTCATGTTCTTGAACTGTAAATTGTTGAAAAAAATCTGGAATTAGACAGCCATTTTCAGCTTGTAAAGAAAAAGCTCATGTAAATACATTTCTTTGGTTTCCATCTCATGGTCTTAAAGACTACTGTAAATGCATATATGTTACTTTTTTTTTTCTTTTTAAGAAAAGAATTTAAATAATGGCTTTAAAAGCTTCAAATTCTGTGTTATAATTGCTTTTAGACCTTGCACAATGCCCTTTGGCATGTCATGGTGTCAGCTGCAAGCCAATCATTTGTCTTCATTCGCAAATTGAGTGGAGTAATGGATTTTGTATATACGAGTGAGTATTGTGGAGGTTTTTGTATTAAGAGTTAGATTGTATTTTACTCAAAAAGACCAATTTATTTTTTAATTTAATGTATTTACTTATTACTCTTAATATAGAAGCCTCTTTGATAGTTTTACAATATATATATAAACACGTATGCATGTATTTGTGGAGAGAGGTCTACTTATTAATTTTATACTCGTAAAAATAAATCCTTCCCTTGTTTATTATAATTAGAAACAGTGTTTGTAGCCATATAATATATATGTATATGTGCGTGTATATAAAAGAATAAGGTGTGGCGTGGAAATTGAGTTGGGGTTGGCTTTTTGGTGTGGATGGAGCATGAGGTGGAGCATCATCCTCACACTCACTCTCAATCATATGCTTTATCTATCTGACATGACTGGTGAATTTAAGGCAGACTACATATCCCCCAATGATTCCTATGTATCCAAATTGCATTCCACTGGGTTTCCACGCTTTGTTCTTTTAGCAAAAATACAAACAGGTGTTGACCAAGCCACTCTCATTAAGCAAACATCAGCTTTCACTAGGGTTGAGCAAAACTTGGTTCAAAACCCCAACCAATCAAAGTTATTTCGGTTTTCTTTAAACCGAACCTATCAACTGCATGCTAATCTTAATCAAGCAAATGAAGTCCATTCCAACTATTCAAGGTCAAAGTGAGCCATGGCCATTCATCAAATCCAAGTTCAAAGGAAAGCTCAAATTCATTTTCAATATCACAAGTTTTCAGCCAAAATCTAAAAAACACTTTTTGAGTGTTTGATCCAAGTTCAAAGGAAAGCTCAAATTCATTTTCAATATCACAAGTTTTCAGCCAAAATCTAAAAAACACTTTTTGAGTGTTTGATTCCTAGGTATATATCCATACGTGAGATGAAGAAAAACACTTCTCTAGTAACTCAAAATTCATTTAAACTAGAGCCTTTGTATTGAGAAAACTACTCCGAAGTTCAGGAAATAAGTTGAAACATGAACTGCTAGCATCAGGTTTCAGACATTGGAAGCTCACCACAGTCACTGATAACCACCCTCTTCCTAGGGCGGTCTCCTCTATCGGTCTCTTGTGATTCAATGAGCTTAACGGTATCCATGCCTTCCAAAACCTGCCCAAATACAACATGCCTTTGATCCAGCCATGGTGTCTGCAATACATATATATTAGCATTGGAGTTCTAATGCCTGTATTAAGAGCTTAACTTGTTGCAACACGTGCACAAATGGTGATAGCAACCGAAAAGTAAACATTAATTGAAACCTAAAGCATGCTTGTGATCTTTTCCAAGTAAAATATCAGCCGTGTAACTTGAGATAATTTAGGGTTCAACACAGCAACAACGATAAGTCCTTCCGTATAATGTAATATTTGCAATGAAATCTAATGACAGAGAATTCAATTTCCACACACGAGACACTGGCAGCAGCACATACACACTATCATTATAAATAGTATTAGCAATAAACTATTCAATTTTATGCTGGTGGGTAAAATGTCGAGTCTTTCACAATTTTTTGTCAACTATAGCATCAACCATTGCAAGACATGGGAGAGACTATAATAGTATCGCTTTCGATAAAAAACTACGGCCAAAGCGCAAAAAAAACTACGATGATAACATTATAACTGAACAAGGAATGAACATACCTTGACAGTGCAAATGAAGAATTGGCTGCCATTGGTGTTGGGGCCAGCATTTGCCATACTAACAACACCTGGTCCAGCATGAGATACTGCAGGACATTCTATGTATCAGAAATATGCAGGAAGCTCGCGTTAAAGACATAAACTTGGAAGCATTGTTCACTAGTTTCCGAAAACTAAAAGTTTGATTAACAGCATACTGGATAGCCTGAGCTTGCTGCTCGGGTCTTCAATGAAAGGGAATAAGGATCAAAAGATAATAACTTAATAGGTTAGATTATCCAAAAAAGAATCTTGCACTACCACTATCTTGCTAAAACATGGATGTGCCAATCAACACTTCCATATTGATACAAATAATAACAATCAACTTACGCTTGAAGTTTTCATCTTTGAAGTTACGACCGTATATGCTTTTGCCTCCGGTTCCCTGCAAAATAATTCAAAATCATTTCTTCTTTTGAGCATCTGGAAGCTGATAAATGCCTACATTCTATAACTACTCGGAAGGTCAAACAATAATGCCTCATTGCATAAGACAACAGCAAGCAAACACAAGGAGCATTTTCTTGGAAGATACAAATATACTTTTAAAGAGTCCGATAAGGAAATTGCTGATATTCAATATACAATAAAGATGAAACGAATTAAGAGAAAGCAAATTCAATGCGACTGAGACCAAGAACGGACAAAGAAAAAAAAACTATATTAATAAAACAGATTGGTCTTATGCAGAAAGTCATGCATCTAAGTGTCGAAGCCAACATTATTGATGGAAACCTGAGTTCACCATAGTGGATATGCAATGGCCATTAACGTGGATTAGTCTCCGAATATGTTTAAGACTGCCATATGAAATATAATTTATATACATTAAACATGGAAATTATGCTTGCTAGACTAAGTAATGAATCGACCAAATTTCATTTTTTGTTTGTCAACGATGTTCAATATGATCAAGAAATTAAAGGTCGCCACCAATACTACGAATGTGATTAGCAAAGCTTTCATTCGAGCACGAATACGAGAATTTTGAAACCAATATACTCACATTTCCTTTATCAAAATCTCCTCCTTGAATCATGAAATCTTTAATGACACGATGAAAAGCCGAACCTTTATACCCGAAACCCTTTTCGCCTAAACCATAGAACACACACAAGATCACAAAAAAAACTAAAAATCAGTACACCAAATCTTTATCTATGTTAAAACCAAAATCAAAACAAATTTACAAACCAGTGCAAAGGGCACGGAAATTCTCAGCAGTTTGAGGCACATCATCACCGTACAATCCAATCACAATTTTCCCAGCTAGTTTACCCACTGGGTTCCCGATACTTATATCGAAAAACACCTTATTTGTTATTTTCGATTGAATAGGTGCTACCTACAAAAACTCAAAAAGAAAAAAGAAAATGATCAATACAAAATACCTCCAAAATCCCAAAAACCCAAAACCCAGAAAAACCCTAACCTCAGCAGCGGCCCGAACAGTGCTGCGAACACGGTGGTTATTGGTCTGAGGTGAGTTAAAACGGGGAAAACGAAATGACCCAGAGAAGGAACTCGATGAAGATGAAATCTTGAGAGAAAGTGAGAGTGTTCGAGGGAAGTTAAGGGAATTACAGGATGTGGAGATGGGTTGGTTCTTGGGTGGGGTTCTTGGAGATGAAAGAAGACCCACATTTGACTGCAAAGAAAGGGAAAAAATGAGAATGGTAATGAAGAAGAAAATTATTAGAGACATATAACAAGTAAAGAGAAATTAAAGGATATTTACCAGTGTTGTTAAAGAAGACGCCATGGGAGAGAATCTTGGAGCTTGAAGGGTATGTTGCAAAATGGGGGAATATGCTAAAATGAGAAATGAAGGGTTGAAATCACTATGAATTTATCCACTGTGTGGGCTTTGTTTTTATAAGACAACCTGAAGGTGACTGATTTAACTGTTTCATCAATGCCGTTAAAACTGATTTAGCTGATTATAATTTTAACAGTTATCAAGGTATAATTTTTATTCAAAATCGATTGGCATCCGCATTCCCTTGCAGGACCTGCATTCTAATACGTTAAAGCGTCATCAACGTATAATTTTAGGTATTTTATAAAAAGAATATACAAAAGAAATTATAATGAGATTAACATTCAAAATTTTTCTTGTAAATATTAAAAGGTTAAATTATTGAGTTTTTTATAATTTGAATTAAAATGGTAAATTTTATAAATATAAAGAGTTAAATTTATTAAATTTATTATATTTAATATCAATTTGTTACGATATGTAAATATTAAAAGCTAAATTTATTATTAAATCAATAAAAAAACCCACATCAACACCCGTCAAAATCCCAAACTGTTAGTAATATTAATTGATCACAAAAATTTGATTTCGAATAATTTACTAATTAAATCGAAAAAAATTAAAAATTTAATAATCAAAATAAAATTAAATTAAAAAATTAAAAGTTTAATGAACAAAATAAAATATGAGTAACAGTTTAGTGAACATTTCAATTTATTTATTTAAGATCCTCCTTAAAACTAAACCAGGGTTCTATACTTTGAACTCCTCGTGTATTTTTCTCTTATCCTTTTCTATTTTTAAGAATCAATACAAAATATTAAAAATTGATCAAAGTGAGAACTTTTTTTTTCACTTGCATTATTTTTGGAAACAATGTTTCCTCTGACTATTCGTAAGTACAAAACACAGTGTTAACATTTATGTTTCTTTTTTTTTATACAATGAAACTTGTACAAATATTATGGACAAAAACAGTATGATTATTGTTTTAGTCTCTCTACTATGTCGAAATTCGAAATATAATCTCTTAATTTCAATTTAGTATAATTTGATCTCCTATTCTTATAATGCTAATCCAAATTGTTAACACTTTACTCGGCAATGGTTAACAATATTATCAATTTGGATATATTTGTAACATTATAAAACTATAAAGTGCCAAATTATCTCAAATTAAAGGAGTTAAATCTCATTTTTCGACATAGTAGAGGGGCTAAAACGAGAATTAAACCGGGTTAAAGGCACACTGCATGAGATTAGGGGATGACATTCATTCTGCTTGGTAATTTGATACCTGCTCTTCTCAAAAGTTTGCTTGAAGCTTCTTTTGCTAATGATATAACTTCCTCCTGAAACAACACAATATATTCGATTCCGATTAGATTAGTTTCGCATTGTTGTTACGGATGAAAAAAATACTTTTGAGAAGTGCGTTTGAAAAGCAACTAGCACGCACTTGCGGCATGCTTAGAAGTACTTTTCAAGCTATAAACAATGCTAAACATGTAATTTTTTCGAAGTCAAACTAAAAAGTTGAAAATTCTAACTTCACCTTTTCAAAAGCCGGTTTAAGTACAAAATTACAAATTCACGATTAATTTATATTAACAATAAATTATACTATGGTCATAACAAACAGTCAACAATATCAAGCAGAAATTAGAAGAGAAGGCACAGATAATAAATAATAATACCTCATCTACATTTAAGATCTTCTTATCTCTCATAATCCATCGACCATTGCACATTACAGAGACAATGTTCTCAGTTCGCATGCAATATACAAGGTTGGAGATACTGCAAAATATTAAAGAAATTAATTCATCATCGAAAAAAATAATTACAGAGGCTAGTATTTCTGTTTTCATCTTGTTCTTTGTATCATGTGAATGAGTTTCTTACTCACCAATCATGAATAGGAACCATAGACCATGAGAAAGGGTTGATGACAACCATGTCAGCCTACCAAATAAGTAACACAAAACAGCAGTCAGTTTGAATGTTCTGACACATTGTGATGAAAATGGAGACTTAGTGATGGCAAAAGGTTTGAAATACTAGGCATAAGTTGGTCATGGGGGGAACTGTACCTTGATGAAATTTAGTATATGTAATTAGGTAATATTTCAATGAGGAATTCATATGTGATAATCTAGTTGGTATTTATTCTAAGGTGTCTGCATTGCATTCCATGAGTCCTAAATAGTAAATACAATATATTAAGCATTTGACTGAGATGCTGTCATGAGTCATCCGGATACCAAATCAGTTGGAAAATGACGAAAATACTCTTACTTTATGAAGTAAATTGTATTATTTTTAAGATGTTTTGTCATTTTATATAGAAAAATATACAAATATAACAGGATTTAAAACCAAGCCTTTATAGTTTTCAGCATTTGTACTTTACCATTTAACCAAAAACTCATTTATATCAAGTATTATTTGCTTGGCTGTTGATTTTGCTATTTGCTTCCAGAAGCAAAAAAGCAAGAAGTTTATTTGGATACTAGAGTAAATAAAATAATCGGAAAGATTATATACGAAATTATATCATTTATATGACCAAATTCATATTTCTATTTTTTCATAGAATGAATATGTCTATTTTAAATCAATTATGATATTGTTTTAAAACTTCTTTTTTTTTTCTCTTTTGAGCAATCATTCAAAAAGCAAATACCAAAGGGAATTAAAATAGTCTGACCTTTTTACCAATCTCAAGTGACCCTATTTCATCGTCCCAGAGTACTGATTTTGCACCATTAATTGTCACCATTTTGAGAACTGTTTCAGCAGGGAGGGCTGTGGGATCAGTTGTTCCCTTTGCATACACTTCCCGTCCTTTGTTAATCAGAGAAGCTAGGTACATCTCATCAACTGCAAGGACGAAGGTTCAGACCGTAAATAGAAATTGAAATCAACAAGCTTCATGCATATGACATGACTGAGATAACAGTATAACCATTTTATGTTGTAGTAACAAGAAGGGTATGAGAAGCAGACAATAAATGCTAACACTCGGTCTCCTTATGCCTTACGGTTCAGCAAATTTTGGAAGCAAATAATGTCTATCCAACAATTTTTGGCCTATGAAATGCATTCACATACAGAAAACTTTTATGAGGTCAATTTACCATTGAGGTTGAAAAGTGCTTTTTAAAAGATAAAATATCCATTTTAAACATTATGTTGTAAAGTAGAATATATGTTGGACTTCTTTAATGAGGATAAGAAAGTGATTTCAACCAAAAGCACTTTTGCAAAGCCGAAAGCTAAAAGTTTTGGCTTGGGTCAAAATCCCAGTTTAAAAACATTGTTTGGTTTGAAAAGCAGCTTTAAAATCATGATTTTAAAGTAACTTTCAGCATTAAGGCTTCCCTTACCATTGAGATTGAGAAGTGCTTGTTAACCCAAACTATGATTTTAAGCCAAAAACAATGGTAAACATGCTACTTTTCAAACCAAACAATGTTTCTAAACCGGGATTTTAACCCAAGCCAAAAATTTTAGTTTTCAGCTTTGCAAAAGTGCTTTTGGTTGAAACCACTTTCTTATCCTCGTTAAAGAAGTCCGACATATGTTCTACTTTACAACATAATGTCTAAATTCTAAAATGAACATTTTACTTTCAAAATCACTTTTTGACAGCAATTGTAAACACTGTCAAACTTTTCGAAAATGCTTTTCCACGTCATTTTTCAAAAGCACTTCTCAATCTCAATGGTAAACTGGCCCTAGGAAAAGGGAATCCTTGGTCTAGTACAGCAAAAGCACACACAAACCTATTAAGCACAATGGTATTTTCAAATATGCAATAAATGCAGGAAGAAACCATGTTTAAGAGATCAAACCTACCAATGCTCATTCTATTATTAGATGGTGCCCCATCTGTGCCCAAGGAGACAGTGATGCCAGCGTTGAGCATCTCCCTTATTTGTGCAAATCCGAGCATTCGCATAGCAGAAGCAGGACAGTGAGATACTTTGACCCCAGATCTTGAAAGAAAACCAATCTGATAATAACAAGATTAATATAATGGGAAAAAACTATGTACTTACCGATTACAAAGTAAACATCAAACATTTATTGAACTTCAGTTTAGCAAAATGGTAAAATGGTAAGAAATTATGCATAGCAATTGAAATGTAGTTCAATTAAGTGTTAACACATAAGTATGCAGCAGCTCACCTCAGTATCATTTACCCAAACTGTATGAGCCGCCAATAAGTTTTCCTGCAAGAAGTCTATCTTGTCCAAAAATGTAACTGTCCCATGATCAACTTTCCGGGTTTCCATCACAACTTGGTTCTCATAGGATATCTCTGCAACATGCTAAACCGAGGAAGATTATCCGAATCCACCATAAAAATAAACAAACTTCACGCCTCCAACATCCACGTTTAGCCCGGTTTTTGCACACAACATAAACAAAGATAGAGAAAGAGAGGTAGAGATTTAAGTACCATATGGATGCCAGTTTTTAATTCTCTAGCGGCATCTCTGGTTTCAAGCAGTAAACGATCAGTAGAGTTCATAACTTGCCTAATTCCCAGCCATATCCTTATACGGCCATCTGCTGTATTATGGTGCTTCTCGTAAAGCTTCTTTTGAGACTGCCAAATTAAAGAAGCTTTGGTCATTCAACAGGAAATTTTGAAAACAATAATAGAACATTAATGATTGCTAATGAAATAGTAATCAAATCAAGCCCAACCCCGATAACGGTACTCGTTCAATGGCAAAACTTGTGTGTTACAAGTTAATTGGCCTGATGTTCAAGTTTAAACCTTGAGTTTGTAGCCCATTTCTCCTTCTTAAGGGTGTAATTGAGTTGAGTTGAGCCCAAATATTGACAAGCTTGAGCCCAAACTCGACTCGAAATTCGGAGCTTGAATCTATTTCTAAGCTCAAGCATGGTTCAAGATATAATCGAACTACTTGAGCTCAAACTCAATTAAGCTCGTTTATCAATTTTCATACTCAAACTCGAAGCTCAGCTCAATAATTAAGTTTAAAGTTAATGACATAATTAAGGGCAATAATGTAATGTTATAATAGAAAAATATTTTAAATATATATTAATGAAAATTTTGATAAGGCTGGTGAGTTCTTCGAGCTGAGTATTACTAAGCTCAAATTCGACTCAACCAATAACTCAAGCTGCTCGAACTCAACTCGATAACTACCGAATCAAGTTCAATTTTTTCTTTGGAGTAAACATGAGTAGTTTGCAAGCATCAGTGTCTCATTTACACTACTACTCGTTCCGCCGTTGCTGTTGTACCTGAAGACATTCATCAGTTGTTCGAATCCCCCACGATGGCGGTAAACCATCACCAGAGTCCATGATTGATTCAGTTAAGCAAGCTCGCAATCCCAGCAACTCAACGGCACTGGCCATTCCAGTCACGTGCTGCCCTCCCGCTTCGGCGAAGCACGTGACCTGTTTCAAAAATTATCACCAAAAAAATTCCCCGTAAAAAGAGTAAGACCGTGAAATTAACATTCAATAAGAACAAAAATCAATCAGAAGAAAAAGGAAATGCTTACACCGGAGTGAATAAGTTCGACTCCGCAAAGTAAAGTAGAGATGTAAGAGTCTTCTTCGGTCATGTTGGACTCGTACGGCCAGATCCGATGGTGAAGCCACGTCATTAGATTAACGTCGTCGGCAATTCCTCTACCGAGCTGCTGCGAAGTGTGAACGTGTGTGTTGACGAATCCTACATCGACAACGCCCAAATGAATCGATCAATTCCTTGTTGATTTCTTATAAATGAAGCAGAAATTCTAAAGAAGGGAATACCTGGAAGCAAGATTTGACCGTGGAGGTCGAGGATGTGGTGAGCGACATGGGAGAATTGTTGAAGAATATCGGGAGATTGACCGATGGCTTTGATTTTGTCTTTGTCGATGAAAACAGCTCCGTTTTGAAAGACTCGGCAGTCAGAATCCATTGTGACGACCACCGCATTGTGGAGTATCATGGTCGACGACTCCGAGGCTGATCCGCCGCTGCTGTTAGTTTCCATCCGTCGTTTTCTTCTTGCTTTAGCTTAAGCAAATGGTGAGCTTGTGCTCAGAGTTTTGACTTTTTTTTGAGAAATTTACTGTTTACGTCGGGGATAAGTACCGTTATTTAGGTTAAATTATGGTAATAGTCCCTGCATTATGCATAAGTTATGTATTATGTATAAATTATGGTAAAAGAAATAAAGCAACATTTAGTCCTTGAACTTGACAACTTTTTCCACCTTAGCCATAAACTTTTTTATTCACATAAGTTATTGAACTTAAACAAGTTTTCCAATTTTACTAAGTATTGACATATCACTATATTGCACAACATCATTACCTAATATTGTAATTTTTTATTAAATAAAATGATAACATGACACTAGATTAACATGAAAAAAATTATTAGATTCACAGATTAATATAAATAATAATAAAAAAGTTCAAGCCTCGAATTAAGAAAAATTGTCCCATTTAGAGACAATATTGCATTTTTCTAAAAATAAATTTACTTATAAAATAAATATCTATCAACAGTGGTAGAACTACGTTTGAGTCAGAGCCGTCTTGTTGTCACCCACCCAAAAAAAAACAGAAGTTTGAAATTTTAATTAGCTCCCAAAATTTTTAGAAATTCCAGTCAAGCTTTCCAAAAGTTTTGAAATTTTTAATTAAACCTTCTAAATTTTTTGAAAATTCTTATTAAACCCCTAAATTTTTCAAAAATTTTAACTAAATTCCTTAAATTTTTGGGTAAACTACTCCCAAGATTACTTAACTTTAGCAAATTTACATTTTAGCCACTCAGCTTTAAAAAGTTACAAAAATGATCACTAAATTATTCGAAAGTTTTCATTTAACTCACTACACTATTAAAATCATTGTTGTATGGTATTTTCTGTTCACACCGCTTACACCAATTGAAAGCTCTCCTTCCCATTCTCTTCCACAATTTAATCTTTTCATGAAACAACTCTGAACGTTATAAATCTACGAACCAAAATCCAAATAACTTTTTTCTTCGATCTTTGACACTTATTGTCAGATCAACTCGCATCAAATGTATATTCTTCTACTTGTTGATAGGTACTAATCCATCGTACCAATTTTTAAATCGTCACTAAAAACTAACTATCCAAACTTTAATTTAAAAAAAAAATTTTGATGACTTGTATAAAAACTTTCGTAAAAATTTTGTAACTGTTTTAAACTAATAGTTTAGTTTTGGTACATTGTCGGTGGCAGGCCATAGCACTCTGCGGCCGACATGGCAACTATTACATGTTTTTTTATTCAACAACGTGGCACTATTACATATTACAAGGAAGATATTTAAAGGCCATTTATTTGGTACCCTATATGACCCTCATCAAGGTGTACACGTTGTGCCGTTAATTGGTAAATTTTAGGTGATTGGAACCATCCAAAGAAAATATCTAAAGTTTAGATTTGGGTAAATTACACCATTAGTCATTAAATTATAAGTAGGTTTTTGTTTTGGTCGCTTAATAAATAAAAAGTTACAATTTGATCACTCAATTATTAGAAATTTTTCATTTAAGTCATTGACTTGTTCGAAAGTTTTTATTTAAGTCACTGAGCTGTTAAGATTTTTTTTAAGTTCCCTTAGCGAGCTCTAAACGACGATTTGACGACTAGTACGATGGATCAATACCTATTGACAAGTAGAAGAATATACTTTAGATCCAAATGATCTAACAATCAGTGTTAAAGCCAAAGAAAAATGTGATTTGAATTTTGGTTCGTAAATTTGTGATGTTCAAAATTGTTTCATGAAAAAAATGAATTGTAGAATAAAAGGGAAAAGAGAGTTTTCAATTGGTGCAGGTAGTGTGAACAAAAAAAGCCATGTAGCATCAATTTTAACAACCATATTTAAATGAAAACTTTTGAATAGTTTAGTGATCAAATTGTAACTTTTTTTAATTAAATCACCAAAGCAAAAACTTACCCATAATTTAATGACTGAATTGGGACACGATTATGAGTGACACCAACTCAGTAATAATAATACTTTTATAATCAATATTTAGTAATCACGTTAAATTTTGATTATTTTGTGTACTTTATTCATAATATTTGAAATGAAAACTTCGCTTAAAAAGGTACTAAATTTTTATGGCAAAAGTATCATAGAAGCTCTTGTAGTTAGAATTACATTGCATTTCGTCCTCTTTACTCGAAAAAATGGGTAAATTAATCGTTGTACGTTAGATCAAAGAGCAAACTAATTCTTTCTATTAAAATGTTCATCTATTTCTACTGTTAAAAATTGAAATTATTGACAAAAGAACCAAACAGTTACACATGACATACCACATATGCCTCATTTTGACATACAATGACCAAGTTTTAACAATATAAATAGATGAAATGTTTAACAGAAGGATTAATTTGTTATTTGATCTAATATACAGGAATTAATTTACCTATTTTTTTAGTAAAAAGGACAAAACACAATTTAACTATTAATAGAAAGATCTTTATGATACTTTTACCGATTTGTTTGTGCTTGATCTAAATGTTTGTAAGTTGAATATTAATTTCTTAAAAAGTAGTTAAAAATCATTAAATAGATCATCCAAGTTGTGTATGTGTAGTCCATGTGTGATGCATGAATATGGATGGTGGCATTTTAAAAAGCAAAAGTTATTGTGATTTGATACATTGTATATTGGATATACCATAGGTAGTCCACTTTGACCATTTAAAAAAAATTATAGATTTAAGATGTTGTGAAATGTATTTTTTTTTTTAATTTTTAATATGTGTAGAGATTTTTTTTATGATTAAAATATATAGTAAGTTTTTATATTTTTGTAAATTTGAAATTAAGTTTTCGTGTTTTTATTTATAGAGATTTAGTTTCTTTATTTTTCAAAATTTAAAATTCAAGTTCAATTGTTAGCATTATTAAAATTAATGTTTTAGTTAGCATTTGTATTTAAACAATAATAATTTTGCTTTTTTTGAAAAGTTAATAATCAAATTTAGCTTAAAAATAATAAGAGCTAATTTGATAAAAAAATATAAACATTGAGAACTAAATTTATCATTATATAAATAATTAAGTTGTTAAATTAATTTAAAGTTACACCTAATAATATGGTAATTAATTAAGCTATTTAATTAATAATTGGCAAAATAACCACAAAAGCAGCTCATCAACAATTTCAACCCTATTTAAGAAATGGTTAAATCAGTTGGTTGAGTTTTAACTTGATTGGTATGAGTATTATTGTCAATATAAGAAGACATGGTTTCGAATGTGCTGAAGCGCATTAACCTCTTAATCATGGGTTGGGAGGGCTATGGGTACTGGTTAATTTTAAGCATTGTGGCAAAAGAGCAAACATAATCAAAACATATAATAAGATTGTTAAAGAAAATGGGTAAACTGTATTAATAATCACCCAACTATAGTTTTTTTAATCATCCAACTATGAAAAGTTACAAAACGATCACCTACCTATCAATATTTTTTTTGGTTACCCAATTATGAAAAGTTATAAAATTATCACTCAACTATTCAATTTTGGCTTTCTTTGTCACTCAACTAGAGTTTTGGGTGTTTCCAATTTTACATTAGCTAACTGGTGACTAAAAAAGTCAAAATTAAATAGTTTAGTGATTAATTTGTAACTTTTTATAGTTGAGTGACAAAAAAAAGAATTTACTAATAGTTGAGTGACTTCTAATATAGTTTATCCTTAAGAAATTAACTCACAAAATCCAATTGGAGAAGAATATAATTCATTTTAAATTAAGTTTCAAAATATATTTGACTTAAAGTTTAATTCACATAATATTTTACTGGGATAAATCTCAAAACTAAATATGAACTATAGTTTAATGTATTATTTTATACAAAAACCTTGATTTTATGTAATTTTATATATGAATTTTTGATTTGATCTAATTCTCACAAATTATTAATGTAATTTTTAATATAACATTATTTTACGTTTATATATTGCATACACAAATAAATATATTTATTCATAAAAATAAATTGATGTAGTTATTCGTTTAAATGTGTATAATTTAATTAAAAACAAAGTTGTATATATACATTTGAACTATAATCAAAGTTTCATATATTTAATTACACCAAATAAAAAATTATGTACCAATTTGCACATTATATCAAAGTTTATATATAATTTTGAGATTTGTCTCTATTTTATTCGACCAAAGTTGGATGATATTTGTTTTATTTTTAAATTTTTTTTTATTTATGCTTTATTTTTGCATATGTAAAAATAATAATTACGTGTCACGAAAATAATGATGTTAGTATAATAAAAAAATTTGATTGAAACAAAGCGAGGTGAAGCTAGAATGATCTGGATGAACATATCCAATACTCATGAAAGTGATAATGGGTTTTAAAATTATACATATATAGTGGAGCAAGGCAGGTGATGAAACCAAGCATACCAACTATGGAGCGGCGATAGATTTAGCAACATCTATCCCACCCCGCTCCATTGCCATATTTAGGAGTGGCTAATGGGAAGGCCCCAACCCTTAAAATGAAAATTTTTGATATTGTACTTTGACATCTAAAAATTATAAAAATTTGATTTAATTTTATAGAAAAATATAAACATATAGGTTATTAAAATGAAAAAAAAAAACATTTTAACTTTCATAAAAATATAAAACTTAATTTCAGCCCTCTAAAAAATTTATGACTTCACCATTAGCTGACGGAATAACTAAACAATTATATGTGGTGTGTCACGTGTATCTCATTTTAACGTGCATGGATTAATAATAATTAAAATGGATGCAAATTTTTAATAGAAATATCCATTTCGTTTTTTAATCTAATGTACATGAACTAATTTATCTATTTTTTAAGTAGAGAAAACAAAATACAATCTGATTTCTAATATAAGAACGTTCATGATACTTTTATCGATTTTTTTATCCATCTAATAGAAAAAAAAGTAAAATGATTATAAAATAAAGCTAAAAAAATTAATTTTAATTAAAATGAATAAATAACATACTTACTATTAAAAGTTATGTTTTTCATGTTTTGATAAAATATAATAATGATTTGGAGTTAATAATTAATAATTATACAGAAAATGATTAGGATAAAAAAGGAATATACCAAATGTGGTCTTCATCATAAAAAACAGAAGAAAATTAAGATTCAGTTTAGTTGAAGTAAAAACAAATTTGATTTACATTTATTAAAATTTATTATCAGGATTAAAAAAATTATTATGTGTCTATCTCATTTATCTATATTATTATTTAAGTCCTTAATTGAAAATTTTTAATTTAGTCACTATTGTTTTAAATCATTTCTATTTTGGTTGCTCACATTTTGGATCGTTTATATTTTGGGCACTCTCAATTAAATGGTTGATGGAAGTAATGATGTGGTCTTTTTCTAACGGGTATAATAACATATTTTATCCTCAATACTTACACATTTTATAAAATTGGTCTTTAAACACATATAATTAAATATAAATTATATATTATAAAAAGTACAAAATATAGTACTTATAAGACACAAATTGGTACTTATAATTTTTTTATCGCAATTTAGTATCTTGTAACGGTGTTAAATATAGAGAACATGACACTCTTAAGTTGTAACATATGGTATTGATGATGTCATAATCTAATTTTTATATAAAATATTTAAAAATTTAAAAGAAAAACATATAAAAATTGTGTAATTTTTTAAAATATAAAAGAAATTATAAAAAATATATCTAAAAATTTAAAATATTAAAAAAATAAAAAATCTAAAATTCAAGCTAGAAAAATTGAAAACCCAAAAAATTTATATATATTTTTAAATAAATTGTAAATAAATTAGATGAAGATAAATTTTACAATAAATTTTAAGTTTAAAGATGGGTATAAATTATTACACAATTCTTCAAGTTGACAAAAACACAAAAGATAATGATTTGAAAAAGACTTAGAAGAAGCTTTTTCCTTTTTCTTGTTATTTATTAATTATTTGTTAGGTTTTGTAGGAAAAAATGGATTTGTATTACGAGAATGCTAGTAGCATGATTATGAACGAAGTTTATAAAAATTACAAATTTATCTATAGTTTTTTTTAAGATTTAATTTTGTGTTTAAATATAATTATAATTATATTTAATTATATATGCTTGAGGATCAAATTGAGAAAATTTGTAAATATAAAAAGCTAAATATATTTAATTATTTAGAATTAAGACCAAATTGATAAAATGTGTAAATATTGTGGACTAAATATGTTATTATACTAGTTAGAAAAAAACCACATCATCACCTTGTGACTATTTAACTAAGAGTGACCAAAATAAAAATATCTAAAATTATAGTGATTAAATTGAAACTTTTCATAGTTGAGTGAAAAAATCCGAAACACGGAAATAGTTGGGTGACTAATTCTACAATTTACCCCTTTTTTACGCATAATATACACTGACCGAAAAACAAAAAAAAAAAAGCCGGCTTCTTCTTCTATTTTGCTTCAAAATTTTCTCTTTTACTTTCAAATTTTATTAAAATAAACCCTTCCATAAATTTGAATTACGCGTATTCAATCCTTTATCTTTCAATGATTTGATCGTTTAAAGGAATAGAATCAAGGGTGCCCAACATTTTTAAGTGTTTTTTTTTTGAAAATTTTATATATAAAATACAGTATTGGGTATGCCAAGTTAACTGTAAATCTGATATAACTTTTAAGAATTTTTTTTCTTGGTTCGTTTTGAAATTTTCTTTAAGGGATGGGTTGTTTTTCTTGTTTCGATTCAAAGGAAGAAGAGAAGTTAAATACTGTAAATGAAACCAATGATCCAAAGCGACCCCAACCTATTGTCTCCTCTAATATTTCCAGATTATCATCAGGTTAGCTTTTTAATTTTATTTAAACTAGAAAATTAATTACCTAATTACCTTATTCATTTGATCTGATCTGGGTTTTCTCTGTTTTTTTTTTATTTCAATGTTTAGATGATGATAATTACATTTTTTATTTAACTCCATGAACCTTTTAAAGATTTAAATTTGGGTTGTTTTTTTTTAATGGAATTAGGATCTATTGATGATCTTGATTAAATGGAATTAATTCAATATTCATTGATAGATGTCTTGTAATTGGAATTAGCTTACTTTAGAATTATAAGGAAGTCCATGTTTTTTTGTTGTTAGATTGTTTCTTTGTATGTGAATGATAATTAGATCTTTAAATAGTGTCTATT
Source organism: Kokia cookei (assembly GCA_039519145.1). Taxonomy (NCBI): domain Eukaryota; kingdom Viridiplantae; phylum Streptophyta; class Magnoliopsida; order Malvales; family Malvaceae; genus Kokia; species Kokia cookei. The sequence goes on along the minus strand of CM076899.1, from coordinate 1,577,668 downwards.
TCAATGGAGTTTTGGCAGGAGGGGACCGGCTTAGATCGAGGAGTACTGGAGGGTCTAAAAGGGAAATACCAAGTCTTAGGGATGGGCCTGGTGTTCAAATTGCTGCCCAAACTTTTACTTTCCGTGAACTCGCTGCGGCAACGAAGAATTTCAGGCAGGAATCTTTCTTAGGTGAAGGTGGATTCGGACGTGTTTACAAAGGGCGGCTCGAGAGTACTGGTCAGGTAATTGTTTATTTGCTTTGGCCCTTTTCTTATGTTGCGAAAGGAATCATGGAAGTTGTATAATGTTTAGAGGTTGAAGGCTTGGTGTCTGGGAAGAAAATCTGTTGTTTATCTAAGATTCGGACATTTATTAACGTAGCATGTGAAGCATGGTGTCAAACGCGTTAAGTAAAAGAATATAGCCTTCCAAGCTGTCTATGTGGTAAAGACGTACATGTGTTTAAAATTTGATCCACATGTTTTAAAATGATTTTATACCATATTTGAATTGACATTTAACAACCAAACTAACAACCAGGTTGATAGAAAAGAGGACTAGATTAAAATTTTTTGAAGTTTGAGGATCAATTTAGAACTGAACCATAATTTGAATGGCATTTAATTACCGATTATAGTGGCTATATCTGGCTCAATCTCAGTGGAAATCTATTAAAAAGTTATATAATCGAAATTGGATGCAGTTCTTTAATTTGATTGAACAATATCCATGTAGATCCGATGTATCAGAGTATAGTTGATCCTTTGGTCAAATAAAGTCTGTCTTGCTGATAAAATGTTGATTTCCAGTCTAAATCCTCGACAGGTGTCTAGAAAAGAATCTATTGTTTATCTAATATTCGAACATTTATTAACGTAGCACGTGAAGCATGGTACAAAACGTGTTAAGTAAAGTAACATAGCCTTCCAAGCTGTCTATGTGGTAAGGATGTACAAGTGTTTAAAATTTGATCCACGTGTTCTAGATATGCTTTATATCATATTTGAATGACATTTAACAACCAAACTAACAACTAGGTTGATAGAAAAACTTGTTGGCACGGTAATGATACTTTGAGGACTAGATTAAAACGTTTTGAAGTTTGAGGATCAATGTAGAACTGAACCATAATTTAAATCGCATTTAATTACTGATTATAGTGGCTATATCTGGCTCAATCTTAGTGGAAATCTATTTAAAAGTTAAATAATCGAACTTGGATGCAGTTCTTTAATTTGATCGAATGATATCCATTTAGATGATCCGATTAATATCGGAGTATGGTTGATCCTTTGGTCAAATAAAGTATCATTCATCCTGCTTAAGTCTGTCTTGCTGATAAAATGTTGATTTCTGGTCTAAATCCTCAACAGGTGTTATCATCACGTAGGTGAGTTGCGGAATGAGCCTGAAAATTCTATTGTTTCTCGTAGCACCAGTTTTTGTTATTAGACTTAATGTCTTTGAAAATTATTTTGTTCTATTGTAACTTGTAACTGAATTTTCATTCAAGTGTATGTGAGATTTAAAAGAGGATCTATAAGTTTTCTTTTGAAATTACACAAATCGAAGGTTCTAATAGTTTCGCCTTTACAGGTAGTTGCAGTCAAACAGTTGGACAGAAATGGCCTCCAGGGTAACAGGGAATTCCTTGTTGAGGTTCTCATGCTTAGCCTTCTTCATCACCGTAATCTCGTTAACCTAATTGGTTATTGTGCCGATGGAGATCAACGGCTTCTTGTATACGAATTCATGGCCTTGGGATCCTTGGAAGATCATCTTCATGGTAATATTTTGGTCCTCTAATTTGATTACTTTCATTAATTTATTTTCTCTAGAGGAATTGGTCTTACATCAAGCTTTAGAGCATGAGAAAGCGTTTTGTTTTTTAACACTTTGATGTTATGTGTCATCAACAGTCTGAAAAGGGAGTTATTGAAGTTCGATTTCCTCTTCTTTCTGTGTGTAGTTCTAGGCCTCTGATATTTTTTTCGGACTGTAAAGTAATTTTAATATGTTTATCTTGGGTTAAAGTACCTATGAGGTCCTTGTATTATAGGGACTGAATCAAATTAATCCCTCTATTATTAAATGGATCAATTTAGTCATTATACTATTAAAAAGAATCAAATAAGTCCAAATCTTAACGGAGTTAACATTTACTGTAAAAAGATGTCTTGAAAATTATTTTTTTCAATTGCAGTTCAATTTCAAACAAAAGATTTCATTTACAAAACTATAAAAACTTTAAAAATATTAACTATGTTAAACAGTAAATATTAAATCTATTTCAGTTTGGCCTTATTTGATTCTTTTCAATAGCATGGTAGATACATATTTGTGGATTTAAATATATTTTAATCTGTTTTTCTCACATGGTAGATGCTTAGCTGTGGGGTTTACATATATATACTGATGAAGTTAATATATTTCTATAATTAAAAGCTACATACCTATAACATGAATATTTGTACATATTATTCTGGTTAAGTAGTTATTGGAATGGTTGTTGTGTTTAATTTTTCAGCATGATTTGTAGTTCGAGAATTCATGCTAGTAGCTTTAATTAAATTGTATAAATGATCTAAATATCCATGTCTGTCGATATTTGTTATGTACGAGGGAGTGAAATTATTGTACTTGGTGTTCAAAATGAGCTTAGATGACCTTTGCTTGGCTATTTGACATTGAAGTTAAACTTACGGTTAAATCGTATCTGATTAAGGCCGAGTTTTGCATTGTGGTTGACATGCAAAATCATGGTTTGCCTTCGAAACTGAGTTTTGAGTAAAAAAGTGGCTTTTCACCATGGTTTTCCGAACAGTTTTCTGACCAGCTATGACATAACTAAGCTTAATTATGGTCGGAATCAATTTGCTGTATGTATCTGTTTGAGACAGGTGATGTATTGTTAGATGAGTTTTGGTTTAAGTTAATACAAATGGATGCATGCAAGGATTGCGGTGTCATGCCCTTTGACAGGTAAAAATATCGTGGAGGCCCTTATACCATGTGTCAATTTCACTTTACCCCCTCTACTCAAAAAATGGACAAATTAGTCTCTAATCTCTCTATACATTAGACCAAAGAGCAAACTAGTCCTTTCTATTAAAAATTTCATCCATTTCTACCGATTTACTCTTTGATCAACATATAGGAACTAATTTGCCCTTTTTTTGAGTAAAGGGGTCAAAATGCAATCCAACTTCTAGTACAAGGGCCCCCATGGTACTTTTACCCCCTTTGATGTAGTTTGCTTAATTTTTACCAGTTAAAGCATAGAAATTTATATAGCAGGAAGCGATAACTGGATTGTATAATCTATTCTTTCATTAATCTCTCTGCAGATCTTCCACCTGGTAAGGAACCGTTGGACTGGAACATGAGAATGAAGATAGCAGCCGGTGCAGCTAAGGGTTTGGAGTACCTCCATGATAAAGCAAACCCTCCTGTTATTTACAGGGACTTCAAGTCCTCCAACATATTACTGGAAGAAGGATTTCACCCGAAGTTATCCGATTTTGGGCTTGCAAAACTTGGTCCCGTTGGAGATAAATCACATGTTTCCACCAGGGTTATGGGCACATACGGTTATTGTGCTCCTGAGTATGCCATGACTGGTCAATTGACAGTGAAATCTGATGTTTATAGTTTTGGGGTTGTCTTCTTAGAGCTAATTACGGGTAGGAAAGCTATCGACAGCTCTCGACCCCATGGTGAACAGAACCTTATAACATGGGTACGCATTCAAAATGTTTTTGTAGTTCGATTGCCTAACTATCATGTTGTAGTATCGGCTAAGACTACTCAATAATCAAGGTTCTTTTCTTTCTCGTGGTTTTGTATATACAGGCACGTCCAGTGTTCAATAACCGTCGCAAATTGTCGAAATTGGCAGATCCGTTATTGCAAGGACGGTATCCAATGCGAGGACTCTACCAAGCTCTAGCTGTGGCATCTATGTGTATTCAAGAGGAGGCCGCCACACGTCCTCTTATCGGTGATGTGGTCACTGCTCTCTCATATTTATCAAATCAAGCATACGATCCTAATGCAACAGGGAATGGGCATAGAGGCTCCGGAGAATCGGATGAAAAAAGATACCGAGACGACAGAGGAGGAAGGATATCGAAGAACGACGAAGGAGGAGTATCTGGCCGTAGGTGGGATTTAGAAGTGTCCGAGAAAGAGGACTCCCCTAGAGAAACAGCCAGGATGTTGAACAGGGATTTGGATAGGGAACGAGCTGTAGCTGAAGCGAAGATGTGGGGCGAGAATTGGCGAGAGAAAAGACGACAAAGCGCACAAGGTAGTTCCGATGGTTCAAACGGCTAACATCCCGATTTTCTTCCATCAATGTTTATCCAGATTTCTCACTCGAACCAGATGAAAGAAAAAAAACACATTTCCGAGCTCTCTTCTGCTCGTTCTATCCAAAAAGCTCGGCCCGATCAGCCTTGATGCGGAGACAAAGTGCAAGGACTTAGATGCTGACATATTCTTGAACTCCCATTCAGGTTCCTTTATATAAATTATAATGATTGACTATGTTTCTATAAATCAAAATAAATAGACATTTTTCTTTATCAGTCCTTTATATAAATATAATAAAAATTGATAATTTTTGTAATAACATAAATATAATAATAATTTAATTTAAAGCTGTTAAAAGGATTTTTATTAGAAAAATAAATTATGATTGAGATGATATAACAATTTGATATCATTATAAAAAAATAATAATAATTATATTTATACTAAACTTGTGCATCGCGTTGGTATAAATATTAGTATTTATATTTTAATTTCGATTCCAAGGCATTACGAAAAGAATTAAAAATGTTAATTTCAATTAAAATGAATAATTAATATTAAAAATTTTATCACAAGTGTATGCACGTAAAAATTACGTATTTAAAATGCATGGGTGCATGTATAAATAAATAACATATAATAAATAATGAAATATAAGATTTGAAATTAATAATAATAGCATATATGTAATATCTACGAAATTAAAATTTAAAAAATAATTTAAATTATGAATAACAGAAAATATAAATAGATAAATATATGATGCTCCAGTGATTATGAGGATGTTGTTCATCTTAAGAAAATATGAACAGATACTATCATGTAATTACATAATATATTAAAAAATATATATATTTTTTGAGCCGAGAGAAATGAAAGAGAGCTTCGAAGACGTCAAGCCTGGAAGCAACTTATCGGACGACGTTTTCTCCATTTTGGCTGAGAAGCTGTCGTCGTTCTTGCAACTCATCATGAGCTCAACGATCATGTTTGCAACGAAACCATTCAAAGGAGGAAAAAAGAGGAGGGAATCGAAAAGTAAAAAGAAAACATACGTTGATAAAGGAAACATCATGAAATTTTTTTAAGTGGATTGCTCATCGTGCAAATCATTAGAGGGAAACGCAAATTTTAACGGTATTGATTACTTTGCTTAATAATTTTAAAGTAAAAAGATCTTTTCAGTCCATCTTAATTTTGATATTGAGCAAATTGGTCCGTCTAAAAAATTTGGAACAATTTAATTATTGTTAATTTCAAAAGTGAGCAACTAAAGACAATCGATCACAACGTTAATGTTTTTCATCAATTTTACATTAAATTGACTGATATAATAATAAGTTTAGCTATCATAATTTAAACATTTTATTAACAAATTCAGCCTGCAATCTTTTTGTAAATGTGGAAACGTTGAGGCTAAATTTATTGAATTTTTTAGAATCAAGATTAAATTAACAAAATATGTAAACATCAAGGGTTAAATTTGTTATTATACCAATCAAACTTATGCACAATTGATGCCATGATTAACTGTCCACCTTTAAAATTGACAAGGATTGAATTATTTCAATTTTTGATAGGAACTAATTTCCTCAATATTGAAATTAATAACGACCGGAGAGGTCTTTTTACTTTATTTTAATTAGAGTGACTAAATTGAAAAAGAAAAATTTAAAGTGAGCAAAATAGAACAAACCCAATTGTAGAATCACCATGGGTGTGATTTACTCCTTTATTTTATCCAAGTGTTCACTCTATATGGTCAAAAGGAAGAGAGTGTGGTGGTAGTTATAACATTTTTTAATACGTAATATACAGTAACCCAAGGCCGCCTTCTTCTTCTTCTTCAAAAATTTCTCTTTTACTTTCAAATATTTTTAATACGTTCATTGAATCCTTTATTTTTCAATGATTTGATCGTTTAAAGGAACAGAATCGAGGGTGCCCAAAATTTTTAAAATTTTTATTTTGAATTTTTGTAAAAAAAAAAAACAGTATTGGGTATGCCAAGATAACATTAAATCTGATGTAATCTTTAGGAATTTTAAGGAAATTTAATTTCTGGGTTCGTTTTGAAATTTTCTCTTAAGGGATGGGTTGTTTTTCTTGTTTCGATTCGAAGGAAGAAGAGAAGTTAAATACTGGAAATGAAAGCAATGATCCAAAGCAAGCCCAACCTACTGTTTCCTCTAATATTTCCAGATTGTCATCAGGTTAGCTTTTAATTAAAAAAAGAAAGAAAGAAAATTGGTTACTTTATTCATTTGATCTGATCTGGGTTTTCTCTGTTTTTTTAGTTATTATTTCAATGTTTAGATGATGATATGCTTGTTTTTTTGTTGTAGAATTTTATCATTATTAATTTTTTTATTTAACCCCATGGATGATTTTGGAGATTTAAAGTTTGGGTGTTTTTTTTTTATGTTATTAGGATCTAATGATGATATTGATAAATTGGAATTTATTCAATATCTTAAACTAAAATTAGCTTACTTTAGAATACAATGATGACTTTTTAAAATTTTTTAAAGATTTAAAGTTTGGGTTGTTTTTATTTTGATGTAATTAGGATCTAATGATGATATTGATAAATTGGAATTAATTTAATATCTTAAACTAAAATTAGCTTTCTTTAGAATATGATAAGCAAGTCCATATATCTTTTGTTGGTAGATTGTTTCTTTGTATGTGAATGGTACTTTAGATCTTTAAATAGTGTCTGTTTCAATGGAGTTTTGGCAGGAGGGGACCGGCTTAGATCGAGGAGTAATGGAGGGTCCAAAAGGGAACTACCATGTCCCAGGGATGGTCCTGGTGTTCAAATTGCTGCCCAGATTTTTAGTTTCCGCGAGCTCGCCACTGCCACAAAGAATTTCAGGCCGGAGTCTTTCTTAGGTGAAGGTGGATTCGGACATGTTTACAAAGGGCAGCTCGAGAGTACTGGTCAGGTAATTGTTTATTGCTTCAGCCCTTATTTTGTTTGAGCCTCGAACCGTTTTTGATTTGTCTTTATGCCACAAAAGGAAACATGGAAGTTGTGTAATATTTAGAGGTTGGAGGCATTTATCTAAGATTCTAAAATTTATTAGCGTAGCACGTGAAGCATTAGTAAAGCCGGTAATATCGTTATTAAAAATGTATTGGATATATCTGGCTCGATCTTAGTGGAAATCTATTTAAAAGTTAAATAATCGAACTTGGATGCAGTTCTTTAATTTGATCTAATGATCGATTAATATCGGAGTATAGTTGATCCTTTGGTCAAATAAAGTAGCGTTCATCCTGCTATTGTCTGTCTTGCTGATAAAATATTTATTTCTGGTCTAAATCCTCAACAGGGGTGATCATCATGTTGGTGAGTTGCGAGATGAGTCTGAAAAATCTAATTGCTGCTTGCAGCACCAGTTTCTGTTATTAGACTTATGCCTCGTTTGCTTACTAGTGTAATAACACGAGGAAAAAACTTATTTATTACATATGTATTACAACAGTTAGACATAAAATAAAGAATAGTTGGTACAAATTTAAATTTGAAAAATAAGTAATAACTTTTGTAAAAAATAAGACCTCTTCAAAATAAGTTAAATCTTTTCCTTCTCTTTGCTAAAAATAAGTCATGAGAGTGGTTAAATGTTACCAATTGAATTAGTTTATTGCAAACACATATACTAAAACATGAGCAAAAAATAATACTCCTACCAAACATATTATTAAATTCTTAATAGGTGAAATGCTATAGTTAGTAAGTATATCTAGGGACAAAACCTAAAGTTTTATTGAGGGGAGGATTAAGTTACATATTTTTATAATAGTTAAAATGCAATTTCATCATTGTATTTTCTTTTATCTTTATAATTTCTAGGACTAAATCAAAAATTTATCTTTTTGGGATCAAACTAAAATTTTACCATGTATTAACTTATAATTTTTTAGATTTTGGGGGCTCTAAAGAATAATTTTTTCTGTGAAAAGTGTTTTGTTCCCTTGTAACCAAATCATCATACATGTGTATACAAGATTTAAAAGACAATCTCTAGGTTTTCTTTTGAAATTGAACAAATTGAAGGTTGTCGTAGGACTTCATGTCATTAAGTGTCTTAGATATATAGTTTTTACCTTTACAGGTAGTCGCGGTCAAACAGTTGGACAGAAATGGTCTCCAGGGTAACAGGGAATTTCTGGTCGAGGTCCTCATGCTAAGCCTTCTTCATCATCCTAATCTTGTTAATCTGATCGGTTATTGTGCCGATGGGGATCAACGACTTCTTGTATATGAATTCATGCCATTGGGATCCTTGGAAGATCATCTTCATGGTAATATTTTGGTGCTCTAATGATTACTTTCAGTAATTTATTTTCCCTAGACAAACTGGTTCTACTGCAAGCTTTAGAGCATTAAAAATCTTTTTTTTTTAACACTTTGACGTTACGTGTCATTGACAGTCCGAAAAAGGGAGTTATTTAAGTTCTATTTCCTCTTCTTTCTGTATGTAGTTCTATGCCTCCGATATTTTATCGGACTGTCAAGTAATTTTAATCTGTTTATCTTTCATGGTAGGTATTTGTGGATTTTAAATATTATGTATCTGTTTGTCTCACATGGTAGATGCTTAGCTGTGGGGATTACATATATATCATATATATATACACTGATGAGGGTACGTAGTTATTGGAATGGTTATCGTGTTTGATTTTTCCGCATGATCTGTCGTTCGATAATTCATGCTAGAAGCTTTAATTAAAGCATATAGATGATCTAGATAGATATCCATGCCTATCGATATTTGCTATCTACGAGAGAGTGACATTATTGTACTTCCTGGTGTTCAACGTGAGCTTAGATGACCTTTGCTTGGCTATCTTACATGGAAATTAAACTTACGGTTAAACCGTATCTGATTAAGGCCTAGTTTTGCATTGTGGTTGACCTGCAAAACCCTGGTTTGCACTTACAATTGCTATTCCAGACAGGCTCAACATTTTCAGCCTAAAATCGAGTTTTCCCTATAAAAAGGTGGCTTTTCACCTTGGTTTTCCACAGTTTTCCAACCAACTACAACGTAAACTAAGCCTAATTATGGTCGGAATCAATATGCTTTATGTATCTGTTTGAGACAGGTGATGTATTGTTGGATGAGTTTTGGTTTAAGTTAATACAGATGGATGCACACAAGGATTGCGGTCTTATGCCCTTCAACATATTTTGCTTGTTTTGTGCTGTTTAAATACAGAAATTAAAATAGCAGGAAATGGTAAATTTGATTATAGTCTGATCTTTCGTTAATCTCTTTGCAGATCTTCCACCTGGTAAGGAACCGTTGGACTGGAACACGAGAATGAACATAGCAGCCGGTGCAGCTAAGGGTTTGGAGTACCTCCATGATAAAGCAAACCCTCCTGTTATTTACAGGGACTTCAAATCCTCCAACATATTACTGGAAGAAGGATTTCACCCGAAGTTATCCGATTTTGGGCTTGCAAAACTTGGTCCTGTTGGAGATAAATCGCATGTTTCCACCAGGGTTATGGGCACATATGGTTATTGTGCTCCTGAGTATGCCATGACTGGTCAATTGACGGTGAAATCTGATGTTTATAGTTTTGGGGTTGTCTTCTTAGAGTTAATTACCGGTAGGAAAGCTATCGATAGCACTCGACCCCATGGGGAACAGAATCTCATAACATGGGTAACACATTCGAAATGTTTTTGTAGTTTGGTTGCCTAACTATCATGTTGTAGTATCGGCTAAGACTACTTAATAATCGAGGTTCTTTTTATTCTCATGGTTTGTGTATATACAGGCACGTCCATTTTTCACTAACCGTCGCAAATTGTTGAAATTGGCGGATCCATTATTGCAAGGACGGTATCCAATGCGAGGTCTCTACCAAGCTCTAGCTGTGGCATCTATGTGCATTCAAGAGGAGGCCGCCGCACGTCCTCATATCGGAGATGTGGTCACTGCTCTCTCATATCTGGCAAATCAAGCATACGATCCTAATGCATCAGGGCATGGCCATAGTGGCTCTGGAGAAACGGATGAAAAAATATATCGAGATGACAGAGGAGGAAGGGTATCAAAGAACGACGAAGGAGGAGTATCAGGCAGTAGGTGGGATTTAGAAGGGTCCGAGAAAGATGACTCCCCTAAAGAAACAGCCAGGATGTTGAACAGGGATTTGGATAGGGAACGAGCCGTAGCTGAAGCCAAGATGTGGGGCGAGAATTGGCGGGAAAAAAGACGACAAAGCGCACAAGGTAGTTCCGATGGTTCAAAGGGCTAACATCCCGATTTTCTTTCATCAGTGTTTATCCAGATTTCTCACTCAAACCGGATGAAAAAAAAAACACATTTCCAAGCTCTCTTCTGCTCGTTCTAACCGAAAAGCTCGGCCCGATTGGCCTCGAAGCGGAGACAAAATGCAAGGGCTTTGATGCTGACTTGTTCTTAATCCCCCATTCAGGTTCCTTTCTCTTTTCTTCACTTTAAAATATTTTCATTGAATGATGACGACGACGATGTGTACATTATCACGGTGGTGATGATAAAAATTTTGATAGTAAAAAAAGACAGTATGGGTCAAATTCTATCCTTCTGCTCTTTGTAAACTGTAAGGTCCCTATCTGTACGGAACTTTTTCTGTTGTGTCACTTACTGTAATAATAATATTATTATATGATTATTATGATTATGATCTCAATGACCCCATATTATGTCTTGTTGTGAATGAGCAAATGATTCTTAAACTGAACATTCATTAAAGCACCATCGAGAGCCACCTGGACGTAACTGTGAATGATATAAACTTTTATGATCCCAATAATGTTAAAAAAAAGTACAAACATTTCCCTGCAATTTCAATAAACTTTGTGGTTATGGTTGATTTGAGTTTTATTTTTTTTTTATAATTTTAGGGTTTAAGGTTAATTTTAAATTCGAGTTATTTCGAGTTGGATTCATTTGGATTTGTGGCTCGAGTTTGTTACAAATCACAAATAATATATTTATATTTTGATAGAATCTACACATGACAAAGATTTAAATTTACATACACATGGCAAGATTTAAATTCACAATAATTTGAGGGAGAACTCATACGGTTTTAGCATATGCCAGTATTACCAGTGCCTCGTTGGCGAGTTTGGGTCATTTAGGTTTCTCTTTTCAAGTTCAAGTCATTTTGTTTTCAATTTGGTCAGCTCGAATCAAGCCGATTTTGCAAGTCAATTTGGGTTTGCGCTAGACGGGTTTATATTATTAAACTTTATGAACAAATTGAATTGGAACAGGGTTTTTGTTCTAATTTTCAAGCATGGGTTAGATCATTTTGAGTCTAAGTGTTAGGGTTGCTTGTTCAAATTATTTCAAATGTTGATCATTTCAACATCAGGTTAATTTTGGGTTCGAATTGGACGAATTTAGATTGTTAAATTTTATGACCAAATCAAATTACACCGAGTTTTGATTCAAGTTTTTAAATACAAGTCAAACTTGATAGGTCTACAAATACATAATTATCCTTGATTTCGAGTCAAAGTTCAACCCCATTAGGGTTACTTGCTCATATTATTTCGAGTTTTAGTTATTTTAAGATTGGAACAGTTTTGGGTTTGAGTTAAACAAATTAATATTATCAAAATCGAATTGAATCGAATTTTAATTCGAATTTTCAAGTCCGGATTAGAATTGAACAAAAACCGAAGAAAGATATCCCATCTCTCTCTATTCCAAAAAACAGTAATACATAAACACAAACAAAACGTAATAAAAAACGTGGTGACAAACTGAAAAATACACACACCTCACAAACACAATCATTAGGAATGGGGGACCAGACCCAATCATGTAGGGGGTGCTAAACTGCAAATAAACCCAAAAAAAACATAACCCAATCATGTTTTTTTTTTTTTTTTAAACAGGAGATTCATCCAAGTGGAGTTCACAAGAAGGTTCCAAACTTTTTTGGTGGCTGCTGCTTCCATCATCATCATCATCATCATCAACAACTTCAATTGTGTGGTCATTTTCATTGCCATCATCTTGGTTTGTAGTATTATGATTAGGGTTTTTAATAGTATCAATATCAATAGGATGAATCTCAGAGGAACCTAATTTGCTTAGGACAGAAATGGTGGTGGTGGTGGTGGTGGTTTGTTCTTCTGGTACCTTCTTGTCTTCAACACTGATAACCTTTTCGGTGTTTCTGTATATGGCATATAATATCATTTGGAACATCCCTAAGATGAAGCCTACAACATTGGGGACCTGTGAAATTGACAGAAATTAATATATTATTTAGTGGTTGAAATTGAAAAAATATAAAATAAAATAATAGTGTCCCACATAAAAAAAAATGGTTTAATTGCAGATTGAGCCTTAGCTCAATTGGACGTTGCTGTTGCAGCAACAAGAAAAATATAGGTTTAAGTATGTTTAAACGCATTTTGCCCTCCAATTTAAGGATTAGGGGTATGGGTAGTAGTAACTGTATAAAAACAACAAAAGGTTGATTTTGTCTCAAATCCCTATACTCTTCAAACTTTTTTAAATTTCAAGAATTTTGTCTTTTTTACTTGTCTGATTTGAAAATTGAAGTTTGATTGATAACAATATTAATGAATTTTTTTTTTTTGAAAATATGAAGGTGTAATTGATAACACATAGGGACGAGGTTAGCAACTTTTTGTTAGGGGTCGAGATAAAATTATAAAACTTTGAGGGGTTAGACTAAAACTTTTTATTTTAAAAGGGCTTAAATAGGAGGGGCCAAAACAATAATTATTTTCTATTTATCCAAAGACCTAAAAGGCTTAAATTGAATCATTAATATTTTAAAGGGACTAAAATTGAAAATTCCCATTTAACTAGGGGCCAAGGCAAAAGTCAATCAATTAAACCTTAATTTTTCTTTTTGAAAGAATTAGACTTTAATTTTTAAAACATACAACTAGAGGACTAAATTCTTGTAATTAAAAAAAGAGAGGGATTAAATTTTAAAAATGTTAAACATATAGGGACTAAAGCAAAGTTAGACAAAAAAGAAAGGACCTTCTTACCGCTACGCAGAGGTCCTTAATAAATACTCCGTAAGCAAACCACATAATTGCACTCAATGTTAGGGCCAACGATAAATTGAAAGGCATGAACTCAACGCTCTTTGTTTTAATAACTCTTGTCTGCAAAAAAAGTTAATTACAAAACAAGTCCTTAATAATTTGAAAAAAGAATTCATCAAAGGGTTTTTGAAAAATCAGTAATTTAAACACTCACCATAATGTTCAAAGGTGCAGCAAAAACAGATACAGAAATGGCGACGTTAATCCAACCAAGAATTTGGATTTGAATCGAAATTTTCACCAAAAAGTGGGTGACAATGAGAATTAATGAAAATAGTCCCATGTTCATAGCTGAAAAAAGTTTCATGGCTGATATCTGCAAATTTCCCAGAGTTAGAATAAGCCAAAACAAACCATTGAGTTATATACATGTATGGGTTAATTGTATTGGGTGTCCCTAAACTATGGTTCAGTTTCTAGATAGGTCCTTAAACATCAATGGGTTCTAATTGAGTTCCAAAAGTATTGTATCATTGCAAGCCCTTCAGCTCTCTTGTTATTAGCTTGGAAAATAAATGTCAGCTCAAAATCTGGCATGGAACATATTTAAAACACGTGTGTATTTATAGCACGATACGATAGGTACACACGTTTTTACAATTTGATCTATGTGGTTTTAAAAGCGCCTCACTTCATATTTGTACTTAGGGCAGTACTAGGGGTGGGTAGGGGGCCTTGACCTCCAAAAAAGGTAAATTGCAATTAGATCCCTTTAGAAATTATACAATTATAGGTTAATATGAAGGTAAAATTATATTTTGACCCCAAGTTATAATTCAATTATGCACCATCCCTGTCCATGCTAATAGAAAAAACAAGAGTGTTATAATACTGATACTTTGAGGACTCAATTCAAGTGTTTTAAAGTTTAAGGACCAAATCGAAATTTATGCAATAGTTTAGGGACTTTTTTGCAATTAATCCTACATATCTATATGGGAAAAATCGCGAATTTGAAGGATCGTGTATGAAATAAACCCACTCACCCTGGTCTTCCTAGGTGCATAAGCTAAGAACATAGAGATGTATAAAGTCTCCACAATGCATCCAAAGGAGTTGATTGTGATGAGAAGGAAAGCACCCTTTTTAATCCAAGCATAATACAACCACAACATGCAGCTGAACAATGCTACTTGGTATGGCAATGATTGGAAACTCTCTGTTGATTTCTTTTTATAAATTCTATAAAAAGTTGGCCTGAAACAAAATATAGGGACTTGGTGAGGAATTATTCCTTTTTTAATTGAGGGGTTAGAAAAGAAAAATAGAGTGATGATGCTTACAGTGGAGCCAGGAAAACCAGGATTGAGATGACATTACCTGCCATCAATTGAAATATAAATTAAATTCATTGCTTATTTAGATTAAGAATATGTAAATTAATCCCTGTACATTAAATAAAAGAATAAATTGATCCGTTAAAAATTAGTTTTTGTACGGTAGAATAAGGTACATGCCCTTTGAATATCTCGTCAATCACACGGATTTTTAAACGTAAAAATAGATAAAATTTTTAATATAAAAGATCGAAATTACCCCATAACACAGGGATCGAGAAAATCTTATGGTAATGCATTCATGCAGATGCATCGTTACTGTTTTCAAAAAAATAATGTCGTTATATATGTATATATATGTATAGTAAAATAGTAAAAAGACATTCAACATTGTACCAGTAAATGGTAAACAAAAGCATAAAAAAAAAAACCCAGAAACAAAAAGCGAAAATCTCAATGAAAGCATGCTTGAAAATCATATATATATATATATATGTATGTATGTATATATGTATAACCTTCTTCAAGCTTCAGTTTCATAAAAAATATATATATGGTACTAACCTAAGACACCGAATGCAACAGCCCAAGCATGGTGGTCGCTCATTATGGCCATATTCTTTTACTGCAAAAAACGAAAACGAAAACGAGAGGTTTGAGCTTTGTTTTTTAAAGCACCAATGGTGGTGGTGGTGGTGTGACCACGGTGGTTATGGTGGCAGAGGCGGCGGTGGAAGCCTTAGCTGGTTTTGCTGTATTTCTCGTATGGTGTAGGGAGGGTTTATGTATGTGTGTATATATAGGGGAGCGTAAGTAAGAGTGTGGATGTTAAACTCTTCATATCTGCATGACAAGTGGAAAAAACATTAGCATGAAACGAAAAAAATCATTTCCTCTTACCATATTGTTTTCTATTACACGTGTCTCTTTATCAGCGTGTTTACCCTTCCAATGTATTTGCCTACCCTAGCAGCTTAATCATTCCAAAACTCGAAATACGATATAATTAAGAGGAACAGTTATGAATATTAAAATAATTAGTTTTTACGAACTTATTTTAGAAGTGTAATCGAGTCAGGCTCGAGTTTGATATGAAATTCAAAGTTCAATGCTCGACTTGAGCTAAATCGAACATTTATTTTTAATTCAAGCTCGAATCAAAGATATAATTAAACTACTCGAGTTAGAGCTTAATTAAGCTTGTTTACAAATTTTTGTATCGAGTTCGGCTTGATATTTAAGCTTAGGGTTAATAATATATATTAAGGGTAATGTAATTTAATAATATAAAAATATGAAAAACTCGATAAGGCTTGCGACCCATTCGAGTCAAGTAGTATTAAGCTTGAATTCGACTCTATCTCGAGCTCGGCTTTAAAATTACCAAATCGAGTTCAAATTTTGTTTGAGTCGAACTCGAGTATTTTCAGAGTACCAATATCTCATTTACACCCCTAATCTTAATATTGTGAAGCATACACTACACCTAACAATTCTGACTAAAACTGAAAATTTTAATTTGAATTCAAACTCCAACTTATTCGATAATAAAAAAAGTTAATAATTTGAATCCGAAATCACTCGAATAATAACATGAAATCGTACCACCCAAAAAGTTCAACTAGTAAACTCAAATGACGAAAATCTAAGATAGTTTTAATTTAAAATGATTTGATCCAAATTGATCCCAACAAAAAGCAACCCTAAACTTCTAATTTTGAAATTCAAACTTTGGATACGATGGGGAAGGACCTTGAAGCATATAGGTATTTAGGGGTTTTCGCATTCTGTATGCCTATTAAAAGGTAGATATTGGTCAAGAGTTTTAAAGCTGCTCTATATCTAGGGTAAAGATCAAACTCTCGACCACTAGTTAAGGTAAGAGAGACACTTGCCATCTCACCTAACTCTCGTGGTTTGAGAACATTTCCTTTTAGCTTGTCTTTTAGCTAATGAACAAGAGGAAAATTTGTAGTCTTGTCCCCTTCAAAAAAATTAATAATGCAATTTAGTCCTTTTAAACACAAAATTTAGCCCTAGTCTTTCCAAAATTTTAGAATATTATCTTGATCCTCTTAACTAAAGTTTCTAACCCTGAGTTTCGAGTTTTAGTCTTGTAAATGGAAAAAACAATACGAAAAAAACTTTATCCCCCCATTTAAAGTTTCGACTCAACTAGACTCCAAATTTAATCGGAATTCAAAATGAGTTTCGAATACCGAAGAGTCAAGCACACTTTCATGAAAATTTTGAATGTAATAAATGAGATCTAACAAGTTGGGGCGACACGAAATTAGCAAGAGATTTTGTAAGAAAATAATAGACGGCTATGGTGGTGTGTGTATGTGTAAAGACAATTCTCTTTTGCAATTGCATGAGACTCAGGTAATTGGGAAACACAGTAAGATTGATTTAATTAAGCCTTTAATGCTATTTAATTCATCTTGAAATTTCCTTTATTTATAATGTTTATATTTCTTTCACATGTTTAAAATCTTGAATATACGAATCACGAGAGTTAGGTGAGATGATAAATGTATTTTCTAACTTAATCAATGGTCGAGGGTTCGATCATCGCCTTAGGTATGGAGCAGCTTTAAAACTCGTGACCAACATCTATCCCCTTAATGAGCCTACACAATGTGAAAGATTAGTTACTGGTGGCAAAGATCTTTCTTACCATAACTAATGGTAGAGGTTCGATCCTCACATTGGGTATGAAGCAACTTTAAAACTCGTGGTCAACATCTATCCCCTTGGCCTATAGAATGCGGATGATTAGTTACTGGTGGCAAGGGTCTTTCCTATATTAACTAATGGCGTCTTGGGTATGGAGCAGCTTTAAAACTCGTGGTCAACATCTATCTTCTTAATGGCCCTACAGAATGCGAAAGATTAATTACTGGGCTCACTCCAAATACCTAGAGAAATAAAAAAAAAAAGTATTGAATATACGTGTCAATGAGGTTTATTGGTATTATTGGCAAAGATTGACGATTGGGGACCTTGGTGACCTACGTTCTGCTTTGATTTGGTTTCTAATATATTCTAATTATGCTTTGTAATGCTTTGATCCTAACTAAGGATCAACTTTGAATCCTTTTTTAAAGAGATAAATCTCAAAATTTATGTAACTTTTTGTTTAATGTGCAATTTTATACATTAAATTTTTTATCCGATCTAATTCTCACAAATTATTAACATAATTATTGATATAACATCATTTTATGCTATATATTACATACACAAATAATTATATTTATCAAATATAAAAGTATTTGAAGTGTTTATTTATTTAAACGTGTATAATCTAATCAAAATGAAAGTTATATTTAAACCATAATCAAAATTTCATATATAATATATTGCAGTAGATCTAAATTCATGTACCAAATTATACATTGAATCAAAGTTGTTGTTTAATTTTGTGATTTGTCCTTTTCTTTAATGGATGAGATAAAAAAGCATTGAAGATGAAATATCTAGTTATTCACAAATAATTGATAACTTATACCAAAGGATTAAGCTGATTCACTTTTTTTCTTTTTTACTTTATAAATTAATTATTAAATCAATAAAATTCTTGTCATCACTCCTCTTCATCTAAAGATGTTCATGAATGGGTGGATGAATTTGGATTTATATTTTTTTTAATTTTGGATTTTAAAAATAAGAAAAATAAAATGGGTTTGGCTTGAGATTGGATTTGAAATTTTTTTAAAATCGAGATTTAATTTATTTTAACTTAGGTTATGAATATCTCTATTTTAATCTTTTATATTAATAGTATTGACTCTCTTAATTAAATATGTAAATTTTATTTTTAGTCCATTTAATATATCTAATTCAATTTAAATCTTTTAGTTCTTTGGATAAATAGTATTTTCAGCCCCTCTTAAAAGACTAGTTATTTACTTTAAGTTGTTTTATAACAACATTTTTAAATTTTTATTTTATTTCTTAAAGTATTTATTAGAACGAGTCCAATAATTAATCATTCGCATTTTGTAAGTCTATTAAGGAAATAGATGCTAGCAACAAATTTTAAAATTGCTTCGTACCCGAAACGAAAATTGATTCCTCGACCACTGATTAAGATAAAAAAAACCGTCTCATAATTTTTAACTTCAATCACTCAAAATATCATAATTTTTATCTTTCCACAATTTTGTTGTCTTTTTTTTTTAAAAACACAAAATTATATTAATATATTAATATTTGTTGGTTGATGTGAAAATGAAACAAGATAAAAAGGGATAAAAATTAAAAAAAAAAGATGAAAAAACAAATAAAGATGATGTTATCCTTCTTTTTGCAGCAATCATGTGTGGTTAGGATTTGTGTAAGTATTCTACGTGTCGGTCACAGAGCTTGCCAGACAAATATTCCTTATATACAATGAATTATCAACAACTTGTTTTTGTTTCTTGGACTTACTCCACGTCATAAAAGTCTTTTAAACCATGAGAAATTTGTAAGAGAATTTTTTTTTTCTCCCAATCATATTGGTTTTATTTATTTATTTATTTATATAATGTGTATCTTTTTAACTCATAAATAAAAGGATAATACGTTTCAGCGTATTCGAATCCACATATTTCTGCATTAACAACAATATCCATACCAATCGAGCTAAGATTAAATCGACCGAAATGTAGTAAAAAAAATAATATCTGAAAAAAATAACGATTTCTTAATTTGTAAAATTAAATATTTCTACTATCGAGACTAAGAGCGAAACCATAAACTTTTTCAGAGGTCGAGATTGGACTATAATTCTTTAAGAGGTTAAAGTGTAGTTTTAGAATGCACATTAACTTATGATTTCATCATTTTTCAATGGATTAAATAGAAAATTTTTATTTCAAGAGGTCAAAGTACAATTTTATCATATAAAATATAAATATATATTATTCAAATCCAATAACTAAAGTCAATTAACCAACTGACCTAAAGTTGATTTGATTATGTCGATTTTTATGCCTAATTGGTTTGAATTGATTTTTGTAGATTATGGCCGGTTAAATAAAAAAATTGATCATATCAACCAAAAAATGCAAATGCTTTTCTCAACTGCCTGCCCTCTCGCCCTCGGAGTCACCTCTAATCAACAAACTGAAAGCATATATATATTACTATTTGATACATTGTTAATAGAATTCGAATACCGACATTTTTCATCCTTTAAACCCTCCTATATATAATTTAAAGGTTGAAATTTTTAATATAATTTTATTTATCATAGATGTATTTTCTAAAATCAATTAGTTATTTTTATAATGGCCTCAAAATGAAAAATTGTCAGTTTAGTTTTTTAATAAATAATAAAATTACAAATTAATATATAGTAAAATTATATTTTGATCTAAAAATAAAAAATCTTTTGAGTCCCTTAAAATATTATGAAATTATAAATTAATCAAGATAAATTATATTCTGGCCTCTAAAAAATTTATAATTGAATTTCTGACCCTAAATTTTACTTTTTTAGATCCACTCTGTTTTCTACAGTTTCAATATAATCAAATATATATATATATATATATATATATTTTGTTGAATTATAAGAAGAGGACAAAGCTCTAACAGTAACGTGATTAGCACAACTCAAACTCATACCACATTTGAAATAGTGAATATTCTGATCATCAGACCAATAAACTGGGGTTGGTCAAATATCTTTAATATGTTGAAAATTTTTACATATATGATTTGCGTCATCATAAGTCAAATTATTTTGGACTCCAATAATGGAATTTGATTCCTAGCTATCTCTAACTTTCCAGATGCCATAGCTGAAAAAAAGAAGATTTTGTTTAATATTTTTAATTTCGTCCTTTAATTTAATTAAGCTTTTTATTTTCATGACATCATTCTTTTTGGACAGAAATAATAAATTAATCATTTTGTTAGAGGACAACCTTTTTTTTGGGGGGAGTGCATCTCATCTTTAAAACCTTTTGCATCCAATTTGATTTGACTTGTAGCTAAGCATCATCGCAAAGTTTCTTTAAGAAAAAGAAAAGTTAAAGGTTAATTTATGTTATTATTGTAAGTTGTGGAGGTAATCTTTATATTTAAATTTGATCGGTTTTAGCTCCTGTGACTTAGATGATACGTGTTAATTTCACTAAGCTAAATTTTAAAGTCTTATATGGTAAATATATTATCATGTCAATTTGATGATTTTATGTAATATTTATAAACAAGAACTCCACGTCATTTTAGTTAATGAATTAAACAAATACCGATCAAAGTAAGATTGAAATTTTAAATTTGAAAAGTATAAGGATTAAAATGATCAAATTAAAAAACATAGACTGAATCTTCAACTTACATATAGTATGAGACTAATAATAGAATCTGACTTAATGGATTTAGCTATTACCATTTAGGTCACAACTAAATTTTCAAAACTCGAAAAGTACAGGAACTAAAAGAATCAAAATAGAGAACAAAGGATTGAATGCTTAACTTACATATAATACAGGGATTAGTAGCGAAATTTGACCAAAAATAAATAAATAAGCACTATCATTATCATTTCCCTAATCATTTCCTTAATTTTTATGGATTAAAAAATAAATTCGTCCTTCCACTTGATTAATTAATCATTGATGAATAACGGTTTGGCTCTCCATGCACATATATCACTTTTTTTGGGATTTAAGATAAATATTAGGATTAAATTAATAAATAAAGTTTTTAAACTTTATCTTTTATTTAAATTATTCTTTTAAATAAAAAAAAGCAAAACAATCAATTGAATCTTAATTCGATTGGTATGAGTATTGTTGTCCGTATAGGAGGATATGGGTTCGAGTGCGTTGAAGCACATTATCTTACCATTTATGGATTGGGCTAGGACTATGAATAGTTCTAGGTATTGCGTCAAAAAGAACAGATATGACCAAAATTTATAGTAAAATTGTTCAAAAAATATCAATAGGATAAATTTAGGGGCAATGCCAAAAATTTTCTATAAAGTTTCCATTTTCTTAGGACCAAACTGAAAGTTAAACTTCAGGGGCAATCAGAACGTAAATTTATCATTATTTAACTTAAAATTTTGTATTTTTTTTTTAAAGTTTTAAGGATTGAAGTCCTTTGATTATCCCTATAAAAACACCTTAGAATAAATTCACACTCGGTGCCATGAAAATTTATGATTTTTTTAACAATCTCATTAAAGGTTCTGATCATATGTGCGCTTTTTAATACAATGATTAGAACTACTCACAGCCCCTCCTCAACCCATAAATAGGAGGACAATGCGTTTCAGCGCACTCGAACCCTCATTCTCCTACATTTACAACAATACATGTACTAATCGAGTTATGACTCAATTAACAAATTTATCATTTTTGCTACCAATTCCCAAACATTTGTTTTCAAAAGAATTATGTGGGATACAATTTGATGACATTTATGGATCATAATTGGAGTTACATAGATTGAACCTTCATTTTCATTATTATTTAATTTTGTATATATCCCTATAATTGAATTATAGGAACACTGTTGTATGCAAAAGGGGGGAAAAGATGGATATTATATATAAGTAGTGTTGAAAAACTTTTTGGCCACGATGATACCAACGTGAAAAAAATTTGTGGCTTGCCTTCTTTGATTCACTAACGCAAAGCCAGTTCACCACCCTCTATCATTCATTATTGGCTTTTGTAGATAATGACATGCATATTTTCATATATTATTGGCATTTGTAGTTGGGTTTAACCATGTTTTTAGACCACCCAATCATGGTGATCCAAGCTGCCCCCTTTGGGTTTTTTCAAGGGTTGGGTGACTTGTTTGAGCTCTATTTATTGTTTTGGTTTTTGGGTTGGTTTGGATGGAAGTAGCAAGCTCAAGAGATTGAGTTGAGGAAGGAAAAAAACCGTTTGGAGGTTAAAATATATTCAAATATCTGTGATTTGTGTACGTTTTAATAGTATTAATAATTAGACCTGATTGATATTGGTGTGATTAATACTTGTATGGGTTGATAAGTCTAGTAAAGAGGTGAGTCAAGAGATGTAGGTATCCCGAATGATACACCGATAAACATAATCTTCAAGTAATCCCGATCGAAATATTACTTTGATTTAATCGACTCCCCCCACATAGTAAATTTGCCCCTTTAGTATTTTTAAAATTTATGAAATTACAAATAAATATAATAATAAAATTATCCCTCGCCTCCTTTCCGCCCCAAATCATTGTTCAATTATGTCTCCCTAAATAATATTTTAGCTCCGCCCTTGCTGGCTGCTATCTTTAAATATCACTTGGTCGTTAATGCTTGCTTATTCTCTTCTCATCTTATCCTCATATTATCAGCTGAGGACTATCAATAAATTTTGCTATCGATTTATCTTAGTAAAATCTGAACAAAAAATAAGTATATTTGTAGTAAAAACACTACCAAGTACTACAACAAAGTCTGCCTATCGGTGCGATATGAGATGTGCCAACATCGGTTCACGTACATCACAGCCCATGCATCAACATTAACATTCTTTTTGGAAAAAAAAATAGAAAAATAATACGCACCAGCATAAACAGGAGATCCCTCTATCATAAAAACTTGATCAAATTAATCCCTCTATTGTTAAATGGATCGATTTACTTCCTGCATTATTAATAGTATAAGGACTACATCGATCCATTTAATAATAAATTGACTAATTCGATCCAATCCCTATAATCCAAGGGCTTCCCAAATACTTTAACTTATAAATAAACCGTATTTAAATAAAATTAGAGGCTCATATTTAAATTGAACTTTTATTCTAAAACAATGCCCCTAAAACTCCCTGTAACCTTTTCTCAACTCGTAAATAGGAGAAAATACATGCTAGAGCGTGCTCGAACTTATATCTTTCTGAATTGATAATAATATTAGTGTCAACTGAACTAAAACTCAATCAGCAAAGTAAATCGAACTTTAAACATTTGCAAATGACATTGATATTATTAAACTAGACTTAAATTCGACCTAACACGATGATGAATACCATACCCGACCGTGGACACCTCTAGAGAATATAAGTCACTTTTTAAGGCATCATGGGGCATGCTTCGACGTATGGGCGTTTTCGCTGTTTATTTTGTATTGTTTTATAGTGTGATATGTGGATGTTATATGCCTTTGGTATCATAATACAATTCGTGTCCAATCCAAGTACACAGAAATTCAGACATGTTCAGATTCCTACCAGCTTCAAGGACCCAACTATATGCTTTGCTGTATTTTTTGAATGCAATAGTGTTTGATGTATCGATGATGTATAAGTTTTGTATATTTTCGGTGAATAATATAATGTATTATTATTGAGTGAAATAAAAAATAGTGAGGGGCTTATAAACAAATATTAGTATTTGAATATTAGAGATAATATTGTCGAAAGGGGAAATCATGAGCCTCGAAAGGATTGATTTATGGATTGTATAACATACATAAAGATACCTTGATTCTATTAAAAAATATTGGTTGTAATTATAATTGTTATATTTTTCTCGAATTTCAAGATTAGGATTTAAGGCTTAGTGTTTAGAGTTTGAGTTTATAAGGTTTAGGAATTATATTTAAGTAAAGTTATTAATATTTATTTATAAAAAGGGGAGGAATGTAAGAGGAGCTAGAGGCATGATTCTTTGAACCAGATTGGGAACCAGCTGAGGTATAAATCTAGAGAAAGGCATTAGAGTGGTTGGCTCGAAAACCAATACGGACCGGTTGAATCGGGCAAGAAACCAATTGAACCGGACAGTTGAATCAAAATTTTTTATTTTTTTATTTTTTTATGAATTTTTAATAATTTATTTAATTGAGTTAAACAAGCCAGTCAAACCTGATCAGTTCAACCATCGGTTCAATTTTGAAAACCTTAACTAAAGGAAGGATTGACCCCCTCAAAAATTTGAAAAATTCTCATTAAGTCTTTCAAAATTTTTGAAAATTTTACTTAAGCCACCTAATTTTTTTGAAAATTCTAATTCAGCTCTTCTAAAAATTTTTTTTTAAAAATAACCAGACACTTATTTTTTTAAAAAAATTTCTCGTTAAACCCTATTTTTTTTTGGAAAAAAAAATAATTAGATCCAAAATTTTCAAAAAATTTAATTTTACCTCCCAAAATTTAATTCATAATTGGTATATCAATAATAGATATATCAACTTCATGTTGGAAATACGTGGACTTTTAATTCATAATCGTTATGGACAGAACCATAATCCTTACATCACATTATTGTACTATGATTTGGCTTAACATGAAATAATTAAATTAAAAACAATAATAATAATAATAATAATTGTTGAAACCATCTTTTTTTTGAAAAACGACAAGTTTTGAAAATTTATTTTAAAAGTTGGAAAATGGAAGTCGCCACCAATCCTTTATTCGGTGTGATTGGATCACCACAAAACGTTTTTAAAAAACCGTTTTGAAAACATGTAGGTCTACGAAATCCAGAGAAACAGGTTCGGGAGTCGATTACACATGAGGAAGGATTAGTACCCTCATACGCCCAAAATTGGTACCGTATTGATTATTTTCGGGTCTTGTTTGTAAAATTTTGAAAGTTCGAATAAAGTTTAAAATACGATCCTTGAATGCATGACTTATGTTTAAAAGAGATCGAGTTTGTTTAGAAGTCCCGCTATTTTAAAGTGATTGAGGAAGAAAATTACGTCCAGTGAGTTAGGACACAACATTTCAAGATCTAGAAATAACGGACTTTCCTTTGTAAAACTTTTTAAATTTTGGGAAAAGGATGTTCGATTATCTCGATTTGAAGAAATGTTGCACCTAGTAAGTTAAGGCGCAAATTTTCAGAATCGAATAAGGAAACATTGCCTCGATAAATGGTATTTGATTATTTCGATTTGAAGAAAAATTGCATTTAGTAAGTTAAGGCGCAAATTTTCGAAACTCGAAATAAAAGAATATTACCTCGATTTTAAAGTTTTTATAAAAACAATTTTGAAAACAAACATGCGAGTTTAATATGGATAAACAGTTAATAATGAATATTAAATAACACGAAGTAAGATACTTAAGAAGATAAATGGTAAGCACAAAAAATCAAAAATACAAAATACGAGTGCATAATAATTAAAATTAAATGAAAATATTGATGAGGAAGAAAAATGATGCAATCGGAGTTGAAAATGAGACTTTTTGGATACCCGGGGGTAAAATGGTAATTTTGGACTATCGGGGGCAAAATGGTAATTTTGGGAAATTTTGGGGTTTAAAATGGAATTTTAGACATCCTAGCGTAAAACGGTAATTTTTAGAAAAATCGAGATAAAAAATGGAATTTTTGGACATTTAGGGGTAAAATGGTAATTTTTGAGAGTTTCGAGAAAATGGAGTTTTTGGACATCCGGGGGGTAAAAATGGTAATTTTTGAAAGTTTCGAGGTCAAAAATAGAATTTTTGGAGGTTTGGGGGTAAAAAAGGTAAATTTTAGAAGTTTTGAGGTCAAAAATGGAATTTTTGGAAGTTCGAGGGTAAAAATTTAACTTTTGGAAGTTTTGGGGTCAAAAATGGATTTTTTGAGAGTTCGGGGGTAAAAATATAATTTTTGGAAGTTTCAGGGTCAAAAATGGAATTTTTGGACAATTTAGGGACCTCCAGAGCAATAAAACCAAAAATAGGTGGCACGTGGCAACCCCTCCGGCATCCTGAAGTCAAAGGACTAATTTGAAAACCATGAAAAACTTCTGGGCCGATTTTGTAATTAAACAAAACTTGATTTAAGGATTAAATTAAAACAAATTAAAAATAAGAGGGACTGTTTGCATAAATAAGCCAAAATTATGACACGTGATAGCTCCTGGTGCTTTCAAAAACTCAAGGGATTAAATTGAAAACCATTGAAAATTATTGGGCCAATTTAAAATTAATTAAAAGTATAGAAAGGACTTGTTTGTAAATTTGAAAAAAGCGGAAGGACCGAATGCATAAATATACCATTTTTTAAAAACACGCGGAACCTGAGACAGATCGGATTCGGGTTGCCTTGAGTTAAAAACATGAAACGATGCCGTTTTGAGGGTGAAACTCAACCCTCAAAACGACGCCGTTTTGAGGGTCTTTAAAAGGCCATTTTAGGTTTTTTTTTTTTTTTCATTTTTCATTGCTTTTTCAAAAAAAAGTTTTTTAAAACTCTCTCATCTCTCTCAAGTTCGGCCGAACCTAGCCCCTCCGTCCAAGGCTCGTCGTCGGTCACGCGCCACTGCCTGCTATCGCCGATCAATGCCCGTCGCTGTACGCCACCACTCCTCCGTCTACACACCGGTCACGCACCTCCATATGCGGCTTTCGAAGGTAAAACGCCCCTTTCCTTTTTCTTTCCTTTTGTTTTCTAAAACCCAGATCTGGATTTTTAGTCCAGATCTTAAATGTTAATCCATCCCCCTTTTTTAAAACCCTTTTAAACTTTTCTTTTAAAACTCATTTCTTTTTATTCTCATTTGTTTTCGATTCTGTTAATTCCTGCTTTAAGATTTTAAAAACCCGATTCTTTGTTTCTTCGTAGATCCACATTTGACAGGGTACGGACAACGTTGGACGGGGCTTCAACGAAGGCTCCGGCGTGAACTCCGGTGATGGCAAAGCAAATCAGGGGAGTGACTTCTGACTTTTTGTTTTCTTTTTTATTATTATTATTAATTATTATTAATTATGCTTATTAATAACATTTAATATTATTATTAAATAACTCATTATTACCATTAATGTCGTTAGGACTATTATTAATACTGATTTTATTAATACGTTTTGGTAAATAAAAATAGTAAATGCTAAAAGGGGTATTGAATACACATATTAGTGCATGTATTGAAATTGAATAGGGTTTTAAATAAAAAAACTTTAATAATAAATGGTGGTAAACATTCATTGAAAATACTTGGATGCCTTAATAACTAAGTGTTGTGAATTTGATTTGCCCTTGCTTCTGTGGTTTTATGTCCTATCTGTTCGAATATCTCTGCTTGCTAACCTTTTTTTTCTATTTGGATTTGTAAACACTTTGAGAATCTGTTTGTTGTATTGATTTGCAATACCAAAGAAGTCTGTAACATTTACAAAGGAAATTGAATCTGGTTTTATAGCCAGTGTTACAATGATTCTGTTTTGTTTTTCTCAAATAAATGCATGCCTTCTCTTTTGCAGGTTCACAGTGGCGGTTGGAGCAGCTGGTGAAGATGGTGGCTGTGGCAGAAACAAGTTGTCTGGAGGTGACACCGCTGACGTGGCATGCCCTAGTTGGCTGGGTTGGTGGTGGTGACAGGACAAGTCGGAAATGGGTTTAAGTTTGGGCCTATTTAGGTCCATTAGTATTTGGGTCTGAGTTGGGTATTGGGCTAACCGAACTTGGCCCAATTGGGCTTGTAAATTTGAACATGTAATTTGAACTTTTGTAATTGGATTTTATAATAATAATTTTTTTTAAAATTTAAAATAAATTTAAAAGGGGTCCGGTCAAATTTGGACTCCAACAATAATAATACTTGAGTTAGCTCGATTTGACATTGTGCTAGCATTTCGAGATGCTCTCGTTTTATGAATTTATTGAGGCTTTCGACAAAATCGAGTGATAAAATCTTGATCGAAAACGATACAAAACTTTTTAAGTTTACATTATTCTCTATTAATTTAGACATTTCGAAATGCTCTTGATCAGTGAACTTATTGAAACTCTCAGCAAAATTAAGTCACAAAACCCTGACCAAAATCAATCTAGAGTTTTAGATTCAAATAATGTGTTCATATAAATGATTATATTTGTTGACTAAAGTTGATGAAGAAACAGGTTATGCAAAAGAACAAGAGAAATGAAACAGAAAAAATCTTCAGTAGATAATCATATCCATACATCATGAAATATATTTATATTTTGTCACTCAAATTTAAGTTTTATTATACGTAAATACGTGCATTATCTTTTAAATTTAGTTTGGATTTTAGTCTATTATATTTGAACCTTATTTAAATATATTTTGAATTTCAATTTAATTGTATTTTGTATCGGTTTTGTTCTAATTATAATTACTCGGACATATATTCTTTTTGATCGTACTGTATTTGTAAAGAACTCCTTCAAAATGATTTTGACTTGAACAATAAGCATTATATCCATGAAATAAAATAATGTGATTATATTCTTTTGAAAATATTACGTGAAAGTAGCAAGTTGTCGATTAGGGTAGAATTTGATCCCATATTGGATCAAGTTGAGCTTGTGCAATGTATATTGTTGATATCATATGCATAAGCTTAATTCAAATCTGACCCAAATCGATCAAAAGACGAGAGGCAACATTGATAATAAGATGATTTTTCGGTGTCGTGTTAAGGAGGGGCCTTCGCTTTCAAAAATAGAACAAAAATATTTTTAATCCCTTAGAAAATTATAAAAATTTAAGTTACTCTTACAATACAATCGTACTATAGCTCCTTAAAATTTAATTTTGATTTCTTCAAAAATAAAAAAATAATTTAATCCTTCAAAAGGTTATGAAATTTAACCTTAATGCAGTGATAAAATTATAATTTAATTCTCTAAAAAATTTATAATTCAAATTTAAACATTATTTTTCGATTTATTTTGGTTTTGAAAATATTGATTTAGAATTTATTTTTGCTTTTTAGACCCAAATATGATTTTTTGGACATTAGGCTTGGGTTTTCTCTTTTCCAATTTGGGCCATGTCCATTTATTTTGTCTTGTTGATTTTTTATCTTTACTCTTGGTTTATTTATTTTTCAAAAATGCCAAAATAAATTATTTAATATAAAAAACAATATCTTTTTAATATTTTAAATTGTTAAAAATTAATTAATTACTTACGTGATATACATGTGGACTGCAATGTGGATGTCACATTAACAAAGTTACAAACGTTAATTTTTCTTTCCATTTTTTAGGTGATTTGACAAAAAATATAAATTCAAGAGTTAAAAGAGACGAAAAATCAAATGAAAAGCTAAAATAATTTTTTTGTAAAATTAAAAGGTCAAATAAATCATTATGCCTTATATAAACAAGCATGGAGAATGCTCATGTACCTTAATCTTATTTTAATTAAGTGCTTAAGTTAGGAAGTAGTTTTGGAAGTGCCATCCGTTAGATAATTGGTCAAATTCCCAATAATGACATGTATTGTCTCCACCTCTACTTAGAGTCCTAAAGGTTCACATGAGGAAAATGGATTGATTCATGGAGATACGACGTGCATGGCTCAAAGGAGAAGTGCTAATATTATGCGTAACATTAACTATGTAAATCACCTATGTGTGTGAAGAAACTCAGACCACTAACCTAAGGAATATAAGCCACATGCTTGCAAGTATAGTGTCACCCAAGCTGTCGTACCTACCATTGTTGAAGGTTCGATCAGTTACTTAATGGATCAAATTTTCTTTTAAAAAAATGAGTTTCTTTTAACAATAACTTTTCAAGATATATCAACAGTGAAATATTAATCGAAAATTTCTATGAAAAATCAAAACTCACATCCAAACTAAAAAAAAATTCTTTGAAAACCATGCAATAATTTAAGGTCCTCTTTGCTTCCAGTTTGGGGCTAATTGTGGAACATAGAATCAATTTGATACAACATTGAGATATTTGAGATTAGGGGTACGAAGATTATATCACATCATCATTTGAAATTATTTGAAATTTTTATTTTTTTATAATTTTTTTTAAAATTGGGTGGAAATGTGATATAATCTTAGAATGTTACATCATCGCACTTTAATTGAATCCAAATTTAGGGACCAACTTACAAAAGTTGTCAAATTCTACGACCATGGGCAAAAAAAGTCCAAAGATCAAATTGGAAAAAATTGCAAGAGATTAAATTTTTTATATTTTTAGTGTCAATATATTATTTGGTACTTGAGTTTGGTTTTAATGTTCAATTTGATACCTGATCTTTTTGTCTCAAACTAGTACCTAAGTTTGGTACTTGAATTTTTTCAATTTAATACTTGTGTTTTTCTTTGTCCCATTTAATTACTTGAATTTGATTTCAATGTTTAGTTTGATTCAGGTTTTTTTTTTTAAAAAGTACCATGGAGGCCTTTGTACTAGAAAGCGGATTGCATTTTGTCCCTTCTACTTAAAAAATGAGCAAATGAGTCCTATATATTAGATCAAAGAGCAAACTAGTCCTTTTGTTAAAAGAATCTATTCATTTTTACTATTAACAATTAGTCCTTGTACGTCAGTATAAGGTACACATGATATGCTATGTATAACTATCTATTTATTCCATCAGCCATGCCAAATTTTAACAATTGAAATGGATGAAATTGTTAACAGAAAAGACCACTTTGCTCTTTGATCTAACATACAAGGACTAATTTGCTCTTTTTTCAGTAAAAGGGGCAAAAATGCAAACTGAGTCCTAGTATAGGAGCCTACATTACATTTTTACCATTTCTTGCCCCAATTAAGTAGAGCACACCTCTTATGTTGATTGGTATGGGTATTAAATTGAACATTTAAGTGAATCTCAAGTACCAAATTATGACAAAAATAAACTTAGGTACCAAATGTTATAATTACCCTTTTTTATTTCAAAATTTTAAATTAATATTTAGTAGAATTGGTGTCAGTCGATTAGCTTAGTTGAGCTCTCCTTGCTTGCCTACCAGAATCTAAATTTTCTTTCTATTTTTAGCCATTTTCTTGCCCATTAATTTCCCTTAAAAAAAAAATCAAATCCCAAAATTCTAATCTCCTTATCATTATTGAAGAAGAAAAAAAGGAGGGTGTGTTCTTATTTTGTTTATTTATTTGTTATGAATTAGATTTCTCAATTTTTTTATAATTTCATTTTTTTTTTCTTGATCAATTTTATTTTCTTGATTCAAGTCTCTGATTTACACTGATCATAGTTAACTTAAATGAGCCTTTTTATACTGATCATAGCTGTAATTGAAATGTAATGCTTGCTTCTTCGTCTTTTTATGCTTGTTTGATTTATATGAATCCGGGTTTTCTTTGCAATTATTGAAATCATTGAAAAATCATGTTGTTTTTTTTGGTGATTGTAGAATTAGAAACCTAAATTGAAGAAGGAAAAGATGTTGGGAATTGTAAGGCAAAAGGTGATTTTTCTGGAAAATTCAGCTGCTTTTATATATATAGGCTTTTTTCTGTTTTCGTTCTAATTTTATGAGTTGTTTCTCTTTATTCAGATGTTGGAACAGTCATTGAAGAAGCTTCGGCCCGTCGTGTCGGTGTTGAGAAGTTACTCATCTGCTGCAAAACAGGTTTTTTTTTTAATTTGGGTTTAGGGTTTAATGCTATTAGATATCAAATTGTGTAGTGCAAGTGTTAATCCAATGTTACTTGAAATGCGGATCGGTCCGATACGATGAACGGAAACTAGAATGCAATTCACTAGGGGTAGTCTTCTCTGTTTCAGTTAGTAGGGATGGAATACGATTATTTTTAACTTATATATAGTTTCGGGAATATTAGTTTTACTGAATTGGATCGTTAGTGTTCCCTGATTAGGAATGTGTGTAGCAATTTGAAAATCTATAGGAAGATCGTGTTTTCTGGTAGATGTGTTTGCAAAAATGCATACACATATGCAAATATGGTTATGCTTGTATGTATATTTGTTTATGCATAAAGTTTTCATTTACTTGCACTTAAATTTTAAATGGATTTTGTGTTTGTTAATCTTTGATGAAGGCAAGGAAAAGCTTTCAAGGAGTGTTATAATACATATAAATATAATGACAATTATGCGCAGATGACTGTAAGAGAGGGATTAAACTCTGCTCTCGATGAGGAGATGTCAGCTGATTCGAAAGTCTTTTTGATGGGTGAAGAGGTGAGAAAATTTTTAACACTGACTATTTTTTGATAATTCTAACCATATTTTAATCTGTTCTCTTTTCTTTTAATCCGATTCTTATGTTTTTTATTTTGTTAATTACAAACGACAGGTCGGAGAATATCAGGGTGCATACAAGGTTGACATTTTTCTCGTGCAAGAATGAAGTTCTTATTTCACCCTTTTAAAGAGGCTGGAGGAGCATTTTTTACATCTGTCTAAAGATTGGCTTTTATATCCAATTTTTTTGTAGATAACCAAGGGGCTTCTTGATAAGTATGGACCCGAGAGGGTTCTTGATACTCCAATTACTGAGGTTATTTTTTTGGTGCCTTGCAAAACCTTCTTATACGTGCATGTATCAATGCCTTTTAGTTTCTTATCACATTTTTTTCTCACCGCAGTTTTTTTTTATATCTTGTTTCATAGGCTGGTTTTACCGGAATTGCGGTTGGTGCTGCTTACTATGGTGTGAAGCCTGTTGTGGAGTTCATGACATTTAACTTCTCCATGCAGGTTCGAGAGTTCTGTCTTGTATCTCTGCTTATGTACACTTATATTAGTACTTTTTGCGCTACCATATGCATGTTGTGAAAAAGATGATGAAGTTAACAATTGAAATCCTGGTAAGTTTGTATGAATGAATCATTCATGTTTTGCCTCGAAGCCTAACATAATGGAGGAACATAAGTGGTTTACTAGAACTTGGATGTTCAAAAGAGCAAATGATTTGGATGTATATTTTATGCTAAAACTTACGAATATTGCAACATCGTATGTTCTGCTTGGATCTTTTATTTGATGCATTGTTTTCTTTGATCTGTTGTCCTTTACGGCAGGCAATCGACCACATTATTAACTCTGCCGCAAAGACACATTACATGTCTTCTGGCCATATATCTGTACCCATTGTTTTTAGAGGTCCTAATGGTGCTGCAGCCGGTGTTGGTGCCCAACACTCTCAGGTTCGATTTCTTAGTACTGTTACTCACACCCATTATTTGGTTTATTTACATGCATCTACTTTCTTTAATTCCCCAAAGCCACCCAAGGTTAAAAATCGAGTTACGTTGTACTAAATGTTGTGATTCTTGTTTACTTGTTTGTTTCAATAGAGTAAGAAGTTTGTTCGATTGTTTTGTATTCTGGTTACTTTTCAGTGTTATGCTGCATGGTTTGCTTCTTGTCCTGGGTTGAAAGTGCTGGCACCATACAGTTCCGAAGATGCTCGAGGACTGCTCAAAGCTGCTATTAGAGATCCTGACCCGGTTGTTTTCCTTGAGAATGAGTTGTTGTAAGTGAATTATTAAACTACAGTCTTATGTATCGAGCCCCGGTCTGCCTTCAATTAGAATGTTATCATCTGATGCTATTTCAATTTGTTCTGCTTCAGATACGGTGAATCCTTCCCTGTTTCTGATGAAGTTCTTGATTCCAGTTTTTGTCTTCCAATTGGAAAAGCTAAGGTACCCCTGAAATTTCGATCACATTGCCATTATTATTACTATTTTCATTCATTTTCTTCCGTTTGTTCCGCTATAACTCGGATCCCATGAAGCCGCATTTTAATACATTTACATTAGTTTTTAACCGCTACTTTAACAGATAGAGAGGAAAGGAAAGGATGTGACCATTGCAGCTTATTCGAAAATGGTGGGCTATGCTCTTAAGGTACGTCTTGTATGCATGTATATGCGAATGCCTAATAATCATTCAAGATGCGTTATTAGCACTAGTTCTCGATATTCTACTTATAAGAGATAAAGGAATAATCTAAGGTAGAACTTTTGTACAAGAAGATCAAGTTCATCATTAATGGCTATGGAAAGTGCTGTTGTGCCTTAGGTGGGAACTTCATTTATCTGGTGTTCGCATACCCCTATGTTTACTTAGATTATATTTTCATCATTGTTAAAAGTACCATGGAAACCCCTCTATTAAGAGTCAAATTGTATTTTTCCCTCTTTACTCAAAAAATAATCAAAGTAGTCATTGTATGTTAGATTAAAGAACAAACTGATAATTCCTGTTAAAAATTTCATCCATTTTTGCTTATATAAGTTGGCGTGGTTGACAAAATAACCAAACAGTTACACGTGGCGTGCTATGTGTATCTCATGTTGATGTACAAAAGCCAGTTTTTAATAGTAGAAATGGATAAAATTTTTAACAAAAGAATCTATTTGCTCTTTGATTTAATATATAGGGACTAATTTACTCAAAATTTGAGTAAAGGGCAAAATGCAATCCGGGTCCTAGTACAAGGGTCTCTATGGTACTTTTATCTTTCGTCTGTCGGCTCAAAAACCAGTTAATATATGGTATGGTTTAGGTCAATTGAAGGAGTTAAAAGATTGCAAAAGTTTGTTAACGGAACATCGAGTATCATATTGGACCACGTGTTTTATTTTCCCAGAATTTACATATAGTACTAATATTTTGGCTTGTGGAGTTATAAACTAAGAGATTGTTCATCGTTCAGGCAGCCGAGACGCTTGAAAAGGATGGAATCGATGCTGAGGTAATAATTATACTTGAAGAAAGTGCAACTCCTTTCAAACTGATTCGGCCATTCTGCTAATGACCAATTTTTGTTAAAAATACAGGTTATAAATTTACGTTCCATTAGGCCACTAGATAGATCCACGATCAATGCCTCGGTCAGGAAAACCAACAGATTAGTGACAGTTGAAGAAGCGTTTCCACAGCATGGTGTAGGTGCTGAAATCTGGTTCGAGTTCTTTTTCTCTTAAAACCATCTAATTCCTGCTTACCATATATATATTCTGCCCCTTGCATATATTCATGCAATGTACTTGTCTCACAGCGCGTGTATCGTGGAGGAAAGTTTTGCATATCTCGATGCACCGGTTGAGAGAATCGCCGGAGCTGATGTTCCTATGCCATATGCAGCAAATCTCGAGAGAATGGCTGTGCCACAGGTGATATACCATTTCTTCTTATTCTCCTACAATTACCATTACATATACACACACATATGTATATATACGCATACAAACACATAATTTTATTCATTTATGAATAGTGCAGGTCGAAGATATAGTCCGGGCTGCAAAGAGAACTTGCTATAGATCAGCACCATAGGCTGCTGCTCCATAATCAAATCCAGTCGAGGCAGCTTTCTTTTCCTAATACATGTTAGTGTCAATGCATCAACTTATTTTAATGCCTTATGCCAAGGGCATAGTGCTTTTAACATTATAGACTTATACATACACGGTAAAAGTACTATAGAAACTCTTATACTAGAAATCAAGTTGCATTGTGCCCCTTCTCAAAAAATTAGTAAATTAGCCCTTGTATATTACATCAAAGAGTAAACAGATCCTTCTGTTAAAAGTTCCATCTACTTCTACTATTAAAAACTGGTCTATGTACATTAGCATGAGTTACACATAGCACAACACGTATAACTGTCCGATTATTTTGTCAGCTACATAGTTTTTAACAGTATAATTTGATAAAAAATTTAACAAGAAAAGATTAGTTTATTTTTTGATCTAACATATTTTATATATATATAACATCAATGAATCTTTTTCAGGAATCAAGAGAGATTGATTCTCAACACTGTGGGGGAGGAGCTGATTTCCAGCCAATATATATGTTTTGTAGCATGAGATAATAAAATTATAAAAGTAATTAAAGTAACGAGTATAGACTGTAAAGTTTACATGAAAGTTACTGTGGCCCATAGTGAAATAGGGTTTACGGTGCGAAAGGGACTCAGCTGGGTTCAGATTGGATTGGTTTCGAGCTTCGTATATTTTGGGTTCAATCTTATTTCTTCAAGTTTGAGTTATTTCATATTTAAATATTCAGGGATTCAGATATGTGGATTTCGGACCATGTCGATATTTTACAATCTTTGACATATGTTGGATTGAGTGGTAAGAAGCTCGATATCCTTTAAGCAAAAGTTTCTTTTAGGGTTCGTTTATCCGATACCGAAAGATCTTTAAAAAAAAACTCCATTATGATATATATTACAACAAAAAGAGATTCAATTAGTTTAGGGTTCTAATTATAGCAAACTTTTTCCATATATAAAGAGATAATATATATGTGAAATTTGGTTATATAAATTATATCATTTGCATCTTCCTGTATCATATCTCACAAATCCCATCAGCTCCGGTCCTTCCAGTCTTGAATTATTCTTAAAACTGCAAATAACAATAATCAAAGATGAAACTGCCGTCGGATGATGATAGGGTTAATATGCCTTTTAGTACTTGAACTTGGCAATTTGATCTACTTTGGCCTCTTGTGCCCTTTTCGGGTTCCACTTTGATATCTGAGCATAACAGCTACATCCGTTCTTATCCCTAAATTTAGATCCCGTCAATTTTTTTTTTGTACTTTTTAAGTTCAAGTACCAAAGTCGAATAGTTGACAGGTTCAGGGACTAAAGACTACATTAACCCAAAAATAGTTC
This sequence comes from Kokia cookei, assembly GCA_039519145.1. Lineage (NCBI taxonomy): Eukaryota > Viridiplantae > Streptophyta > Magnoliopsida > Malvales > Malvaceae > Kokia > Kokia cookei. The sequence goes on along the minus strand of CM076899.1, from coordinate 1,540,640 downwards.
AAAGCTCTTAAATCCCGTAAAAATCACTTCATTTACCTTTCCTCTGAAAACTTAGAGAAGGAACCTGTGGTGGGGATTGTACCACACAAGTCGTTCTTTGAGACATCACTGTTTCACATCATAAACAGTAATTAAAACAATAATAATAACAGGGTTAATTTCATAAGATGTCCCCGAATCCCGGACAATGACCGAGAGTTTAAATTGGTCCCGAAAATGTTTTAATCGAGTTCTCAAAGTTTCAAGAGAAATATAAATCACGAGGGGGAGCAAAGTAAAAAAAAAAAGTCTAAAAGGCTTAAATTGAATTAACAATTTTCTTAGAAGGGCTGAAAATGAAATTTCACTATTTTATATAAAAGTGTTTAAAATTTAATCAAACCAAGCTAGTATTTAAGCTAAGTTTAAGAAAAGGGACTGATTGAAATGATACTGATACTTTCAAGACTCGATTAGAAAACTTTAAAGTTTGAGGACCAATTTAAAATCAAAGTCATTGTTTGGGATGTCAAGTAGAATCAACCCATAATTAGTGTTTAGAGAGAGAGCTTAGGACTCACAAGATCTTTAAATTTGGGAGCTTCGTAAGTTGTCTGGGAATTCTTCCTGTCAGTCTGTTACCATTCAATCGGCTGCGTGAAATTACTACAAACATTAATACAAAATCTTATAGAAATTTCAAATGTTAGTCCTTGAATTTGGTATTTTTTCAATTTAATCCTTGAACTTTTTTATCCACAGTTTAGGAACTTAACAACTTTTCTTAATTTAGTTTTAAACTTGGATTCGATTAAAGTGTGATGACGTGACACACTCTCAGATATTACATCATCACACTTTAACGGATTCCGAGTTTATGGTTCAAATTGATAAGAGCCGTCAAGTTTGGAGATTACTGTGACGAAAAAAAAAAAAGAATTCAAGGATCAAAGTGAACAAAGTCATCAAGTTCAGGGACTAAATATTCCTTTTAACCCCTAAAAATTTAAGAGAGAAAAGTTTACATACAGGAAATTGAGATTGGAAAGCTTGGAAAGAGAAGCAGGAATAGATCCAGTAAGGTTATTATGGTAAAGATCTAAACTCACTAAGCTTTTTAACCCTCCAATCTCTTCTGGTATGGAACCCTCCAAGTTGTTCATATACAGCTCTCTGTATATACATTAGTCAATGAAATGTCCAAATTAACCTTGTAATTATCATTAAATTTTAAAAAAGTCACTGATAAAAAAAAAATCTTATATTTGCTTACAAATATTGAAGACGTTCAAGCTTTCCCAACTCAGATACCAATCTGCCCTTCAATTTTGCATTTCCAAGATCTCTGCAAATGTTAAAATTTTTAAATTTTTAAAGGGCTTAAATAAAAAATTTTCTATTTTAGAGGGATTGGGTCCTTGTCAGCCCCTCTAGATACGTGTCTGCCATTATGCATGAGTAATTTTTAAAGTTACATGTCAAAGATAAAATACTCTCAAATATATTTCTTGTTTTTTGAAATATATTGAATTTTTGATAATCTAATAACTAAACCGGAACCGATGAATGTAACGTTTTAAATAATAATATAATATAAATATTTGTATGATACTTTGGAAGAAGTGTTTTAAACAAAAAGTTGGATCAATCTATTAATAGTTGACATAGCTAGGGGCAGATAGAGGGCCTCTTTGTTAAATACTGCAATTGCGACTTTTAATCCCTTTCAAATATTTATTACTCAATTTAATCCTTTTTGACCTCTTTGTTAAATAAAAATTGCTTTTTTGACTAAAGGTTTTGGTTTTTAACTCTGTCTCCCCTCGACGATTCTTGGCTTCACCCTTAATTATTTGAAAGGAACTAAATTATGTCAAATTAAAATACGAAAAACTAAATCCGTGCTGTCCAAATCATTACATAAGAAAACATCTTATATATACATCTTCATAAAAGATTAAAAAAAAAAAAAAGAATCTGAAAGGAAATGGCAATGGTAGTATGCTAAATCCCTAACTTAAGCATAATAGAGGGACCAAAACCATAATTTAACCTTCATCAAACTAAATCCAAGTCATCCAATATTTACAAATTTTACACAAGCAGACATCATCTATTTACATAAAAACATAAGCAGAAGCAGTAAAAGAAATCAAAACAAAAAGAGGTGAGGTGATTAGGATGTATGTACGTGTACGTGTACGTGTATGTGTATGTGTATGTGTATGTAAGGGACTTACAGACGAGTAACACGACTATCAGCATCACAGGTAACATGAAACCAAGTACAAGGATCCACCAAGGTTGGATCCCAACTCTTGAGCACATTTTTAGGGTCTTTAACACTTCTCCGCAATGCATACAAAGCATCCCCTAACATTTCACCATTTTTATTCACACACCCAAAACTCGTATCAATATTTCACCACCACAATACATACACACACATATATACATAAACCCCAACGAAGAGAAGATTGCATTACCTTCAACATTTGCATCTGTGGGTGCCAATGTGTTGAGAAGAACAGCAACAAGAACAAGAGCTTGAACTGGTCTATGCATTGCCATTATCAAAGTGGTAGATTTTTACTGGTTTTTGGAGACGATAATGGTGATGGGGGGTGTTTGGGGTTAATTTGAAAAAGGCAAAAGGTTTGGAGGTGTTGGGAAGAATTTATAGAGCCCCTAAAAGGACCGATGAGTTTAGTGTAGTAGGAAGGGAACCTTTCTTTAGTTTTGGAAACAAGGTGGGGGCTGTTTCACGTGGGGGCATCTTCTCTGTTGCCTTTGCACAATCCTCGATTCACCCTTCACCAATTTTGCTTTCTTCTTTTTAATCCTTTTTATTGTTAAAAAAATATAGTTGCGTTATGAGTTGGAATGTATTTTTATCTCTTTATTAAAAATTTGAAATCAAAGAGCAAATCAATTTTTTTTTTGTTAGAAATTCCATTTATTTGTACTCTTAAAATTTAGTGTAGCCGACGAAATAACTAAATAGTTACACGTGACATGCCATGTATACCTTATGTTGACGTATAAGGATCGATTTTTAACTGTAAAAATGGATGAGATTTTTAACAGAAGGGTTAGTTTGCTCTTTTATCTAACATACAATGACTAATTTACCTATTTTTTTAGTAGAGGGAGCAAAATACAATTCAACTTCTAGCACAATAGCCTCTACAATACTTTTACCTCTTTCAACTCGATTTTACGGTCCATATTCGAGGTTTGTAGCTACCATTCCTAATAATATCTTTTCCAAGGTTCAAACATGTGTTTTCTCTTAAGAATGTAATGTGTCATTAATAGTGGACCTAACAAATCTTGAGACAAAATTTTGGAAAGGCAAATTAAAATTTTCAAAAGTTTTAAGAGTTCAATGAGATTTTTTTTTTTTTAAATATAGGGATTAATTAAAAATTTTTTAAAAAATTTTCAGACTAATGAGAATTTTGAAAAAAAAAATTAAAAGGCATAATGAAAGTTTTTAAAATTTTGGAGGGTCAAATTAAAAATTTCAACAAATTTCAAGAGAAAATGAAAATTTTCAAAAATTGGCCGTCTCTGGATTTACTTATATCGGTGTAAAACTAACATGGTTTTATATGCTTTTATAATTTTTTTTAACAATTCGACCATTAATTTTATTAATATAAGTGCAGTTTGTCATGCATGTAAAATTTCGAAAAGAACTGATATTTATGTCTTATCGATCTAAAAGAAAATCTATATTAATATATTTAACGATTTAAAACTTTTTTTACATAAAATAAATAATTAAAAATTTTTAATTTATTTCAAATTTAACATGCAAAACGTACATGAATGAACCATGGAAAAGGTGATTGATTTATTAAAATATTAATTGCAAAAGTATAGAAGAAATTTTAAATATAAATAATTTAAAGTTGGTAGTTGGATCGAATTAAATTGAATAGAGTAAAAATATTTCGAATTTTATTTTATTATATTAATTCAGTTTAAATTTTTTAAATCGAATCGAATTGAATAAATTTATTCGAGTTAAATTTTAAAAAATAATAATTCAAATTAAAATCTTATTTATAATAAAACTAAATCCCATACTCAAGCACGAGATTATCTATATTTGAAAATTCTGTAATAAGATAATTCAATATAATAAATTTGGTTAACAGTTCAAATTAATTTTATTTTAAAAAAATACCTAGCCAATAGCATTAAACCATAATCCAATGAATTTGGGATTAATATATTTTACAGTACCTAAGTTTGGTTTCAATTTTCAAATTGGTATCAAACCAAATAGCATCCTATAGCTTATTGAATATTTAGCACGCAGACTCTAAAACAACATATGTATTTAATTTGAACAAAAAAAACTCAAGTATCACATCGAAAATTTAAATCAAACTAAAATATTTAATTGAGACCAAAAATTGGAAACACTCATCATATTTGAGCATCGAGACCAACCTCAACTACCAAATTGGGAGTGTAAAAAGAAAACTCATGTACCAAATTGAACTTTAAAACTAAACTCAAGTACCAAATACTGTATTAACCCTGTAATTTGAGTGGAATAATATTTTAATTAGAGATTGCGTGCATGAAAGTAACTGAGTTGAGGGAGACAAGGAGCAGCGCAGGCAAATCTTTTGAACACTGTCGGAGCGAAAACCCAGATTGGTAAGAATAATGGAGACCCCTCTGCCATTTTTGTCTATTTTTTATTTGAATTTTATAATAAATAAAATAAAGATGCTATAGCAATATAAAATTACAGTATTCTTTTTTATTTTTTTATGTTTAAAGGTGATGAATATGGACAAATTTTAAACAGCATTGGCAAAAGAAAATAATTTTATTAATATATTATATGTTAATGCTAATTATTAAATAATTTCATTGACCATCTACAATAAAGTATGTTATCTTTGCATATTGTGTTTCATATTCCTCTTTTTTCTTTTTAGGAATTATTTTAATTAAATCAATTGAATCATAGTTCAATTAGTATCGGTAAATTGTCGTTAATGCAAGAGGACGTGAGTTTGAGTGCACTGAAGTGCATTATCCTCCTATTTAAGGGTTAGGGAGGTGCTGTGGGTAGTTTCAGATATTGTATCAAAAATAACAAATATTATAAGAACCTATAATGAGATTAATGTTCAAAAGAAAAGTTTAATTAAACCGATTAAACTTTTTGATACAATACTTAAAACTACCCATAACTCCCTCCTTAAACCAAATAAACTTTTCATAATTGGATGACAAAAAAAAAATTTACTAATAGTTAGTGACTAACAGTGTAAGTTACCCTATTTAATAATTAATCATAATCCATTATTTATCACTTTAGTCCTTAATTAGATTCGGTATTGAGAGGCTAATTAAAAAGCAGCTAGGTTTGAATCCAACAAGTGGCTCCAGTGGAAAAAAAGATGTTATTTATCCTAGGGATCCCGGGTTCCCAGTATATTCAAAAAAAAAAAAGCAGCTAGGTTCTTCATTAGTCAACCAAAATAATGGCATCTCATCTTTTTCGTTTTTAAGTTTGCTTCTATTATTATTTAGTCCTTAAATTATACCTATTTTTTTATATTTTGATATTTAAATTTTTTGGGTCTAACTTTGATCCATAAATTATCATTTTCGTCCCATTGTACCCTTAAAAAGGAGAATTATCAATAAAAACACGATAAGTGACACATTTATATCGGACAACAGTAATTCTAAAAATAAATTAGAGTGAAAATGATAATTCGAGTATTAAAATGGGACAAAAAATTTAAATATAAAATGAAAAAAGAAGTATAATTTAGAGGTTAAATTGTTATATAAGCCTTTTGAGATATAAAATGAAAAAAATCACAAAAAATGAAAAATTTGTTCAATAAGTTTTTTTCTCGGTTCATTCGGTCCAAATCGATTCTTGGATCAATTGGTTCAAAGCCCTCTCTGGATTGATACCCAGCCAATTCTTGATCCGACCAGTCAAATTCGATTCAAAAAACCTTGACAAATAGTTAGAAGTATTTAATTTATTTAAAACTCGACGTGCATAATCTACGTGAAACAATGTCAGCTTTTTTTAATACAATAGATCCAAATTGTCCATGCGGTAAGTAGATGCGCGTTTACAATTTAATTTATGTGTTTTAATTATGTTGCACACCAGATTCAAAATAACATTAACGCCTAAATTGACAAATAGGATGACAAAAGGACTTATTTGATACAACACAAATGTTTGATAATTGACTTAGAACTTTTTGAAGTTTTGAGACCAATTTAAAATCCATGAGATAGTTTGGGACTTTGGTGCAATTAATTTGATACAACACAAATGCTTGATAACATTAACGCCTAAATGTTTTAATTTAGAGATTTTACAACTATATTTGATAAGTACCATAATTATAATTTTTTTAACAATTTTATTATAAGTTCTGATCATATATATTCTTTTTGATATAATGTCTAGAATTACCCATAGTTCTTTCCCAACCCTTAGGATGGGAGAATAATACTCTTCAACGCATTCAAACACACGTCCTTTTATATTGATAACAATACCCATATCAATCGAACTAAGACTTAATCGAAACTTATAAAATATAAACTTAAATCTACAACTATCATAAAATTTCTATAAAAGAAAAAATCACTGTCAATTTGAGATGCACAAAGGCCATAAATAATACAATTTGTAGCATTGAAATTGAAATCTGTCTTTGAATGTTGTGTCAGAATGGTTGGTAAAATTACGACATGGTACCAAAATGTCATTATCAATTTCAATTTATTTGCTTTAGTCAAAGTTTTGTTATTGTCTTTTTGTCGGTGCCCTAAACTTTAAATTGCATATTAGTAAGTTGGTGGAGAAATTAAAAATCGAATAGGATTGATCGGTTAAATTGATTGGTCCAATGTTTCAATTATATATATATGATGGATCGAGATATTAGAGAAATTGACTTGAATTGATAAATTCGATTAAAACAAGTAAAAATGAGTTTTTATTTTTATTATACTAGAGATATTAAGCTCGAAAGAATGATTATCGAGCATGAATATATCACCCGACCTAAGAGAAAGAAATCTATAATGACTGGCTAGCAAATTCTTGTTACCCAAAAGTAATCTTGACGAGGACAATGACCTCAACCAATCGTAACTAATGAGCGATTAAGTTCACACTACTCTGACATAAGCTAAGCCTCCACAATGTGTCAGAGGATCATATATATTCATTCCGAAGCTCACTTGTTATCCATACTCTACTCAAATATTCTCTTAAACTCACCACCGTGCCTTATCTGACATGAACATCAAAAAATATCTCGAAACATAGGTTTTGACGTTCTTAAAGTTTACCCTCTATATTGCATGTCTTCGATCATTCTCAACCCTCTCGAAGTGATTGAAACAATTTTTTATTACTTAATTTTGAATTTTTAACTAAAAAATTTGGTTTACTTCATCTGAAATTTTAATAATTCAATTTATTTATTTTTTTCACGCGAAATTTTTAATTTTGACCCATAAAAATTTATAATTGTATTTTCTCTTACGATAAAAGAGATTTTGGTTTCGCTTTCGAAGGTAAATTAATTTATGATTTGCATAATTTAGATACATGAATAGGATCTCAAGTAGAGTTGTCTAAATGTCAAGCAATCCGCTCGGCATGAGTTAGGTTTTGATAATCGGTCCGAATTCAATTTAAATAATTAAAAATATTTTTATATCTAAATTTAATTATAAAAAATTAAATATTAATATAAAATTCATTTTTAATTTTTCATTAATATTGTGAATAACTACTAGATTGGTTCGAAAATAGACTTGAACTTAAAAAAATTTTAAAACCGAGCCGCGAACTGACCGGACCCATAAAGGGTTCTCATCTCAAGCCTACTTGGAGTTAGGTTGGATGGAGGGAGGGGTGAGTATTCAAAATACCATGTGAAGGGAAACTCTTCTTTTGATGTTTTGATCATGAAATGACTTTGGCTTTTAAAGGGTCCATTTCTTATAGTGTGTTTTCACTTTACTTTTCACTTGGTTTGCATTTTGCATGTTTGTGTTCTATTGGACTTCATTTACACTTCATCCTGTATGATTATGTAGGGGATGAAGTCGGTTTAAATTTTGATTTAATGTAAAATATTTTATTTAATTTTTAATGTGATACGAAAATTAAGATTCGGTGTAATAGTGATAGTCGGAAAAGTTTTCTTATTGATCACTGATTATCTTTGAATCTGACTTCAAAAATCGATCGAAATGAATGTTGTAGGATTTTGACAATTGAACAAGACTTTCAAACGTTCAAGTTTTTTCTCCGTTTCGTTCTTCTTGCTGATAGAGATGTTAAACGAGTGGTAGATTGGGCTGCTAAGAAAACTAGATCTGGATCTTTTCCTCTTGATTTTTTTTTAAAATTAAAAAAAAAAAAACAAACAAAAACTTTGTTTTCGTCTCAAGTAAAAACAATTATTTATTTATATATGTTAGAGTTGTGTGATCCAAATCTCATTTGATCTGACCTGAAAAGTTCGAGGTGCAACTCACTTATTAAAAAAATAAAATAGAGAGGCAAAAATGAGGATCTGCAGGAGCGAAGGTCCAAGGATCAAAAACCTTAAAAACTGTACATAGGATTATACTTTTTTATTAGACATTAATAAAAAAAAAGGTCGTTTAACCCTTAAAAACTCTACATAATCGAAAACTTCTTGACATTAATGAAATTCTCCTATTTTACCCTTGATTTTTCTCGATAAAAGTTTTTCCACGTAAAATTCAAATAAGGTGGGACACACATAAAACACCTTTTCTTTTTTACAATCTAGGGTTAGATGAAGATTAAATTAGACATGATTGCAACTTTACTTCTTAAAAGGAGTGAATTGACTAAGCCAACATTAAAGGACCCAATATTTTGTTATCTTCTTTTTTCTCTTTAATCATAGTTTTGGAAAGAAAAGAAAAAGTTGGACCAAATTGTAAAAAGTTTAATCCTTACATTTTCTTCTTCTACAAAGAGAAAAGGCTTTCCACATGGACCATTGATTGTATAATCACTACCACAAACCATCATTTCTTTTTGGTACTTTTTCCGGTCAACTTTTGACCATTGGACTTTAAAAAAAATGGTATTTTTAAGAATCTAATTCAATTTAGTTTTGTAGAACACAAAAACAAAGGTAAATTTCTATAGAAGGTCCCTGTATTATTTGTTTCTGGTGGATTTTGTCTTTTTACTGTGAATCGATCATTTGCAATCCCCTTACTTTTAGAAATGTTTATTTTTAGTTCTAAGATCAAGTTTTTTTCCATTAATTAGTTACATCATATATTTTAAACATACGATAACAGGAATCAACAAGTGTTGAATGTAGTAGTAAAACACATAGCATCCGAGAAAGACTTAGATTCAAACTTTGTAGAAAATGTTATTGGGACAAAAAGAAAAAGAAAAAAATGTATAATATTTATCAAACTATAGAAAAATACTAGGATATATATGTCATATCATCGCATGTTTTCTTTTTAAAAACGTCGTGTCAATTTATTTGATAGAAGTAACTTAAAAAAGTTGACCTTAAGATTATAAATACATATTTCAAAAACTAAAGGACTAAGAATGAACAAATTACAAAAGAGGGATTAAATCCACCAAAAAACCATGATACAAGGACCTTATATACAATTTGACCCAAAAATAAACCATAATCAAGTAAGTTAAGTTGAGATTGTAGTCAACTTATAATGTTTAAATTCTATCTAATAATTAAATAATTTATAATCAATACATTCAAGCTAATAAAGTTTACAAGTTATAGTCACTAGATGAATAGTTTGTTGGTAATTTTTTTAAATATTTATTTATTTATTAATAATGTGTCATAATATGATTCGTTGACGATATATAATTTTTTTAAAAGAGTTTAGAAATACAATTATAGATATAGTACAAATTACAAATGATACATGTCCGATCAATTAAGACTAGATTAACTCGATACGTAGCATAACAAACTAAAAAATGAAATATAATTAGACCCAAGGCCAACACATTGTGGAGTGTACCTCACATTTCGTCTGAAACAGAGCCAACATCTCAACAACGCAACAAATGGCGGCTCGACAAGTTGATAGTGACATCACGACATGGCGACGTGTTTCCTACTAAATCGGGTTTCTTCTCTTGCTTAAATTTTATCATTTTTTCCCAGTTAAATTCTAATAACTCTAGGGATATTCTAATCAGATTAAGCCACAAATTTTAGCCTAGAAATAGGGCTTTTAGCACCTCTAGAGAGAAAAATACAATAACAAAATTAAAACAGAGTTTTGTGGGAATTTCGAAACAACTTTGTATTTTCGGTTATTTACCATGTTAGTGAATTTTTCTTTACCCAAGGCTTTTTATTCACTTCGAAAGGCTTTTTTCACGAAAATATCTGTATCCAATTTTCTCGTTTTTCATTCTTGTTCGTCGCATAATTTAGATTTAACTCAACAGAAATGATCAGAGTTAAATCCAAAAATAATTTAATAAAGAACACACAAATAACATTTTGTGCATAATAAAACTCGAATTTAAACACTTAAAATTTCGAGATTTCAAACTTTTCCAATTGAGTGAGATAAAATAGGACAAATATGAAAGATAATGGGTTTTGCATAAAGGCATGGAGTCCACAAGGATAGATCCTTTGATGGTGCAAACTGAAAATTAATGTAAATTGACCAAACATTGACATGTTAGAGACAACATGTTCCCCCAATGCTTTATTTTCCCTCGTTCAATTTCAATCTTGTTTTAATTTGAAAAAAAAAACATGGTTTTAAAGCTTTTCTCAAAAGTGTCTTTTTCTAAGCCAATTTGTTGGGGGCCATCAAGAGATACCACAATTTTGGTTCTTGTCTTTATTCTCTTAATTAAGTCAACTTTCAATTTAATTACATAATTAATTAAGTATATCCGAGACGAAGTCAGAAATTTTGTATTAAAATATTTTAAATCGAATTATTAATTAAAAAAATCTAAATCGAGAAATCAAGAAGGTTAAAAGAATTTAACTTTAATTAAATTAACTATATAACATCAATGGCGGATCTTGATATGAAAGTTTTTTGAACAATTTTATTATAGGTTTGATACAATTATTAGAACTACACATAATCTCTCTTCAACCTTTAAATAGGAGGATAATGCGCTTCAGTGCACTTGAACCCACGTCCTTTTGTACTGACAATAATACTCATATCAATCGAGTTAAAACTCAATCGAAAAATTATTGGATATTAATAAAATAATTTTTTATACTTAATTATTTGACATGCCTTAAAAGTTAAAGTAAATAATAAACAAAATATAAAGGAAAAGGAAAAAAGAAGAGAAAGAAGATGCTGTCAAGTAAATATAACACTAGCATGCACTAAAATCTCTCTTCTTTTCAAGAACCCCCAAAAGAATATTTAATAAAACTTTAAAAAAATAAAATTAATCAATGGCCCCAAATCATAAGAACATATCCTCCAATCCAACTTTATTTTTCATTCGGTCACATATTTAATATTAAAATTTTATAGTAAAATTTCAACCTTAGATTCTTGGCAATCACAATGAAATCTAGTAAAGATAACCCTTATTCTTCAAAATTTGTTCTAATTATTATTTTTATTAATGCGTTTCTGCATAATCGAACCTACGTCCTCCTATATTGACAACAATACTCATATCAATCGAGTTAAGATTCAATCGACGTTTCAATTATCTTTCAAAATCAAATTATTGGGTTTTTCTTTCTAGATAAATTATATTGATCAAGTTAATCAAATTGAGATTTCGAGTTTCTATCAAAATTAATGGATCTAATCTAATAAAAATACAAAGTTTCATTGACCTTATACACCAAATTGAACAAAAAAAAAAAAGAGATTTTTTTGTCAAAGATAGTGGGTAGTGGGGTGTAAATTCTCATTTATATTTATATATATACACATCAGATTTATGGTACACACATGATATGGATGAAAATAAATTAGGTAATAAATATATTTATTTAACTTCAAACGAATAGAATAATCTTAACTAGAACAATAGAACATGAAATGATCCAAACTCGAAATGAATCGGATCCAGATTTACTCAACTCAAAAATAATTCGAATATTTTAAAACTCGAATTGAGACCTATCCAGATTAATCCGATCCAAAACCAATACAAAAGAAAAGGGAAAGAAAATATTAGTCTTACAAATATTGAAGATTTGGAAGAAGCCCAAGCTCTGGAACTAGAGTTCCTAATAATCCTGCATTACTTAGGTCCCTTCAAGAATCAAACCTCATTCCAATTGACATACATACATACGTATATACTTACACCCTTATGACAGAGTTTTCCCTGTTGCAAGTAACATGAAACCAAGAGCATGGGTTTTAAGAACATTGTTTGGATCCACCAGTTGAGTTTTCCAAGGATGTAGAGCCTCTCCTATAGCACATTACAAGCATTTTAACACAAGCCGATTAACAATTTTTTTTATATGATACCTAAACTCGAACTCATGTACTTCGTATTGTTGTAACATCAACGGTGTCAATTGAGCTAATATTTAATCGGGTTGTAGAGTAGTATCGACTCCTTCAAGAGAAGTCTTCGTAGTGTTATTCATCGGGTAGTTAACTGATCCCCCAACAACAGGACATATTGTCCCCTAGTCATGTTGGGATTTTGTCTCCCATCTCTGCTGAGAGCCAACTTGGCTCACCATGGGGAGGGGACATGTTGAGAACTCGGGTTGTTCGAGGGCGTAGACCACCCACTAAGAGGACGTGAGTAGAGGTGTTCATGGCCGAGCTAGGCCTAAGTATGATAGTAACACATTTATTCTTACCCAAGCTCGACCCAACCCGAAATATGGGCCTAACATATTGCCCAAGCCCGTCCATATTTATAAATGGCTAATCCAAACTCATTTTAAGCTCGCTCATATTTTTTTTATTTAGTTTAATATATAGTCATATAGATATTACTATAGATTTAGTCTTTTATGTGTTATAAATTACATAGTATATAAAAACAATATAATATGAAACATGACAAATTTGAAAAACTTACCGAACTCAAGCCTTAAATGTTCAAGTCCGAGTCCAACCCATATTTTAAACGGGTCTAATATTTCTTCCCAAGCCCGCTTTTTGGACTTTGTAATTTTATCCAAACTCTCTCAACTTCCAAGCGAACCTTCGAGCCTGAGCTGGTAGCTTGACCCATGAACATGTCAAGACGTGAGTATGCCTATCCATGGCTAGGCCTAGATAAGGTTTTTTTTGTCTCAAGTCGACCTAGCTTGGCCTAAATAAAATTTAAATAATAAAAATTTTAAAATTTAAACTTAACTATAGAAATATATAAAAAAAAATTTATTTTAAAATATTTTAATATTTTTTGAACAATGAACCAGATTTCTTTTGGGCAAGACGGACTAAAAACAAACTCAGACTTGAAAAAGAATTTGGAACCACGGTTCAAATGTTACAAAAGGCGAGACGCTCACATCCCCTTAGTAGGTGGCCCTACCTCCACGAACGGCCCGAATCCTTGAGGTGCTTCCCTTTATGAATCAAGCCACTCAACACACGTCGACTCTTAATGGAGGCAGGGGAGAAAACCCTAACATGTTCCGAGACAGTACATAGTAATCCATGGGTTTCCATGCCAGACAAGCATTGAAGTTAATGTAAAACAAAACATAAGGTGTCACAAAATGAAGTCAAATGGCTTATATATATACCTACAGAATTGCAATCTTATCAAGGAAATACATAGGCACAAAGGGAGGGGAGAAAGTAAGGAAAAAAACAATTATTTATGCTAGGGTTAATTTCAGCTAACATTACATATTAATTTAGTCCCTAAGCTTTAAAGGCGTTCTGATTGAACCCTTAAGGTATCAATATATCGTTCTGATAAGGTGATTTTGTTAGCCTAACCATTAGCTTTGGCCTTGGACTTTAAAATATTAGCTCAAATTTGAAGCATATCTAAAACACGTAGATCGAATTATAACCATGCCCATAATTACCGTATGAACAACTTGAATCTGACATGTTAAAAAGAAAAGAAATGGCTTTTCTGAATGTTATTGATGTTGTTTGAGCTATTCATGTGATAGGTATATATATTTATAAATTTGACTCACAGGTTTTAAATATGTTCCACGTTAGAACTAAACTAGCATTTAACGCCTAAATTGATGGCTAGGTTGATGGGAGGACTTGATTTATATAAATGTTAATACTTTGATGACTCAATTAAAATGTTTTGAAGTTTAGAGATTAACTTAAAATATGGGTGGCAATTTAAGGATGTTTAATGGAATTAACCCGTTATAATTATTTATTTCAGAAGAAAAATCTTTCCGTCGATAGACTTTTTTTTATCTATACCTCTCGGTATTTAGAAGTTGCATGAAGTCTAACTAAATTTCAAAGTCGAGTTAGATCAAACCCATAAAAACACCAAGCTCTTTTAGTATTTCATTTATAAGATTTAAAAAAGTTAAAACCCGAAATTTTATCTAAGTCTAAATTCAACATATATGGATAAAATTGAATAATTCAAAGTAAATTAAGAGATATTCAGTCATAGAGACCGTCTCCATCATAACTCATTCTCAGTCCAACAATGGAATTTAAAAATAGATAATATTAGAAAACCTAATTTGATTTATGGTGAAGGTGTATGGATTGTTTTTTCAACAATGTAATATACTATAATATTTTTTGTCCAAATTTTTGACTAAAAATTAAGACCAAACCATTAAAAACAAACCTTTCGATGCTTCACTTAAAAGGTTGGAAAACTACATGGTGTAAGTGGAAACGTTTTTTGTAATTTTTTTTTTGGTGATAACGTTTTTTGTAATTTAAGTCCAACATGACGTCGCCTATCTAAGTTTAATGTTACTTATAATAAAAGCTTAAACAATAAAATGGTACCTAAACTATATTACTTTTTTAAAAATTGGTATCTAAATTTTTTTTTTATCAAAATTGGTACCTAAACTATTAAACTGTTATCCATCCCGTTAAAAAAATTTTTCAGCCAGTTACGTTTTTTTAACATTATATTACTTATAATGTTACGTTTTTTTTGTTACGTGACAAGTTATGATTGGTTGAATTTTTTTTAACGAGACTAACGGTTGGGGTAAAATGGGTAACAGTTTAATAGTTTAGGTACCACTTTTAACCAAAAAAAAGTTCAGGTACTAATTTAGAAAAAGTAGTATAATTTAGGTACCATTTTGTTGTTTAAGCCTATAATAAATGCTATGTTTGAATATTTGAATTTATATTTTATTTATTATATATATTTAAAATGCAAAAAAAATATGAATTTTGAGAATTTCATATTCACTATTAAATAAATAATAATAAATCATGAACTTGTCGATTGAGTTTTAGTTCGATTGGTATTGATATTGTTGTCAGTGTAAGAGGACGTGGGTTTAAGTGTGTTGAAACGCATTATCCTCCTATATAAGGAGTTGAGAAAGAATTATGGACAGTTCTAGGTATTGTATCGAACAATGTAACATCCGCATTTTTGAATCGGAGTTGGAACAGTATAGGGAAGGAGTCAAGAATTAGAATACGTAGCTAAAATAAAAAGATTAGGAAAATTTAAGGATTAATTAGTAATAATGAGAAAGAAGGAAGGACGATATGGACAATTAGTCCAAAATAAATGATGAGGTCATCATGGAATTATGGCGATTAGAGATGGGTAAAATGGTAATTTAGAATATTTGATATTTTTGAAATGAGTAATGATTGAAGAAAGGACTCAAGTGTAGAAGTGATGAAAGGTCTAAGGACCTAAGGAGAATTAGACCATTTTTGGTAAATTGAGATATTCCATTAGAAATGTCTGGAGAATTAAAGAAGGGATGATTTTACATCGTTCATTTCCTCTTTGCTTTTGCCATAACTACCCCCATCTCCACCCATTTCTTCTTTTCATTTTCTTCATCATTTCTTCTTAAATTTCTAAGGCATCCAAGCTTCAATTTTTCATTTTTCTTTGGAATTTCTTTAAGAAAATCATAAGATTAAGCTATTAACTACCTTAATTCCATGAGAAAATCCATAATTTGAAGTGTTAAGGAGCAAGAGCTCAAGTTGGTAATTTGGAATTTTCAAGTGTCAAGGTAAGTAATGGAGAGATTAGCATGTCATACGTGTTTAATTCATGTTTTGGCATGAAAATATTAGTTGCTGGAATTTTTAGCTTACATGTGAATATATATGTGTTTTGTATGAAATTGAAGAGAAAGAAAAGAAGGAGAAGGACTCAATTGAAGAGAAAGGAAAAGAGAAGATCAAAGAGGGAAAATAAGCTTTCTACAAAAGTTGTAAGTACTACAAGTATTAAAAGGTTTAGAATTAATTAAGTTAAAGTGTTTATAATTTTAACATATATGATTAATTATGATAAGAATGATATGTTTAATTATAAGTGTTAATTATGTATGATTGAATGAAATTTAGTATAAAGAAACATGAGAAAGGATTTATTCTCATTGAAACAGTTTGGACAGAACAGAGGACTAACTTCGAAAATTCACCAAAAATTTTATATAAAGATTTAAGGGTCAAATTATATATGTAATTAAAGATTATTTAGTGTAGTTTCATATGGAAGAAACAATGAAAGGAAAGGAATTGTACATTCTGAGATATATCTGATTTTATGTAACAAGGTCAGAGTAGGTTCGAGTTCCCCTGTTCTGACTTTGAAAAATCATAGAAAAATTTAGAAAAATTATTAGAGACTGAAATTTATATGGTTGAATACTTAATGAGTCTATTTTCAAAAGAAATAGACGGGAACATCATTTGATCTCTGTACTAAAATATAGATAATTTTTAGTGAAGAAAGGTTGAAATTGTCAGGCAGCAGAGAAGGGGTAAATTGAAAGAATTTACTGTACAAATTGGTTAAATTAAAATTTCTGGAAATTTTATGGTAAAAATATGATTGAGTCTAGTTTCAGAAATGTCAAGCGGATTATAATTTTGAGTTCTGTAGCCCAAGATATAAATAATTTAGTGACTGTAACGCAAGTGGACAGCTTTGAAAATTAACGTGTAAATAAGAGTAAAGAGGTATAAGATGACATATATGTGACGAACAATGTATATGTGAAATATTATGTGCTTAGTTATAAATATTGATTATATGATAAAATGGTGATATTGTGGAAGCCTTTGAGTAAATAAAGGTGAGAAATATATGATTATGTATATGTGAAGAGAAATGTAAATGTGATATATGAAATTATGAGAAATGATGAAAATGAGAGATTATGCCCATGTACACAAGGTAGATGGCATGCCATTAAGGAACGCTAGCGCGCTCTCTGATTAGCACTGTGTGTGCTCTCTGTTTAGCACGTCTTGTGCTCTCTGTTATTAGCACTTCGTGTGCTCTCTGATTAACACTTTGTGTGCTCAGTACTTTGTGTACTCTCTGTTTAGCACTTTGTGTGCTCTCTGTTACCCAGCACTTATGTGCTCTCTGTTAAGTACTTCGGTACTCTCCGTTTAGTACTTCGGTACTCTCCGTTTGTTTCGTTTGTCCGATAGGTTCTACAGAAGTCTACAATGGGCCAAGTGGATAAATAAGCTAAGTGAGCTATGGTGACTAAATTGTGAAAAGTGAAAGAATGCGCAAACTGTGACATTGAGGTAAGTGAAACGTTGAACACATGAAAGGTAAGTACTATATGTGTATAAGTAATCAAATGATGATAAAACTAAGTAAGCTAAAGAGGCTAAAATAGCTAAGTTGTAAAAAGTGGATGAATGTGTATAATGTGATAATAAAAGAAGTTAAATGATATATATGTGAAAGGTAGGTATTTTATATGAATGAATATTCACAGTATGTTGAAATGAGTTAATAAAAAGTTTAGAATTGATTAATTATTCTTGTAATACTTACTAAGCCTTCACCGGTTTAACGCGTAGGTATAAAGGCTAAGTGAGGATAGAATCAAGCTAAGGGACCTCTCATCACATCACTCTTGAAAGACTTCAAGCTTAAGTACTTTATTTAGTGGTAAAATGGCATGTACAAATGGCATACTTAGGTGTCCCTATTGAATAGGTTACTAATATTGTTTTGAAAATTTACACGAATTGAAAGAAAAATTTTATTATACTCGTTTTTAATTCTCTAACACTGTGTGTAATACTCTTATGCTGGGTTTATACGTGTGAACCGGGTGTAAGGGTGTTACATTTGTTGGTATCAGAGCAAAGGTTTTCTAATGTCTAGGATCGGGAATGAGTCCACGTGTACATGCCATTTTACATGTTGAGGTGATGAGAGGATGTTTAATTATTTAATTGTTAAAATTTTGAATATTGTAAAAAGAAAAATGTCAAATAGGGCTCATGATGAATCCGGAGATGAAGGAGAAAGTAGGGCTCCAAACCCTATTAGAGAATCAGTATACTCGGATGATCATAGGGAGTATATGTTAGAAGAAATAACTCAACCCCCCTAATTAGTTTATATCATCTCGAGAAGAAATCCCGATTGTGATTCTATTGCAAACGATGAATCAATTGTTACAACAAGTTGTGAGTACTAATAATGTCTCGAATGTTCCCTTACCTAGTGCTCCTCAATAATAATTGTCTGCTTTTAGCTATCGAAATCCTGTAGAGAAATTGAGAAAATATGGTGTCGAAAAGTTTAAAGGTTAAAACAAAATTAAAAAAATGATGATTATCCAGCTGAGACTGAGGAATGGTTAGAAAATAGTCAAAGAGTGATAAAGAGCTACAGTGTATTGGGGAGGAAAATTTGAAATATGTGGTATCGTTGTTGAAAGGTGAAGCGTATCAGTAGTGGATTACATTGTTGAATATTCACCCCGTTGAGAAGATTCCATTGGAGAAAATGTCAGTTGAACAGTAGAGCTTGTTTTAAATGTGAGTCAAAGGACCATTTGATCCGAAACTGCCCGCGAAGAGGAAAATTACATGGAAACACTGGTGACTCTAGTGCGAGATCGGCAAGAGAGGTAATCGATGGATCAGAAGTCCGTAGACCTCGAACTTCTGTTATTAGAACAAAGAGAAGAAGAGGACGTTCCTGATGAGAATATCGGTAAATCTTCTTTTTGTGATTTTTCTATAAATTGTGTTAATTGACACATTGGTATATATATATATATATACATGTCAAAAGTGAAAAAAGAGAGATAGAATTAGTAGTAGAACCTACTAAGTATGAGATAGTTATTACTAATCTTTCAGGACAAAGTGAAAGAGTTAATAAAGTATGCAAGAGGTGCACCCTAAAGATTCAATGTTCTGAGTTTTTAGTAGATCTTATGACCCTTATATTTCACGAGATAAATGTGACAGTTGGAATAGATTAGTTGTCCGAAACGTGGGGTCATGGTTGAGTATAGAAGAAAAAGAATTTTTTTAAGAATTTCAGATAGCAAAGAAATGATTATGATTGCTGAAGATAAGTAAATAATATACTGATAAAAAGTTTAAGTTTTAAAAATGAAGTGTGAGAACTATATTGTTTTATTAAGAGGAATAACATGAAATGTGAATAAGTTTAAATTCATAGAATAACTAAAATAAAGTTTGAAAATGCTAGAGTTGTGATTAATTAGCTCGTTTAATAAAAAAATAGAATAAGCTAGGGTCGTGAATGTTTAAAGGAAGATGAACTTTAATCTCTAATAGTTACCTCGAGATTTTATTGACGCTGCAGAGTCAATAAAACTAGAGGGAAGGACCAGGAGACGTCACTCCAGTCCGAACTAGACAGGGATCCGATGATTCTTCTAAAACATTCATTGATCCTATCATTTTTCCTAAATGGTATAAATGAAAATAGTGATGGAAGTAGTCTAATAAGTAAAAGGGGAGTGTCCTTTAAGAATGAAAGGTTATGAGATAATGATAAGGTTTATGATACAAATGAGAAGCAGAAAAAAAAAATTATATGTTAGTAATTAATCTAGTATAGAGATTCGAGAGATTATTTGTCACTTTCGAGTTATGAAAGAAATAATAGAAGAAAGACAGAATTTGAATGCATGGAAGAATTACGATAATGAAAATAGAGTCGTATTTATGTTATAAAAGGATGAAAGAAAATACAAGGAGTTCTTTAAGTATTTATATAGGAAGATGGAAAACAATTGTATAATTTTAATGGTAATCAAGAGTTATGATGTTATATGTTTGAAGCTATGAAATACTATAGTAAATTATATGTTTGTGAAATAATGTGAAATAAAGAAAATGTATATTTAGATTAAATAATAAAAGGTTAAGCTTTAAGTTATAAATGGAAGAAGGGAAAAATAGTGAGCTGAGTTTGATAGTGAAAGAAGTGTGAAATTTCATGATGAGTTAATTAAGTCTGCTCACTTTCTTTCGGTAAGAATCAATTCTTCCTTTGATAAGTATATTTAGTTGTATGTAAATAGAAAAGTAAAACTTCATGACACGTCTATATTCATTATTTCTGATCGAAATCCATAATTTACATCAAAATTTTGAAAAAAATGTAAGACTCCAATATGTTGAATGTAGTTAAATGAGAATAAATTAGTGAGTCATGACTTGATTCAAGAAAATAGAAAAGAGAGTGAAATTGATCAGAGATCGTTTAAAGGTTGTTTCGGATAAAAAAGAAAATGTAAGAATGATAGTTATATGGCTTTTTTTTTTATCAAAAAGGTAAATAAAAAAAATACAATTCTTTATTAAAACATAATACAGTTTGCTTTGGTTTAAGGACAAATTTAACTAAAATTTTATAAATGAAAGGTAAATTTATTATAAATATAATTTTTGGGCACAATGAAATAGAAAAAATATTAACCTTCCTCAATAATAAATACATATAGTCAAAATATTACTGAAAGATTATATTAAATAATTGAATAACTTAATTCATTAATTTGTATTAAAAATATTATCATGGGAATATAAGATTACTCATGAAAGATGTGAAACAAGAGAATGTTATTCCGAAATCTCGTATTATCTTCGAAATGTAAGATCACTTGAAACAAACAACTCCGAAGAAATAATCAAAGTTCAAGACGCTACAATTACCACCCATTAATTGTTTCAAGCCCTAAAACTCTATCCGATTAATCCAAATTTAAATCCGATGCAATTTTATTTGATCACGAAAAATCAATAACAAAATCTAAATTAACTCAAACCTAAGCTAAATAGAACCCAGAATCAACTTGAACTCAAAAAACATGTAATGATCCAAATAAAAAATTATCTAAACTTGTAATGATCCGACCCAAAAAACATTGAGTCTCAAATCTAAACTCAAAACCAAACCCGAAAAGACTCAAACCTGAAATGACCCAAACCCAAACCAAAACCAAAACGACCTAAAAACTTTATAACCCGGATTAAACCGATCTAAATCGATCCAACCAAAACCCAGTCTAACCCAACCAATTGAAAATTCTACCTGAAAAGCATCAAGTCACAGCCATCAATCACAATCATCCTCCACCCCTCCTTTGCCTTACCATAACTCAAAACTCCATTGTTTGTGTCGTTAGGAAGGAAAGAGCAAAATTTTAAATGTGAAGGAACGAGCTAACATAAAACTAATAGAGAATATAGAAATGCTAAAATTACAGGTTTAGATGTAACAAAGGAAATATTTACAGCAATCTAAGCAAAAAAGATCACTCACTCTCGGTAGTACAGTCTTTTTAATCATCAGGAGCTTCAGTAGCCTTCACAAATCGACCTTTCACTCGTTTCCTCATATCCGCTCTAGCCTTCCTCGATTCATATCGAATGTGTTTATCATACCTATTTGGACCACAATAAAGCAAATCATAGTTAAATTAAATCCTCAAAAGTATTGATATTATATCAATCAAGTCTTTCCTATGAGTTTAGTCAGTAAAGGTACCATGGAGCCCTATATTAAGAGTCTTGCATTTTATCCCATCTACTCAAAAAATGGACAAATTAATCCATATACATTTGATCAAAGAGTAAATTAATCCTTTCTATTAAAGTTTTCATCCATTTGTACAGTTAAAAACTAACTAGGCTAACGGAATAATTAGACATGCCACGAGTACCTCAGGTTGATGTACAGAAACCAGTCTTCAACAATAGAAATAAATGAAATTTTTAACAGAAGTACTAGTTTACTTTTTTATCTAATGTAAGGGCCTCCTTGGTACTTTTACACAATTTACTCATAACAAACCGTGAGTGCACAGATTTAGTTATATACCTTCTTGTTTTCTTCTTCTCCTTGTAACGTTGCATCGCATTGCCTCTGTTTTGTGCCAGCAACTCACGATCAACCTTACTGGTTGCTGTTGGCATTGTGTGGTCGACCGGCCTCACAAGGAAAGGTTGTTCGGAGAAGGAAACATCGTTACAACCGGTAGAGCTTTTGGGTTTACCAAGAGCTGACCCTGATGATTGCTTTGGTATTGGTAGATTGTTGCTCTCAGATGTGGATGGTCCCTGACTTGCCCCCGGATAATTCGAGTCATTCTGCATTTTCAAGCTCCATAATCAACACTCAAAAGAATCTTTTAATGTTTGAAAAACAAAGGTACCCATTGCTAAGTTTATATGGTATCAAACAAAGTGTACAATGAGGAAATAAACTATCAAAATAACCCATCACACAGAACAGTGAGAACAAGATAATTGGTTGGGGTTTATGGGATTTATACTGTTAAAATTTTTATCAATTATATTATTAAAAATTGGTTCACTGTCCGGTTCTTTCACACATGAACCAGTTTTTAACAATAGAGATTGATGAAATTTTTAACTGAAAGACCAATTTGCTTTTCAATTTACTGCATAGGGACTAATTTACCCATTTTTCAAGCAAAAAGACTAAAATGTAATCCGACTCCTAGTACATGACCCTCCAAGATACTTTTACCCAAAAACTAGCTTTTTTAGTTGGCTTGAAAAATACTAACACACCCAAACAACCCCATGTTAAATTGGCATAAACTCCAATAATGGAAAGAGATATAATGTGAACATACGAGTTTATGAACAAGAAAAATCACAAAGATAGATTTAATATTAGAAGTGTGAAAGAAAATAATGGAAATGAGCAAAGGAACATACATTATTGAGTGAAGCCAAGTCGTGTTTTGAAGGAGGGTAACCCATCAAATTACCATTATTAGTCAAAGATATCTCTTTCATACATTGATTGAAATTCTTAATCACGAAACCTGCATCACCACCGTACCCAACTTCTTCTTCTAATCGAGATTGGCTACATTCTTCTTGATCCCTCAATCGTCCCAACTTAAAATCCCAAATCTGTAATCAATTCTAACCAATTTATTGTTACTACAATTTACTATAAGTAACATTGGATTTTTTTTATTTTTTAAATGAAATAAAGGAAAGTACCTGAGAAGTTTGACTGTTTGGATTACCGTTTAATTCTACATTTCCTCCATTAACGATGCGTTCACTCTCTTGCGTTTGCATCATAAGCAAAGAAGTAAATAGAGCTTGCGTTTGCGTTTGCGTTTGCGTTTCCGTTCCCGTTCCCGTTTCCGGCAACGGCTGTAAAACTTCTTGTTGAGTAAAAAACCCGCCATTTTGTTCGACGTTCGACGCTAGATTCTCTTCACCTCCACCGCCACCACCACCGTCTCCAACACCTTCTCCTCCGCCGCCGCACATTAGATCTCTTTTCATCAACTCAACAAGCTGCTTATAAATAACCTGTTTACACTTCCCGCCTCCGGTATTCTGCTTCTTCAACGTCTCCCCGTGACAACCAAAACTCTCGTACGGCACCATCATTTCTTGAAAACTAGTTTCGTACAACCACGATTCCACCGCCGGCATCATCAAATCCTGATGACACACGTTCCAGTTCCGATCCGTCGTTTTCTTCTCTTTCAGATCAAATCCCCAAACTGAAGCCAACTCCAAAGCCGACGGGCAACCAGAAAATCCTTCCACCAACGTCCGATCGTGCGCGGCCGACACGGAACAACTACCGTGTGCATCCCAATCACACTCTTGACAAAGCACCAAATTATCGGTCGAACACCGAACCGAAACCGGTTCAGAGCTACAATTATCACAGATCTGAGACCGCACGTGCTTACGAGAGAGCAGATTCGCTGAGTGTACTTGCTGGTCACAAAACAAACACAGTTTGGCCGAATCTGCTCGGCAGTAAAGAACCGCTATTTGTTCATTGCAGAAATCACACGGCACAGCTCCTTTACCTGCAGAAACTGGACTAACCATAGCTTTTTTTGGATCAAATTTAAATTAAAATTTTCAAAAACCCTAGCCTCAATGAAGAAGATGAAATGTTAAGCTTTCAAAGCGTAGCAGAGAGCAAAGCAGAGAAAATTAAATGATATATATAAATGATTTTTTTTTGGAATTTAAAAAAAAAACAATTATATGATTAAACAGATTACTATTTTTGCAGGGTATAGCTCGCAGTGTAATGAGCACATGAGAAGTATGGGGGAAAGGAAGTTTGTTTGAAGTTTTGACTGTGATAATTAAATTAAAGGATAAAAGCCTCATCTAGTCCCTCACTTTAATCATTTTTTAATTTGGTCCTTGAACTTTTTTGGTACCGGAACTTGGCAAATTTTTCTTCATTTGGTCCCTAAACTTAGACTCGAGAGTATCACATCATCACCTAAATTTTTTAAATTTTATATAAAATCTAGATAATTAAATTTAAGGGATAAAAGCATCATTTAGTACCAGAATTTGATTTTTTTAATTTAGTCCCTAAATTTAGACTTCTTTACTGATAGAGTTTCATGTCACCTGAATTTTTTTAGAAATTTATATAAAATCTAAAACATACCAAAAATATTTAAAAAAAATAGGTGATGACATAGCACAATTTAGAGTGTCACATTATTATACTTTAACGAAATCCAAGTTTAAGGATCAAATTGATAAAAGCTATCAAGTTTTGAGACTAATGTGAAGCAAAAAAACTTTAGGGATCAAGATGAGAAAAATTGTCAAATTCAAATTCTAAATATTGTTTTATCCCTTAAATAGAATAAAATATTTTTAAAAAATAGTAAGTACGTTTTCAAACTCTAAACTAATCGAATTTGAGGATATTATCCGTTTAAACACATTTTAACTCGTGATCTTTAAATTATTATTCTAATTAAAATGCTAATCAAATTAGGATTCAATCAACTTAATTTAAATATTTTAATTGATCATAATTATTAAAAGTATTAAATATTTGTACAAACTAGCAAATTTATTGGTTAATTTTGAATTTCACCCTTCTACTTTATGAAAATCGAAAACCTAGTCATTCTACTTAAAATTTTCAAAAATTCAATTCTTACAAAAAGTTAGTATAATTAAGTAACACTGTTAACCTTTCCATTAAACCGCTAACTTGAAAATCATCAATTTAGTAATTAAATACAAAGAATTATTACAAGCAACAAAATAGCATTTTCAAGTTGATGTGTTTATCGACGATCATTTCACTTTTTCAATTTCATAAAGTACAAAAACCGAACCTTGTGTATGGACTTGATGGTCAAGAGTGTTCATCGTCTTAGATGTGATATGAGTTCAAGTCATGTTAGTCACTATATGTAATTGACAAAAAAAAAAAACTATAGCACTATTAAATTATAGGAGTCAGATTATATCAAAGTAAACTATAGGAGACAAATCATAAATTAAAGTATAATAAAGGGGCTAAAACTACAATTTGACCAAAATAACACAGTTAGACTGCATTCTTCTCTTTTTTTTTCATTTTTAATTAAATTATTTTTTAGGATTTTGATGTAAAAAGGTTAGAGCACTGTAGCTGACGTTTGAGTTCAGAAAATATCTTACCCATTTTGCTGAGCTGGCATATCAGCTTACTTTATTAAATTATTTTTATATATTGTGGATTATTCCCGTAAATATCTTGGGTTGTTTTAACTTTTTTCTTTTTCAAGGGTTTTAGATCGAATCGGTAAAGTAAATTATCGATTTGTCGGTTTGATCATTCTATTCAGTTTAATTAAATAAATTATTAAAAATTAATTTAAATGATTTAATCATTCGATTCAGTCGATTCGTACTAATTTTTAGATTAATCAATTCAATATCTTTTTTCATATAGATAGATTCGATCAGTTTTAATCGATAGATTCGATATTGTTCAAACAACTTTAATTAAATTGAATTATATACAAATATGATTAAATTGATAGTCAAAATATATTCAAACTAATCGAAATAAATATAAGCAATTAAAATCAATCATAAATTCTTATAAAATTTATACTGTCAATGGGATCATTGAGTTAATGCATAATTGGCTACTATAAATGACATATGAAATACTAATTAATAAATTTAATTACTTGTATAAATAAAATGACTAAGGTGGGTTTAGATGGCTTTTTTATTTCATGTTACAGTATTGTTATTGTATTTAATCTCATCGTCATCGTTATTTTTACACTAACAACCAAATAATGCACTGTCCATTCAAACTCTTAAAATATTGATAAAAGGGATAAATTAATATTTAATCTTTGAATTCGATAACTTTTTTAAATTTAAGTTCAAAAACCAATTTTTTTAAAAAAATATCAAGTTACCTCGTGATGCCACCCTTAGAGATTATGCCAATTTTTCAAAAAGAAATTACAATTTTTTGTTTATAATATTTTGTATTTTTAGTTTTTATATAATTTTTTGAAAAAAAATGATGGGGTGATTTAATCTTAAATCGCAGTATAATCACACCTTATTTGAATCTAAATTCAAAGATCAAATTGAAAAAAAATTGTCAAGCTCCATTAAGGTATGATGATACGATATTTAGATATTATGTCACATCATCGCTTGAATATTTTTTAAAAAATATATTTTTTTATAATATTTGATATTTTTAGTTTTTATATATTTTTTAAAAAATTAGATGATGATGTGATTTAATCTCAGAATATCACCACACCTTATTTGAATCCAAATTAAACGACGAAATTGTGAAAAGTTATCAAGCTCGAGAACTAATGCAGCCCAAACAAAAAAGTTAAAGGATCAAGTTGAAAATGGTTACCAATTTTAGGGACTAAGTGTTGTTTTATCCAAAAAGAATCACGTGGACGGTATAGATAGATGAGCTGAGCTGAGCTAAGCCGATACCAAGAAAAAGGTGAATTGCGGCTCCCAAAGTCAAGTCTACGGACAAAGACACGTCGTCATCCATGACGTTTTCTAGTGTTCGTCTACATCCCTACTTACTTTTTTTTATTAGATTCACTTTTTCTTTTTGGAAAGGTTAAAATTTTTCATAAGTCCTTGTACTCTTCAAAAATTTAGAATTTAGTCCATGTACTTTTATTTTCAATAATTTAATCACTTCATTTTTCAGATTTCAGAATTCAAGTTTAGTTGTTAACACTGTTAAAAATTTTTCTGTTAAATTTTTTGATTTGATATTTTGAAATAAAAAAGCACTAATTTAATAGTCACGTAACTAAAAAAAACGTTGCAATAAACTTGAATTTAACAAATTAATTTTAACAATATTAATAGTTGAACCTGAATTTTGAAATTGAAAAAAATAAAAATGCTAGGAACTAAATTCTAAAAGAACATACGGACTTATGCAGATTTTAACCTTTTGGAACTTACAAATGAGGGAGTAAATATAAATTTAATGTTATTTTCTATCATGTGGAAATGTATTTGTTAAATAAAGTTAATATTTGAAACTAGAGAGCGAAAACGATGGAGCTCGTCGATAATTAGATTTATTTAAGGGTTGGGTTATTTGTTGGATTTGTTAGATTCAGTCTATGACTTGAATTGGATTCGATTTAGGGGTTTAGGTTTAAGTAATAATTTAAAGAATTATTTCGTATTGTAACTTAACTTGATTTATAAACATAATTGAATCGAATTAAATGATATATTTATTGAACTAATCAAGTTACTTTGTCAAGAAAATTTAATTTATAGGGGTTAAAGTGTAATTTCTATATTTACTCATTTTATAATTTTTTTTATAGGGATCAATATGATAGTTTTTTCATTTTACAAAATCCGTATTGAATCTCATTTACGTTGGTGTCTCTTTCTCACCGATTCGTTTCAGTATCACTACGATGGCAAAATCGTATTTTCCTTTTATAAAAAAAAGTGAATAACAAATCTTAATAAGCCTTTCACATGATTTTTAAATTCTCCCTTTTTATCAATTTCAGACTTTTTCTAAGTAGGTACCTCTCCCACCGTCCAAAAATATCTGACTAATATTATAATAAATACTTTTTCAATTCTTACCTTTTTGTCTGTTGAGTCGTAATTTAATTGGTATGGATATTATTATTAATGCAAAAAAATGGATACGAGTATGTTAAAGCGTATTATCACCTTATTTATGGGTCAAGAATGGGCTATAAATAATGCTAAGCATTATGTAAAAAAAACAGATATAATCAGAACCTATAATGAAATTATTTAAAAAAATTATTATCTTTTTTTTTTCTTCAAATTTCAAACATTCATTATTGTATTTTCATGATTAAAACATATATGTATTGCGAATTAGATGAGGTTAAATTTGAATTATAAATTAAAAAAAGTCAAAGTATAAATTTATATTTTTTTTAAGTTTTAGGAGGATTTTAATGTAACTTTATTATGGGGAGTTCCTCTAGATTTGCCCCTAATTGTGAATGAGGTTTTGGAAAAATTGACAAATATTGAAGTTTTAATATCGAGTATTTAAGTTCAAGTTTCATTATATGCAAATGTTACGTGTGAATTTTTTTTTTAAACAAAGGTGAAGTCAGAAATTTTATACTAGGGGTATAAAATCAAATTATAAAATTTCGAAGGCTAAAACATAATTTTATCATTTTATTTACTTAAAACTTTTTAAATTTTGAAAGACTAAAATATAAATTTACCAAACTAAGGAGGGCCTAAAGTTGTTACCTGCCCTTTGCCCTTAGATTATTCTAGTTTTAACTCACATCATGTTTAAATTGTTTAGATCTATTCCAATTTCTAGTCAAATTATGTATGAAATTTGGTAATTTTTAAAGGGATTAAAAGAATAATTTTTTTGTTTTTCGCAGATCCAAACAATAATTCATTATGAATTTAAAGATTAAATGATCATTTTGATCAATTTTTCTAATGATAGTTACTAAACTATAAAAATAGATAATTATTAATTGAATTGAGAGTTAGAAATGGGGAGAGGTCCCCCAAAGATAAATTGTGTCCTTGTTTGTAATTCAACACGTTTTTTTAATGAAATTAACCATCAAATTAAATGCACCAACAAAATGATTGAAAGATAAAAATATTTTAACCTTGGTTTAATTTTACCGCTTTTAGAGTAAAAAAAAAAAGTTACTAGCAAAATCAGTCACGTTTTCAGGCCGCAATATGAACAGTAAAAGCACGCTTATTACAAGGAGGTCGACTCAGGTATATAAAAAATATGAAATGGGAATACTATTGCTCTAATGGTCAAAATGTTTATTATTTTAAGTGTGATATGAGTTCGAATCGTATTAGTTGTGTTAATTTAGGGTTTTACAGGGGCATAGCTGGGAAGTTGGCAGGAGTCTCGCATCCCTAAAATGAAAAAAATTCATTTAAACCTTTTAAAATTTTTAAAATTTTAAATTACTAAAAGTAAAATTATATTTTATCCCTTTAAAAATAATAAAATATTGATTTAATACTTTAAAATTTATAAAGATATAAGCTATTAAATTTGTGAAATTGCATTTTTACTAACGTAAAAATTATAAATCTTGATTTCATACATTTTTACTAAGTGTACAGTTGTAAATCTAGTCTATATTCTCCAACAAGATCATTCTAAGTCCCTAGACTTTTGGAAATACATTAATTGAATTTTTATTGAGTAATACGTGAAAATAAGAAGCTGACATGACATTCGACATATGATAATATGTTTACTCCCATCAGATTTTGGAAATAACAAAACTTAACTTAATGAATTTAACAATTATTGTGAAAGCTGAAATTTTGAAATTTGAAAAGTACAGAGACTAAAAACGACCAAATTAAAGTATATGGACTAAATCTGTAACTTTTTATTAAGCTACGTGATGCCATTTGATTTGGATATCAAATAAAATATTAAAGCTAGGCTCAAATACCAAATTGAAAAATTAAATTAAATTCAGGTACCAAATGATATATTAACTTTTTTTTATTATAAATAATACCTATAGAAATGTTTGAAGGGGCAGATCTAAGGCATTATTTAGAACTTTTATAATTCATAAAATTTTAAATCAATAATAATAAAATTACGTTTTACATCTAAAAATAATAAAATTTTAATTCAATTATTTAAAAATTATAAAAATATATAATTTAAAATTTGATCTCAAAATATTTTTTTGACTTCGTTCCCGTCCCTAAATCGTATTTCTGTATATCCAGAAGAAACGGAACAAAGCCTGCATGCACAAAATCTTTGTAGAGAAGATAGAGCAAGATCTTTAATAGAAAAGACGTGACCAAATCTTTTTATTTAATATTTATAATATTATTTCACAATTATTAATTATTTTGTTTGTATATCTTGTGATGTGCATTAAAATCAACCACACCAAGACAACAAATAAAACATTAAACCCTGAATTGAAAATGAAATATGAGTTTTATTAATGCAGTTCGTCATTTAGTGAATGATTTTATTTTTAGTAATTTTTAGAATTGTTATTGTCTCAAGTGTTGTCTTAATTTGTTATCACAAACGTTGTTCGAACAATGAATAAAATATATTGTCTTAAATTATTGTCTAAAGAGATGTTCGAACAAAAAGTGTAACATATTAATAATGGATAGTTAAGAAAGAAGTGGGCAACGAATATGAGTATATTATTGTTTTATTTAAAGAGAAACTTCATATGTTTGATGAGTTCATACATTGTGTTTAAGCATATTCAATGATGAATTAAGTTAGAAGTTGGATCTTTGAAAAAAGTGCAATGGATTCGAATATTCTCAAGTTATTATAGAACGAGAGTAAACTTGGGAAGCATTAGAGCTTCTGTTCCGAGATGCTATCTAATGCTTAAGTCAATACATGAGTTTTACAATGGAAAAAACAATAATTTAAAGACGTAGAAAAATAAAGTAAACAATTGTGAATTCAAAGGGCTAGCAAGGGCTCGCCCCCTAAAATAGAAAATTTTTATTTAGGTCTGAAAATTTTAAATTTGTAATAATAAAATTACACTTTAATCCTCAAAAATGATAAAAATTATAAAATTTAATTTCGACCCCTTTAAAAAATTTATAACTTTGCCCTTGAAAGTAAAATGATGAAAATCCTCAATGAAGAGAGAATACCTATATTTCTCTTGGTCCAAAGATTGCTCCCGTATTTATTTTTGGTTTAACAATTCACGTGACGTAGTGGATTGATTTCGTATTTTGCTTCATTATTGTATAGAGGGTACAAAATGTAATCTGACTCTTTGTATAATTGATTCCATGATATTTTCATCTTTTGCAAGCTCTCGACGGAACAAAACTTTGAGATTTAATTGTTAAATCTGAAATCAATTTTGAATAATATATAATTTGATAGGTGAGTTCTGATTTTATGATAAAAAAAAAACTATTTTTTTAATCAATGTTTACATATTATTAATCACAAAATAAGAAAATCTGACTTGTAATTAACTTAGAAAGAAAATATCCAAGAAACTATCTTTCAAACAGAGCATCCTATCAACATTACTTTTGCATGAATATATTCCTTAAATTGATTTGGCAAGATTTCATTTGTTCATAAAATATCAACATGTAAAATTTCATTCCAAGAATAATAAATTTATTCATGGGTTGAGTTATAGTTTAATTTTAAAATATTCAACTTCCGCTTATTTTTTATTCAATTCAATTCGGTGTATCGATAAAAAATTAATAAAATATTAAAAAAATTTACAGTTAAATCTAAATTTCTATTATTTGAATCGAATTCGAGTCAAGTTGATTCGATACATGAAAATTCTTGTCCAAACCTAGCTCGGGCCGATAACCTTGGGAGACCTAAAAACATATCTCGATCTCACAACATAAAATTCCTAACTTCACCACTAGCCAATAGGGATTCGTGTCATCAAGTTTGAATTTTCATATTCGGGTTGTTGATCTCAACGATCATATCAAATCCGATCAAGTCATATCCGGATCGATGGAATTAACATTTCAAGTTCGGGTAAGAATTAACAAGTTTAAATCGATGTAAAAGTACAAATCCACCCTTAAGGAATCATTCGGAAATTCATGAAATGGGCCTAATAATGCAACTAAGACTTGTGCTTTGACACATCTACCTCTCCTTCCCAAAGAATTTAAAAATATGCTCTTAGTGCTTGTATTCTTCATATATCTAGAATATAATCCTTTTATCTTTATTTTCAAAAAGATTTCAAAAATTTTTTCAAATTATTAATATTATTAAAGTTTCTTCTGTTAAATTCAATGGCATGACATTTTGAAATAAAATATAAATTTGATAGCCATGTAATAGAAAAACAATTACGTTGTAATGAACTTAAATTCAATAAACGAATTTCAATGGTGTTAACAATTGAATTTACATTTTTTTGAAACAAAGAAACTTCATATAAGAATTTAATACTCGATCCTTCACGATTTGATAAATCCTTAAAATGATTGAGTTTTTGCAGTGGCGGAGCCAGGAATTTTTTTTTGGGGGCCGAAATTAAATTATATATTTTTACGATAGTACAAATCTAATTTCATCATTTTAATAGCCTATATCTTTATTATATTTAAAGGGTTAAATTAAATTTTTATCATTTTTAAGGTGACAAAGTGTAATTTTACCATTATTAATTTAAAGTTTTATAAATTATAAAGGGCCTAAATTAAAAAATTTACCATTTACCATTTTAAGGGACTATAATATATATACGAAGGAGAAATTACAAAAATCTTAAATTTTATGAGATCTACTTATATTTTTGAAAGAATCATAGTGTAAATTTGTAAATGACTAAATTGAAAAAATTGAAATTTGGGGAGGCTATGACCCTTAAACCTTAACGTGACTCCGCCACTTGAGTTTTTGAGATCTCCAAATCATATTACTCAAAGGGAATAACACGATCTTCAAATTGCACTTGTAAGATGACAAGTGGCTCTTCTACCAGATTTTACTTGTATACATGATTGAGTTGTGGATGGGGATGTGGCCTTTGGCATGATTATGGGTTTTGGAATAAAATGCTGTAAAAAGTGGAATGTGAAACCAACTAAGGATGAATTGGAATATTTTGCTTTATAGATTTTGTTGGGTTAAAGCAAAAAGTTCAAAACACTTATTAAATATATCGATTTTAATTTAAATTTGAAAATTTGATTCGAACTGTTGGAATTAAATCTCAAGCCAATTTGATTTGACTGTAAAAATCAATTAATTAGAGTCTAAATTAACTTGAACCTAGCATTGAACCTGCATGACCTAAACTTAAACAACACAAACTTGAAATAACTAAAATCAGAAATAATCCAAACTTGAAATTACCCGAAAATTTTACCCAATTTAAAATCAACCTAACTTATTCAATTGATGCTGTAACATTTTTTACATAATAATGAAGTAATCTAGGCTCATACTTGGCTATAAATAGAGGCTCATGCAAGTGATGCATTTCCCTCAAAGAAGGAGTTGGGAGAGCTTTCCCTTGGGTTAGGGCCCGACTCGACTCGATTCTGACATAGCTGAGGCCTGCCGGAAGGGTCTTAGATGGTGAAAAAGAAGTGCTACATGAAGACCTAAGAGTGGTGTTTTTGCAGCCGAGGATGACATGCCGGTGGCCTAGTCTAGGCATGGAATTTTAGCAACAGAAATGAAATTGGCAACACCACAAAAAGGTGGGCTGGTTCACTTTGTTGGATCAAGTTGGTGGTGCAAAAGTTGATGAGAAATGGAAAAAAGGGTGTTGGAATGCACCACAGGTGGTCTTCTTGGCTACGAAACCGGATCTTATGGCCCTTGCCGGGCTTTCTCTTCGTCCCCAACCAGACCAAACGAAGGCTTTCTCCTATTCTAATCTTACCAGTCTCTCCCTAGATAGGCTACCAAAAGAGAGACGGTATATGTAAAATCTATATGGTAAAAGTACCATGGAAGTCGCTGTACTGAGAGTTGGGTTGTATTTTGTCCCATTTACTCAAAAAATTGGTAAATTAATCCCTATAGATTAGATCAAAAAAAAAACCATCCTTTTCATAAAAATTCCATCCATTTTTATTGTTAAAAACTAGGAACACGTGGATGAAATTTTTAACGGAAAGGACCAATTTGCTCTTCTAACTAACATACCAGGACTAAGTTACCCAGTTTTTGAATCGAGGGGCAAAGTGTAATCTAACTCCTACTAAAAAGGCTTCCATGATACTTTTACTATTTATCTATCTGTCTACATCATATATATATATATATATATATATATTATACAGAAGAAAAAAAGAAGCAAAAGCATATACAATGAACATAACCACTGGTTTTCGGCAGAAGGCGAGTAGATACAATCGACCATTCGATGGAGTAAGAAAAAAAGGTTGAGAAGCATTATCTTATGGTCATGTATGTAGGCTAATTATGTTAATATTCACAATAGGGTTCCAAATGAATGCAATAATATATATAACTATAACTAGTGGTATTACAACATATGGGGAAGAGCTTTGTAGTCTATTTACCAAGAAACAACATATGTAATATAGAACATCCTTGTATGGACAAAAAGAATTGTTTTAGCAAAATGCCAGAAAAAGCAGAATAATCGAAATGGTTTTAACAGGGACTTATCATGCAGGCAAAGCAAAACTCTCTTGCACCCATTGTGGCATATCCACCACTGCACATGGATCTGTTTTCTCAAAATCAGCAACCTGCAAGAAAAACCATCAAACAACAAATTTGCTTAAAAATGAAAGCAAGCATCAGTGGCCTAACGTGCCATTAAGTTTTGGGGAAGCCTACTTAAAATTTTTAAAAAATATCAGGGGTTTAATAAGATTTTTTAAACCTTTTGGGGTTCAGCTAAAATTTTGAGGAAGCCTAACTAGAAGGCTTGGAAAATTTTTCAAAAATTGGCCCCTCTGGCTCCAAGGAGGTTACACTCTTGGCAAACACTGATTGAGTAAGATAAATCCATCCAGGGTTAATTGTCTCAAACGTCCCCAAATTATAAGTGCAAATGCTAAATCAATCTTCAATCTTCAAAACATTTTAATGGAGTCGTTAAGATATTAATATCTACCAATGAAGTCATTTTATTAGCCTAGTTGTCAGCTTGGATATTAAATGTCAACCTGGATCTAATGTGAAGCATATTTAAAAATTAAAACACGTTGGTCAAATTTTATACACGCATAGCTTTTATATGGATATCTTTAATATGATGTGTTACAGAAAATAAAAAAAAACAATGTCATTAAATTTTAATTTCAACATGAACCATCTAAATTGCACATAGGATAAGTAAACACGTATTTTCATGCTCACATTAAATCCAAACAAGCAGTTAAATTGACAAAATGACATATTGCAAATATTTTGAAGATTCAATTTAAAAAAGTTTTGAAGTTAGGAAACCAAATTAGAATCTAAACCATAATTTGAAGGGTAAAAATGCCATGGAGGCCCTTACAGTAAGAGTCAAATTGCATTTTGCTTCCTTTACTCAAAAAATATGCAAATTAATCCTTGTATGTTAGATGAAGAGCAAACTAATCCTTTCTATTAAAAATTTCATCCATTCCTACTGTTAAAAACTGACATTGCTGACAAAATAACCAAACATGCGGCTCATTCTGACATACAAGATCAATTTTCAACAGGAGGACCACTTTGCTCTTTGATCTAATGGACATGGACTAATTTGCCCATTTGTTAAGTAGAGGGAAAAAAATACAATCCGACTCTTAGTACAAGAACCTTTATGATATTTTTACCTAATTTGAAGACCTCCAGTAAAATTCCAGAAGATTATGCCCATTTTTCTCTAACATGGGTGAGAGCTTCTTTCATTTCATACAAGGAACCCTGAATTTACTTCCACAACATGTACTAAGAAAATGAAGGAAAGGCTGACCTTTTCGGTGCAGGCCGGGCAATAATGATACTTATGCCACAGGCAGTCCATTGATGGGCAAAGAAAGCATATTCCAAGCATGAAGGGCATCATGCAAGCTACATATGCTGCCAAGCTAGGTTTAGACCTGAAATAGCACATTGAAATTTAAAGATTTGATGATGGATAACAGTAAATATAATCTTTTTAACAGGCCTGTAATAAAAATTTGATACGTTAAATTAAAGAGTACAAAATTATTTATCTACATGGATAAACATTTATTTGGGTTAAATGGAAAATTTTGATTTTTTATTCGGATAACGAGATCAACTTGAATAACTCAGAAATATTTAATCTAAAATTTGAATTTTTTATTGAATTTTCCGAATAGATTTGGATTTTACTAAACCCTACAAACAACCAAGCAAGAAAACAACACAATGCAATTAAATTAAATATTTAAAAAAAACCGAGTATATAAAATGGAAATCGGGATTTTCCCTTTGGGTCATAAACAAAAAGAATATACCTGACCATGGTGAGTCCAGAATTACCACAATAAGGACAATTAAAAGGAGCCGGGGTGTCTCGATACATAGTTTGGTGAATCGGAATGCCCTTTGGGTCACCGTATATGACGCTCGCTTGGTACGGATTCACCCCAACAAAGTATGGAACTCCGACCACCGGCTCATCGTGTTTCTTGAACATTCTTATTTTTCACTTTTTCCGGTGGGATTTTGATTGAAAAATTGGTTTCTTCCCCAAAAGAATACGAGAGAGAATCTGGGAAATTATATTGAATAAAAAAAGGAAAAAGAGTAACTGTTAAGGGTAAAGTGAGGGGGAATTCAATTAGTTGGGATTTTGGGGAATTTTGTGGTTCTTTACTTGAAAGTTCCATTTTCAGATGGATTTAATTACCGGAAATCCGATTCCTTCGTTTTCTAGAAAGAGGGAAGTTTGAGCATTGTGCACGGAGCATTGGACAATTGGCATTTCCCCCGTTGCCTTATCCCAATCTTTATGTAGCAACATATACGGTTTGATCGGTCCATTCGATTCAATTCATTTACTCGTTTTAGCATGGTTTTTAAATTGGTCATTAGAGAATCAATCGAGGTACTGATACTAAACAATAGGTTGTGTCATTTGATTAGCGAATAGGTAGGGATCAATTAAGCTTGAATTGGACTAAAAATGAGTTTGAAATGTTATTTTTTTTTTTTTAATTTTTAAATATTTTTATTTTTGATTGAATGGGTTGAATTTGTGAACTAGTGATTTGGGTCCAGTTCTGAAAATTTTGTATTTTGGATTAAATTAATTGCATTAATCCAAACTTGAAAATTTACTTAAAATAATATCGATGTCAATTGAATTAAGACTCAATCGACTTAAATATTTTCAGTCATTAATCTCATTGTACGATATTGTCGTATCTTTGGCGTCTAAATTGTATCTTTCTAATAATTATTTTTTTGAAACTCTAATAATTAATTATTTAATTTAAGTGTTTTTAGCCTTTTGATTAATGGATAATTTTCATTTTTATCCCTTCAAAAATTAATACAATTTGGAAATATTTTAGCAAAAAAGAAAAGTTTTGACCCCTCTAAAATGTTATATTTACAATATTTTTGTTCAACAACGTAGTTATGCAATAAAGATTAGGGATGGTAAAATTCAAATTGCTCGATGAATTCCGAACGATTTTTTTTGTTTGAAAAGTGAATGTAGGGAGAAGGGAGGTGGATTTTTTTTTTTTTTTGGATAGTGGGATGGAGCATTTGTGGTAATTTTTTGCCCCATCCTGAACAGCCTCACTATATAAAATTATCATTTTATCTTTGTATATATAAATTACTAAAAAGGTAAAATTGTAATAATGTAATATAGAAAAAATCATATATTTTATGATTAAATAATTGCTCGACTTTAAAAAAATTGAAAATATTAAAGATAGATAGTAAAAATTAAATTGAAACGGAGCCGGATGAAATGAGGATGAATGCATCAAACATTCATGAAGATGATCGTGATTTTTAAAATTATACATTCATAGTAAAATGAAACGGGAGACGAGTGATGGGTCAAAACGTGCTATTTATAATGTACCAATGGATTTAACAATATCCACCGTCCCCTCGCTACATTATCATCCCTATTAAAGACCAAAATATATATATATATATATATATTTAAAATACCATTTAATAATGAAAAAGTGATGTGGAGTTGCATGATCATTGCCATTCAATTATTAAACTTAAAATTAAAGGTCATGTATAATGCCCATTTGACTTTTAGCGGCTTTTAAAACTCTTTGACTTTTTTTAATACACCAAATAAACAAATCCATTATTCTAATTTTAATTGTATTTTATAAAATATAATTTTTAATTTATTATTAAATAATAGGGTAAACTATAAAAATAGTCACTTTTGTTTGTCTCGAGTTACATTTTAGTCACTTATGTTTGAAATTTTACGTTTTAATCATTTATGTTAGTGTTTTGTTACAAAGTAATCACTGTGCCGTTAAGTTCCGTTATCTCCCAAATGATAATCCTACATGGCAGTTCAACTAGATTTTAAGTGACAACTTGAATTTTCAAATGGAATGAGAATAAATCTTTAATTAAATAAATTTAATTATTAAAATTTTTAAACCTTAAACCTTAATTGAAAAAATCTTAAACCCATTTCCACACACCTCTCTTCTTCATCTTTATCATCATCATCTTCTTCTTCCTTTTTTATTCCAATATCTTTAATTACAAATCTGTCTCAAAGCTTGAATCTTTAAAACCCATTAACCCAAATATTCAAAGATTCAATATCTTCTTCCCATTAAGTTTCTTTGGGTTAATGGATTTTAAAGATTCAAGTTTTGAAACAGATTTGTAATTAAAGATGTTGGAATCAAAATGAAAGAAGCTGAAGATGAAAAATACAAGCGTGTGGGAAAGGGTTTAGGGTTTTTTAAGCTAAAATTTAGTTTTAAAAATTTTAATTAATTAAATTTATTTAATTAAAAATCTATTCTCATCCCATTTGAAAATCCAAGTTGACACTTAAAATCTAGTTGGACTGCCATGTAGGATTATTGTTAGGAAGATAACGGAACTTAACAGCAGAGTGATCACTTTATAACAAAATAATAACATAAGTGACTAAAACGTAACATTTCAAACATAAATGACTAAAATGTAACATGAGACAAACAAAAGTGACTATTTTATAGTTTACCCTAAATAATATGATATATATAAAAATTATTTTATACTAGTGGAAGAATAAAAATAATGAAAAAAATTATTTTATCTTAATTTAAGTTCGGATTTACAGGTTTAAGCTATTCGAGTTTGTCAATAATATTTTTCAAGTCAATTCATTTTGAGTTTGGGTCATTTTGAGTTACTTCTTGAAGACACTTCAATTCTGGGTCAATTTTGATTCGTGACTTATTTTATTCGAATCATTTTTGTATTTGAATCAGGCAAATTCGAATCGATAATTTTTTATAATCAAATCAAAATTGAATCAAATTTAATTTTAGATTAATCTAATATTTTAAAAATAAATCTATGATCTAACTACTTAAACCATTGATTCGAAATTAAAATTTAAACATTTATTTTATAAATTATAAAAATTAAATAAAATATTTAAACTAATTTAAATCCAATCCTATTACAGTAACTATAGATTAATCGGAATTCAAAATAATAAATTTTTAATTAAATTAAATTTTGATTAATGTGAAGGGTTATTTAAATGCAACCCACAAGTGAGACGGTTCAAGCAACGCAACATACTCTCTCATCTTTCCCTTTCGTTTACCCACAAATCTTCCATCGTTTTCTTCACTATCGGGGAATAATAATACGGTATAATGACAGCGCCATCCACGGCGGCGATCACGGCAGCTTTACGGAATTGTTCCTTGAATCATGAAACAACAACCACCGGCGTCGGTGCTTTAGAAGAAGGAGGAAAAACAAGGAGGTCAACGGCACCAGACGATAATGACGACGTCCTTCAAAACGGCACCGTTCCTGGCACTACCTTGGACCTCCTCAACCCCCATCTATCTGTTCCTCATTATAGGGAACAATGCCTTGTTCTAAAGGTTAATTTAATTCACTCTTTTGTTTTGAAATAACTTTAACGTTATTTGAGATGCATTTAATGCGAAAACCCCATGGCAGATCTTGGTTTCTTTCCTTATATATATACATATATGTTCTTTAATTCACTTTTGGATCAAAAAGGAATTTATTGTAAATTGGAAAAGCTTTTCATATGACAGACAGGAGAGGATCAAAATACGGCAGCCGAGTTCGGCCGAGATTCTTACTCAGAAAATGACGACGACGGCGGCGCAGACGACGATGATAATAACTGGTATGACAGTGAGGAATCATCTCCTTCTCCTTCTCCTTATTCTTCTTCTTCAAGAGATCACAAAAACGACCATCACAGCCATGGAATCGAGGAAGAGAACGACGACATTTTGGTCGTGGCCGGTTGTAAGAGCTGTTATATGTATTTCATGGTGGCTAAGAAAACTGAAGGTTGCCCTAAATGCAATGGTCAACTTCTTCGTTTTGATCATCACCATGAATGAACCCAGATTTGAATTTTTTAATTTATTTTCTTCTTCTCACGTAATCAAATTTTTTTTCCTTTACTTTATTATGGTTGTTCTTCCTTTATTTTTTCTGGGAAAGATTTCTATAAACTTCTCAAATAGTTTAGAAACAATCGCAGTTGGATCGAAAATCAATTACGATTAAATATTTTAATAATTGGATTTTAAAAATATTGGGACGCCATTGATGGAGAGGTCAAAGGAATAATATTGGTAATGATTGCGACGTGAGGGGGAGGTGAGCTTTTTAATTTTCCTAGGCATTCTTTATTTTATTTTACAAAAAAAAAATATTTATAATAATAATTGCTTTTTTTAAATATAAAATTATTTTAATTATTTTTAACTGAATTTATATTTGATTAATTACTTATACTAATTAAAGTATAGATTAAGATTTAATATAAATAGATATGAACCACTTGAATTTGAGTTTGTGATTCATATCCGATAACTGGTATCAATCGATTGAATCGAGATAAAAATGGTTGAACAATTGGCTAAACTGTTAGAACTAAATTTTTTTATGATTTTCTAATAATTTTTAATCAAATTTGGTTAGTTGATGATATGATCAATTTGATATACCACCACTATATAAATTTATACATTAACAATAAATCATAAACTAATATTTTGTTAAAACCCTATAAAATTAATTACAAATTATTAAAATTATTAATTATTGTCCTTAATTAATGGAAGGGGGAAGGCTGGACTCTGTAGTTCTTTAATCCTCACATCATATTCATTAATTATTATATATTAATTTAGGGTTCTAAACAAAGATAATTGGGGCTTGATTTTTTTAATTAGACATGCCAACATTCAACAAGTAATAATTATTGTTACTTTCCCTTGAAGCAATGATTATCTCTAACATAATTGTTTAATAAATTTAAAAACAATAAAAATTCTTTTTTAATTGTTGTTTGCCACTAAGAAAATAAAGTCAAGGTTATGATGGGTGGCTAAATAGTTAATACATGTAGTTTTTTAATTGGGTAAATAATTTTTTTTTAAGATTTAGGGAAATAGGTAAAGAAAATGTGAAAGTTGGACGTGTTTTTTATTGACATGTTAGGTAAAGCGCGTTTAATTGGGTGAGTTTTTTGCACAGTTGATAATAAAGTGTGTCCAGTTTTTACACACTTTTTCTAGAATCGATCTATTTTTTTACATCTTGAAAAAAAATAGTAAAAAAATAATTAGACTAAAACTTTTAAATTAAAAAAATTTAAATTTTTAACTTTTAAAATAAAAGTACTAAATATTAAAATCTATATAAATACAAGTACTAACAACATATTTATAGGATTAATATTTTAACAATCCAACCGTTTAATTTATTAATTAATTGTATTTACCATGCATGTAAATTTTTGAAAGATCTAATATATATTCAACGATTGAGAACTTTTACATAAAACACATAGTTAAAAGTTTTAAATTTACATGAGATTTGACATGCATGATTTATATAAATAGATCCTAAAATATACCAGATAAATCGTTAAAATATTAAGCATAAAAATAATTACGAAATTATGTAAAAGTACTTTAATTTTTACACTGAGTAAGTGAATTTCTCCCTTTTTGACTCAGCATACTAAAGAAATCCATGAATAGTTTTTAAGTAAGTCATAATGTTATTGGCAAAAAGAAATGTAGGTTAATGTTTTTTAATTATGATTAGATTTGTTCATGAGTTATATTATTTATGAAAACTCAAATACCCGTTCGAAATTTGAAAGGGTCTAAATAAAAATACGATACCAGAAATATGAGTTTAGAAAAAAATAAAATCATTTAAAATATGAATCGAATTTAGACTTCAATATTCAAAACTCAAACTTGACTTGGTCCAATCTGTTTTATACTTTTATAATAGAGTTTGATTTAATTATTATATATTATATAATTTATATCAAATGAAATTAAATATATATATAATGAATAAACATTAAAAATATTTAAGTTTTCTAAATTTAAAATTTTAGTATAAGAAAAATAATCTAAAATGTTAAATATAAATTAAAAACAATATATTTTTTTAAAAATATTATTGGTGTGCCTAAAATAGATTTGAATTAATCATTTATAAATTAATAAGGACGAAATTGAGCAAAATTTTATATTTATATTTTAGGTTGGGCTGGATTTGAGCAAACATATATAGAGTTGGCCCAAACTTGACCCAATCCCGGTGGGACTAGAGTTGTTCATGATCTGCCTAAAAAATAAGAGAGTTTGGGCAAAAATAAGACATGTTTAGAAAATGAATCGATCCTCAGGTAAGGTTTTTTGGCCCAAATTTGCAATAATAATAATAATAAAAAACCCTTGCTGTTTTTTCATGTTTGTTTTCCCGCTTTTTGCCACTATTTTGTTACCATTTTACTATTATATTACTACTATTTTGTTGTTACTGTTTGGATATTGTATAACATTTGTTTTATTATTAATTTTGCTACTATTTTAGAAGCATTTGCTTATTAAGTTGCACTTATTTTAGTATTATTTAAGTATAAATATTTTTTAAAAATTATTTTCAATTTGTTAGGAAATATTTATTTTAATTAGTTTTAGTGTATTTGATGTATTATATATATTTTTTAAAAATTTATATAAAAAATAAAAAAAACTAATACGACCGGCCGAGTTTTAGCATTTTTGTTCGGGTTGGATTTGGGCAAGAATTTAAGCCCATTTTTTAGGCCAGATCGAATTTAACCTATCAATTAAACCTAAAATTTTGTTAGGATCCAATCCGACTCATGAACAACTCTAAGTGAACTCAAAATGTAAGAATAATTATTGTAATTTTTTAAATACAATCTCCCACCCCACAATCTCATTGAAATACATATTGAGAAGGCCTTCTCTAGTTTTAGCCTTTTAGGCACACGTACACAAGTTTAGAAAAATAAATTTATAGTGGATTGAGTATATAATATGGATCCGAAGATGGTTCCCCCCAACTAGGCAGCCACTCGTTCCATCGTTGCCTTGAAATCTAGCACAGTGTTCAATAGTTTAAACGATTCCTTCTCAAACTTAACAAATCCCATGAACCAAAAATCGTGGCCATCAACCGTAACGACCTCGATGTAGCTCT
Organism: Kokia cookei; assembly: GCA_039519145.1. Lineage (NCBI taxonomy): Eukaryota > Viridiplantae > Streptophyta > Magnoliopsida > Malvales > Malvaceae > Kokia > Kokia cookei. The sequence continues at coordinate 1,496,635 of CM076899.1, read as the reverse complement.
CTGACGCCGGGTTTTCTTTCATCACCACCGGATACACCGCACCGATATCGGATAAAGGTATCATAACCTGTTTTAGACATTTATGTTGTTTGTGATTATGGGGTACATTACCAATAAATGCAAGATGTAACTTAGTTACATGGGTTCACAAAGAAGCTATGCTATTCGAATTCAGATCTGAATTTGGTTTTAGAACAATTAATTGAGATTTAATGTGGTTGAGTCTAGATAAGAAGAAAATTATAAAAGAAAAATAAAGAAACCATACTCAAAAACAACTAATCCGAATATTTTTTTTGGGGATATAATCAATGTACTCTCTATGTTTGTTTTATATTCTATGAAAGACTAATCATTTCATAGTTCCTGTTAGCTTCTCCCAACAGTAGTCGCAATAGGAGGGTTGACAGGGCCCCCAACCCTCCTAAAATAGCAAAATTTTGTTTTGACCCTTTAATATTTATAAAGTTTTAAAGTTGATAATGGTAAAATTATACTTTACCATTCAAATAATAAAATTTTGATTTAATACTTTAAAAATTATAAAGATACACGCTTGTTGAGGGGATCAACTCCTTTGGGAGAAGTCTTTGAAGCGTCGTCCGTTAGGTAGTCAATATGACCCCCAACAATTGTAGGCATTGTCTTGGGATAAGGGGTTTTGTCTCCAGACTCCGCTGAGAACCCCGAGGGTTCACAGAGGAAGAGCACGTCGATGGGTGGAGAGATTACATACTTGAAAGACATGTAAATAATTAATCAACGAAGTTGCGCTCGATGTGGATCAAACCATCAAGGCATAACTAGCTTTTTCAAAGAAACATAGTACCATTCCAATCAAGGTGCTACTACTCCGTGAACCCTCAAGGCTCTCCGCAAAGTTGGGTGACAAAACCTGAGTCCTGAGACGATACTTATGATTGTTGGGAGTCGTATCGACTGCTCGACGGACGACACTTCGAAGACTTCTTTCAAAGGAGTCGATCCATCTCAACAAAGCTATAACCCCCTCCCCCCCCCAAAAAAAAAAAAACCTAGCTTCATCCCTACCTTCCAAAAATATCATCTTCAAGATTTTAACCTAAAATCTCTCATTTGAAGTGCAATGTATCTTTCCATTACACATAGCACTTATAATTGGTGAATGCCCTACCTTTTATCATGATTTTTTTGTCATTAATCTTTAAATCATATCGCATTACATATACATACACACATATTTATTTTGTGTGTATTACCTTATAGTAGGTCCAAGTCTCTTGACCCGATGGAGCAACGAAGGACAAGGGACGATCACTGCAAAAGGCAACCCTAGCAGTGGATAAATAAAGAGTCCCTGCAACAGGGCCTATTGCTGTTGAGAGGTAACAAGCAAATGCCTTCTTCAACTTTTCATTTGGATCAGCTGCAAATATCTTCTTGAAAAGTGAGTCGAACCCACCCTTTGTTATGGCTTTCGCCGTCAGGTTTACTTTACCCCACGCAGCATCTGATACCGACGATCCACTTCTCACTGTGGTTTTCATCGATTAAAAAAATGGGGTTAATTCCATCAAAAGTTCTCAAACAATGGTCCAGATTTTAAATTAGTCACCAAACTTCAAAACATCCTAATCGGCTCTCCAAAATATCGATATTTCATCAATTAGATTCTTCCGTCAGTCTAGTTATTACCTTAGGTGTTAAGTGTCAGCTCAAAAATAAAATTGAAACATAAATATTTCAAGCACACAGATCAAATTGAAAGTACACGAGTATCTATTGCACCAATAACTTACATTTATTGTGTTAAAAAATATAGTCCTAATGATTATTGACTGTGACACTATCCCTTTTTAACACATCAAAAGACAAACATGTGTTTTCAATATGCTTCAGATTAAATATAAACAGACGGTTAAGCTGATGAAAGAACTTGATTGATGTAAAATATTAATACTTTGAGGATCCGATTAGAACCATAATAGTCAATATTGTTTCGATATTGATTATGCCAGTCTTAAACCATTAGTAAGCAATTTATGTTCCATTCTAATCAAAATTTTGACATATTTCAACCGTTTCAATGTGTTTTGTTTGTTTTGATCAATACCAACTTTTATTGATGTATATTGATGCGTACGGGTACATACTAATTGATACAATATTTTGATATTTTAAATCAAATTAAGACAAAATCGATACATTCACGAGCAGAATATTAACTATCATTGTTAGAAGTTTTAAAATTTAATACCAATTTAAAATCTAAAAAATAATTTGGGACATTTGGTTGAATTAAACCATAACAAAAGCACAAACAAAAATCTATATCAGTTGCATAAACATCCATCTTACGGTTGTGCCAGACGCTGCGTGCGACGGTCTCCGCCTTCCTACTCCAAGTATTGAAAACGTTAATCACAAGTTCAAATGAATTTTGGGTCGGTTTTTCAGCCGGAGGCAGCTCGTGGATTTGCTGGTGGTCGCCTGCGACCCATAAAGCGGCCTTCTGGTTATCCGGGTGGACAACAGGGATCGCCGGTGGTCCCATGACGTGGGTACCCCATTGCTTAGTATGTTCCTCCGATGATGAAGATGATCGTGGTTCGTTTGCAGATGATTGTTGATGATGATGATGATCATCATCATCATCAAGTTTTGGTTGGGGTGCATCATCTTTTGTTGTTGGGGATGGTTCATGGGGCTCTTCTTCTACTTCAGAATTTTCTTCAGGTTTTGCAGCCATGGTCTTTAATGGTGATTTAATGGCACAACTGGGAAATTCTTTCGATGGAAGATGAAAATTCTTGCTAATATATACAGAGAATAGACCAATAAATGTTTAAAATACGTTACATTTTTATGGATTACACATTTTCGAACTGTAGAGATGATAAAATGAATATATGTACGTACGGTTGATTTCCTTCTCATTGAAGTGAATTTCTTGTTTTATACAATACCTTCTCAATCCTTGAATAGAAAGATAAATACGTTTTAATGTGTTCGAGCTCATATCTTCTTATACTTACAACAATATCCATATCAATTAATATTTACGTTACGATCTTATAATTTTGATTGATTAATAATATCTGTTACGTTGATAATCGCAATAAATATAATCAAATTTTATATCTTGTAGATAAATTGTCGTTATCGGCAGAAAATTCTAAGAAGTTTCCATTTTGGTAGATTGTGTTCTATAAATAGGAGGAACAGTTCTTTACAATAAACCTTTATAGTGTATTAACCCAGGCTCATAAAATTCAATTACATAAATTCTAACTGACCCAAATCCAAGTTGATATGAACCTAAATTTAAAATAATCCGAATTCAAATTCGGAATAATTTTAACTTGAATTGATCTAAACATGAAATGGTTCGAACCCTATAATAACTCACCGAAAAAATCTTAAGTTTTAATTTCGATTGATTTGAACTTCAAATAACCTAAACTTTGAAATGACCTGACATGAAAAAAAGAGAACTCTAAACTTGAAATTGACTAATAAAACTAGATAATCTGACCTAAATTAAACATTGAATCCAAACTCTAGTGCTTAAATGGGACAAAGAAAAATTCAAGTACAAATTTAAACATTGAAGTCAAACTTAGATACAAAATCGGGACAAAAAAAAAACTTAAATACCAAATTCAACATTGAAACTAAACTCATATACCTGATAGTATATTAACCCTTTTTCATTCTTTATCGTGTACAGAGTTTAAACTTAAATTTAATTACAGAATTCTGACGAACAAGTCGCTGTGGTGTAGTGGTTATCACGTTTGTCTTACACACTAAAGGCCCCCAGTTCCATCCTGGGCAACAGCAATTGTTTTTTTTAGTTTTTTCTTTTATCTGAAAGAATTATAAATTTTTGGGATTTTTTACTTATAACCTCCCGATATATTTTTAATTTATTCTTTCAAAAAGTATAAAAATGTAGACTAATACAATGTGAAATTACTTAGAACTCAATTACAATCCTAAATTTTTTTTTTAAACTTCGTCCCTGCTTACAACCCCGTTACGTCAAGTCATGTTGATAACCTAATAAAGCACCTACTTTGAATGACAAGCCCATTAATAAAAGGAGGACCCATGACATATAAGTGTAGCATGCACGGATTGAGTGAAATTTATTAATGTCAATTTAACTAAGATGCCAACAATTTTGATGAAATATCTGGTATCAAACATTTAAATGTGTGAATATATAAATGTTAAAAAAAAAATATGACAATAATCATGAGAGTTGGCTGTAGTGGTAAAACACATTATATTCTCAATGAAAAACACAAACTCGAACCTTAAAAATTATATTATTGAAAAAGGTAACCCTTAAACTTCAAAGATGAATCGTAAAAGAGAAATGAAAGATTAAAAGAATTATAACGAAACATCAAGATCAAAAGTTTGGTTCAATAATTTGTCTATTCAAGTGAAGAAAGGGTTTTACGAAATAGTTGTATTATGATAATTATTTAATATATTGGTGATAAAAATTTTACCTCCACAAACAAGATTAAAAAACTGTCACATGTTAATATATATTCTCATTTAGATTAGATGGTGCCATATGTTTACAAAAACCCTAAACCAATTTGGTATAGTGGTAAATTATTTGTATTGTTTAAATTTTTGTTGACATTGAATACTAAATTAAATATCAAATAGTATATTAACCTTTTCCCATTTATAATCACGTGACTTCTTAAATAAATCTGAACATAATAATAATTCAATTCCAGCTTTGATGTCAACAAGTTGCTGTGGTGTAGTGGTTATCACGTTAGTCTTACACACTAAAGGTCCCCAGTTCGATCCTGGGCAGCAACAATTCTGTTTTCTTTTTTTTTTTTTTTTTCAGTTCAGTATTCAATATTTTCTATAAATTATTTATGTTTGGTTCCCAATTCGATATAAATTTTAAGAATTATGCTTTTATTTTTATGATCTTTTAAATTATAGATTTCAGATTTTTTTAAATTTTAAAGAATTGTAATTTTTTAGTTTAAGATTTTATGTAAATTCAAATGCAATTAAAATGTAAAATGTATTTGTTGCGAGGAAGTTAGACTTGACCTGAAAAAAGTTCACAAAGTGTTCTCCGTCAGGAATCGATGTCCTACTCAATAGGTCGAGATTGGACTCAAGGTGTAAATATTCTCATTTAGATTAAACCATGCCGCAAGTTTTCAAAAACTCAAAACCATATACCGATAAAAAATAAATAAATAAATCAACTTAACTCAATCTCATCAACTACCTATTGTACAGTGCCAAATAATTTACGTTGTTTAAGATTTTATTAACATCAAAGTTCGAGTTTAAATTTAGATAATCTCTTTCGTTTTTTTATAAGTAAAATTGAAGAAATCTTAGCTTAATAAATTGTATTGTAAATATTGAGATTCTAGTTTCGAGTCCCCTATGTATAATTGCGCATGTTCTATCATAGACAATTACGCATATGTGAGTTTTAATTCGGATCATTATTATTATTATTATTTATTTGTGTGTTATAATGATTTGATTCTACTTAATAGTTGCTCCAACATGTACTTGTAACAAAACTTATTTCTTTAAAAGAAGAATTTCAATTTTACTCTACGTAAATTATTTGTATTTTTTGTAAATTTTATTTTGATTGAAATCCTACCATAAATAAGACATATCTAAATTTATTCTAAACCATATCTAGAATACCAAACGAATTGTACTTTCTAATAGTTACTTTTGAATCTTGATTATAATCTTTCAAATATATTATTTATAATAAGAACTTATAAAATAATTTAGGAGAAATTCTTTTTTTTTTGTCTGAATTGGACAATTAATTTTATGTCGAGACTTGAATTTTTTTATTTAAGTTAATTGTTGAACTTTAATAATTATTCTCACATTGGAATCTGAACTAGATCATTGTTCTCAAAATTATCGAGTTTAGGCCCTAATTAGCATATTAACCCAAATATTTATATGAATGAGTCGAGATAAGCTTGATACTCAATTCGAACTCGATTCAATATTTATTTTTAAGCTACTCAAACTTAAACCGAACTCGATAATTAAATTTAAGACTAAAAATATATATTAAACATAATAACATAATTTAATACTATGAAAAAATATAAAATAAAAAAAAACCTCAATAAAACTCATGAATTAAATATTATTAAAATTGAATTCTATTCGACCTGAGATACCAAATCATCAAACTCGATGAGGCGGCATATCCAAAACCTATTGTCACAGATAAGAGTACTTGGGAATGAAAAAGAGTATAAAATAAAATAAAAACACAGAGAGAGGGGAAAAAGATCACGTAACAATCCAGACATTCAGTCACACGTGCCAATTCCAGTGAGGGAATTATTCGATGCACCAAAACAGGTAGTAAAATTAACAATAACAGACACACATGCTTTTATTAGAATTTGTATAATAACAGTAAATAAAGTCATAAATTAAGAAATTAAAGGAAAGGTCAGCATAGAACATGTGACATAAAAATCAAGTCTTCTTCAAATCCATAAATATATATAAATTTAAAAAAAGAAAAAAAAGAAATGCTTCAAATCCCTATTATTAGACCCTAAATTAGCCATTTTCTTCTATATAATTATCTGTATAAGCTAAAACTAAAATTATCTTCTTTGTCGGCTCTTCTTTTGGTTTTCTTCTACGTTGTGTTTAATAAAATGGGGCCCTTCCTCCTTTTTTATTTTTATTTCTTCAAAACGCGTTTAGGTGGTGTATAGCGACTACCAAGCATAAGGGGAAGTCAACCTAAAAACGAAAAACAAAATAACCATGTGTTAGATATTTGACGTTCTTGAGAGGAAACTTCATGATCTCAAGCATCACACCAATAACAAAAATATGTTTATTTATGTTTTGATCCATTGATTTCAACCAAATTGAAACTCAACCCTAATTGAAATTTTATATGTAAACCTATTAAAGTAAATCTAGTTGATGCCAATTGAATCTTAGTTCGACTGGTATAGGTATTATTGTGAATGTAAGAGAATGCGAGTTCGAGTGCGTTGAAACATATTATCCTCCTATTTATGCTATAGGTTAGAAAGGGACTATGAGTAATTCTAAACATTGTGTAAAAAAACAAATATGATCGAAACTTATAATGTGAATATTTAAAAAAAATTATTGATATTTGTGTTATTTATCAATTAAAATTTTAATTTAAGTAAATGAGAAATCACCAAAAACACTAATTATTATTATGATAGACCGAAACTAATATCAACCAAAAATTATTATCACTCGTCAATATAATTTTAACTCAGTTGAAAATTATAAAAGAAAATAATTTTTTTTTTATAAAATTATATTATTATAAGGATATTTTTTTAAAAAAAATTGCTCGTAAAAATGTCAATGTACGACTATATTGTTTTTTTTTATTCAAAGTATAATTGAGTCTATTATTAGATTTATTAAACGTTTGCCAAAGTAGGTGTTTGGCAAATCAATGAATGGAGGGAATATCTAGTTACGGAGGAAAAATGGACCGTATAGTGACGGGACTCGTGGTCAATGTGCCTCCCTATTCAAAACCGTGTGATGTTGGTTTAATCTTTTTAAAAATAATATATATATATAGTGCCTTTTTAATTTTGAAAATTTAAATGTTTAAGTGAAAAAGTAAATTATTTTTTTATGCAATGTTTAAGATTAAATATAATTTTTTTTAATTCATAAATAAAAAGATAATATATTTTAATATACTCGAGCTTACATCTACTTACATTCATAATAATTTTTATATCAATCGAATTAAAACTCGATCAACAAAAATAAATGATTTTTTAAATGTTAAAAAAGAGAGTTAAAACTCTTTAAATAGATGGCTTGGTTGACACGGATTGGAAAACACCATAATTTGGTCATTTTCCAAATCGTTGCCTTTTCCATGTGCTTAAATACAAGCAAGCAAAATCACTTTTGGGTTTTCATGTAGGTTGAAATACATTGAGCTTTCAAAAGAGGGAGATTTTTTATAAATAAAAAAAGATTTCGGATTTTATAAAAAAATAATTCCCGCTATTAAAATTTAAAATCGAAATCAATCGATACTGGACTCCAATTTTTTTCTATTTATGATTGAAATTATTGAGGAAACAACTCTTTCAGAAAAAATTTCAATGTGTTATCTCCCGGACAAACAATCAGACCCTCAACAATGATAGGTATTGTTTCTAGATCTTGTGAGAGTTTTATCTCTTAGGTTTGTTGAAAATCGTATACGATGTATACGATTCATAGAAGGGGAGCAACGAGCGGTTGATGAGTGACCGTGCACTCACATATGGTCCTTTGCCTTGAAGCACTTCCTCTCCATGAACCTTGGTATAACCCAAAAACAATACCTATCATTGTTGATATTTTGAAAACTTCTTCCGAAGCCGAACCACTCAACAGAAAATATTTCCAAACTTTTTAAAAATTTTATAAATCATACTAATTAATTAGTAAAAATTCTGTAAATCCAGATCCAACACAGTAAATTGTTTTTCTGATTTAAAACTGGAAAAAATGATCAATAGTATATATCTAACCTCTCTTTGCGCTTTTCCAGAAATCTTTGCAGCGACTTTCTTCTAGCAATTGGCAAATCTGCATAAAAAAATATCCAAAACAATAGCTTATGTTACCAAAAGTATTTACGTGCATACATACATACATATGTACGTAGATAATACTAACCTCCATTACGAGCTTCGAGGAGGTTTTGTTGATCACTTGAAGGATTTGCAGCTTTTGATGAGTCTACTGATTCAATGTTTTTTGAGCTTCCTTCAACGGCAAGTTTGAAGATGCTTTCCGCCTAATTTTTTTTCAAAACACAATTTTAATGCACTGATTTTAATAAAGAAAAAATGATTAATTTAATCCCTTTCCTATCAATGGATAAACGAACCTTGTCTCGAGATACATTGATTACGGAAACCGTTCCGTTGTAAAAAATCGTCAACGGAGCTGTTTCAGGACTATCCTCAGAAGGAATAGAGCTGAAAAAAAGAATGTCAATTTTTTTTTATATATTCACGTTAATGATTTAAAATCGATTACGATGTTAGATCAGCCATGGAAGTACGGAAACGAGTTCAGTACGTACCTCAAAGAAGGATTGAGCAGAGGTAAAGAAGGAAGCGAAGTACTCCGATATTCTTTAGGACTCGACGGAACCGAAAAGGATTTTCTCCAATCAACCGGATTCCGGTTGGTCGAACCGGAAGCAATCACAGATTTGATAAGTTCCGGATTCATCTTCGAAATGGCGCCTTGAATACCTATCAAAATTTTTTTTTTAAAAATCACTATCACTTAAAAGCACTAAAAATTAAAAAAAAAATCGAAAAAATCACTAGAAATTCAACATAAAAATCTAAACGTTACCTCGGAAGCTCCGGCGGCGATCGGGGAATTTCTGGAACTGAGATTTGCTGGAATTGGCTTTCTCCATGCCGAAGAAGTCAAGCTCGACGGTAGCTCTGGACATTTTTTCTTTAACTTTTCAAAGAGAACAAAATGAAAAACCCCTTTTTTTTTCTGTTTGGTTTAAAAGAAAATGATAGAAAATTGAAGCATATATATGAAGAAGCGGAGGGAAAATAAAGGATTTTTTTGGCATAAATGAAAATTGCATTACACGAGATGCATGACAATGTATTAAAGGAGATTCTCTGTATTTGTTAAAAATAATAATATGGTTAAATTCAAGCTAATGTGACTAAACTATTAGTAAATTTAAACTTTAGTCACTTAACTTTAAAACATTACAAAACAGTTCTTTAACTATTTGAAAGTTTTCATTTAAGTCATTGGGATGTTAACTCGTTGTAGTATAGCCTTGGCTTGCACTAATCGAAACCTCTCATTCCCTTTTTTTTTTACAGTTCAGTTTTTTTTCAAAAAATAATTTTAAACATCACGAATCTGTGAATCAAAATTCAAATAATATTTTTCTCCGATCTACGACACTAATCATCAGATCACCTTGGATCTAAGGTATATTCTTCTACTTGTTAACACGTACTGATCCACCATACTGATCGTTAAATAATCACTTGGTACTCACTAGCTTGACTTAAAAATAAAACATAACAGTTTGATCACTTAAATGAAAACTTAAAGATAATTTATTTAGTGACCATTTTGTAACTTTTCAAAGTTAAATTATCAAAACATAAATTTACTAATAGTTTAATAACCTTGGTTGATGTACCTAACAATAATTATTAAAAATGGTGATTTTATTTAAATTATTTATTAAAAATTGTATATTCGGTGGGTAAAGCCTATAAAAAATATAATACGTACACGTGTTCCACGTGGGATCTGTGTTACCAACAAATGAAGCAGGTTCAACTCTATGACCATAATAGTATTCTTATTTTCTTTTTGGGTTAATTTCACCGAACGTCCCTAAATTATGACTCAAATTTGTATCTGGTCATCCAATTTCAAAACTTTTTAATTTAGTATCTAGTATTGTATCAATTGTGTATTTTCACCAATCTAATCATTACCTTAGATGTTTAATGTTAATTAAAACATGACAATGAGCATGTTTAAAACACGTGAATTAAATTGTAAACATCATGCTTATAATGACAATTGTTTATGTTTTTAACACATCAAATCCAACTATCAATGTGCAGTTACATTCGTGTTTACGATTTCATCCATGTGTTTTAAATATACACCACGTCATATATAAACTATCATTTAACGCCTAAATTGATGGCTACGATAATGATAGGACCTAATTAATACAATACTAATACTTTGAGAACTCAATTGAAAATGTTTAAAGTATAAATGTTAGGCCTATAATATGGGGATATTTGATGCAATCAACCCTTCTTTTCTTAAACTTATATAAATTGATTTTTTTACATGTCAAAATGAATTATTTTAATAAATAGCATTTAATTCCTAAACTTAGCAAATTTTCCAATTTGGTCTCTCATTTTTTTTTCCATGTGATGACGTTGCATTCTGATATTGTCAACCAATCTCACATGTGATGACATGATATAATCTCAAAGTGCCACATCATCACATGAATAAAAATTGAGAAAAATCAACAAGTTTTAGGATTAATGTAGAAAAAAAGTGGGGACTAAACTTGAAAATTATTATTCAGTTCAGGGAATAAATATTGTTTTATCCCAAATGATTTTAAAAGAAGATTATTTTAATATGTACTGTTATTGACTATGGTTGGGTAGTAGTGAGGAGTTTGACTGCTTTTTTTTTACTAGTCATAATAGATCTATTTCAACTTCCAACTTGACAAAAAAAAAATTTATTTTCATTTTTCATTTTTTTAACTTTTAAACTTGCGTATTTTGTCAAATCATCCTAAAATTGATAGAAAAATTAACATGTTTTTAATGACATGTGGTATACATGTAAATTGTCATTTGAATGACATGTCAGTATTTAATTATTTTTTATTTTTTAAAAAAATTTAAAAAAATATATTAAAAAACTTTTAAATTAAAATTTATTAAAATTATTAAAAAGCATAAAATATAAAAACTTATTTTTTAATATATTTAAAATTTAAAAAATAATTAAATGTTATCGTTTTATTCACTCGACAGTTCATGTACATGTCAGCTGTCAACTTTTTCATCCATTTTAGAGTGATTTGACAAAAAAAAAACCAAATTAAAAGACTAAAAAAACGAAAAATTAAATTGCAAGTTAAAATAATTTTTTATAAAATCGGAGGACAAAAAAATTATTATGCCTTATTATTATTATTATTATTGAAAATCTTACAAATAAAATATGTAAACTTTCCAACAAATTTATGTATAAACAAAGGAGTGTGTAATTATGATTTTAATTTTTTAAATATTTTCTAATAATTATTATGTATTTACAGGGTAGTTAGGGGTTGGAATGGCTGTCCCCTAAAATTTTCGTTTAAACTCTCTAAAACCTTTTAAAATTTAAATTAATAAAAATATAATTTTTAAAAAATGATAAAAATTAATTTAATTTTTTAAAAATTATAAAAATATTAAATTAAAATTTTATTATAATTTAATTTAGACCCCTAAAAAGATTTTCTGCTTATAAATTATTTTTATTGTTAATATATATTTTTGGTGGTTGACTTGGTCTAAAATTAATGGGTGGGGGACAGGGGAGAAAGTGCAAAGGATACTTCTGTTGTATCAAAATTGACATTATAATGGAGAGTATATTATTCGAAAAAAGAAAAGATAAAATTCCAGTATAAGGACGGTAAAGTTTGAATTTTCTTTTGTTTGACCAAATTATACTTTTTGCAAAATTTGACAAATTCTACTTTGTAAAAGAACTTTGTGCAAATAGACTTTTGATCACTTCGCTAGTATCACATGCTACATGTGAATTAATTAAGGTTTGGGATTTTTTTTTTTGGTAGAAGATTTGAAATTTTAAATCTTTAATTTGATGATGCAATTAAATTATGTATATTGTGATAAAAGCAAAGGATTGTATGAAACATTGATCTCACGTTATTTGTTTTTCTTTTTTAATAGTTTAATACCACATAAGCACTTTTATTCTGAATTTCAACATTTTCATTCAAATGAAAGTCCTAAAATTCAGGATGAAATTGCTGATATGGCATTAAACTATTGGAAATGTATCCATGTTTCATACAATCGTTTCTCTTGTGACCAAATAAGTGTAGACATTGTATTTTCAAGGTAAAAATACCTCTTTAGTTTCTTTCGAAATTGGGTAAATTAATTCCTGTCAAAAAAATTGGATCAATTTAATCACTGTTAATTTCAAAAGTGAGCAATTGAAGATAATTGATCACGTTGTTAATTTTGATTGATATAATAATAAATTTAGCTTTCAATGTTTACATATTTTGTCATTTTGGCATTAATTCTAAAAAAATCAACAAATGCGTCATCAACATTTACACAAATGTTGCGGGATAAATTTATTAAATTATGAACAAATTGACAGAATATGTTGATTTTAAGGGATAACTTTGTTATTATACCAATTAAAATCACGTGCAGTTGATGAAAAACATTAAAGTTGTGATTAATTGTCCTTGGTTTCTCACTTATGAAATTGATAGAGATTAGATTGCTCAGTTTTTTTTTAGAGGGATCAATTTGCATAATTTTGAAATTGAGAGGAATTACAGAGATTTTTTACCTATTTTCAGGGAAAAATTTAAGTTCGAATTTTGGGAACAGTGTTGTTAGAAAAGGCAACCGTAAGCCTTGCAAAAATTAGTATTCATGGATCATAAAATACCTTGATTCTACAAAAAAAAAAAAAAAAATATTTATGGTTATCAAAATGTCTTAAAAGTATTTTTCGACTGAATTTTAATTCGATTAACATTATTGCTATTGCAAAAATTTAAAATATGTGGGTTCAAACATATTTAAGCATGCAATAGGTTTCGACTGAGTTTAAGTACTATTAACAGTAAAAACATGGTTAAGTTATGCTATTAGTCCATATACTTTGCAAAATTTGTGGATTTAGTCTATATATTTTAAATTTATCAAAGTTAGTCCCTGTACTTTTTAATTTAAAAATTTTAGTCCTAATCCAAAAAGTAGCAATTAAATTCGTTTGGTTAAATTCAATTACTAGTCATGTACTATGCATGCAATTGTATATTTAATCAATATTCTTCAACTGGTTCATTTTAAATCCATAAACTTTTCAAAATTTGAAATTTCAGTCTTAACACAAATGACAGCCATTAATCCATTCACTCCATTAACTAGAATATTAGTGAGTAATATGCGGAAATAATAAGGTGATATAGCATTACACATATGATGATTTGTTTGTCACATTAGATTTTAGAAATAATAGAACTTAATGAATTTAGCAGTTGTTTTTTGGTGCTAAAAATGATCAAATTAAAGCATAGAAGCTAAATCCATAATTTTTGAAAGTATAATGACTTATACCAAAATTTAACTTAAAATACTTGTTAACATTCAAAACCAATAACTTTATAATAAAAAAAATTAAAAGAAATATTGAAATGACGTTGAGTTTAACAAAATAATTTTATCGATGTTAACAGTTGGACTTATATTTTTAAATCTGAAAAGTTTGAGGGGCTAAATTCTAAATACACAAAAAGTAAAGAAATTTGAAGATTTTCTTTAATATTATAATGAAATTGCTAAATAAATGGGTTGTTAGGAAAGCAGGGTGCATGTACACAGATTTTGGGCAAAGTGCGACGTCGGTGAGGACCAAATTATGAATTTAAAAAGATAAGACGGTATAATTATAGAATCAAGTGTTGCATTCATAAAATACTGAATAATTAATTAATCCAACTTGATTAAACAAATTAAAACACAATTAACGTGACACATTAAACTTTTTAAACCCACATCTCACTCTCATCAATAATAGCAACCTCTTATAAAATGTTGTCGATGTAGATTTCTTTAACACGAGTTTTTAAAATATTATTTTGATACATTATTTAAGGGGTTAATATTGTTTTTAATCCAAAGTTTGTCTTTCGATATTAAAGAGAGTTTAAGTGTTTGTGACTGTATGATGAGGTAACGAGTTCAACTAAGTAAAAATATCTTATTGGGATCGGATTGTGCGTGATGCATGATCACCTACTAAGGAAATATGAAAATTTGCACTTGTTAATAGTGGCGAAGTCAGGAGGTTAGCAGGAACCCCGACCTCTTTAAAATATATATTTTTTTCATTTAGGCCCCTTTTATAATTTATAAAATTTTAAATTAATAATGATAAAACTATACTGTGATCCCCAAAGATGATAAAAAATTTGATTTAATCCTTTAAAAAATATAAATATATATGATATTAAAATGGTGAAGTTGTATTTTTTGTATCGTAAAATTATACAATTTAATTCCGCTCCTTCTCCTCCCCCCCCCCCCCCAAAAAAAAAATATTGGCTTTGCCTTTGCTTATTAGGCAATTATGTGCTATGACGATGTGCTATTTCTCTGTTGAACCTGTTATCTCTTTAGATAATTGCAGTCATTCTAGCACTCACAGAGTCGAGAGATAATTCTGACAAGAGACAATACCAATTCATTAAGGGATCCATTAGCTCTCGACAAACGATACTCAGAAGACTTTTCTTAAATGAGTCACTCTCTCCCAAATCAAAGTTTTTAAAATTGAATCGATAGTTGAACCAGTCAAGTCAATGATTTGTCGATCCAACCAATCTGATCGGTTCAATTCTATAAATAACTAAAAAAATCATAACAATAAAAAAAATTTAAAAGTCGATTCAATCAATTCAACTATGAGTTTAATCAAAATTTTTAATCCAGTTCGATCAATTTATATCGATTCGAGCTCAACCAATCTAAAGTTTTTCTCTAAACCGTTACTCAAACTATTTTTTGATCCAATTCGATTAAGATAACCTTGTTCTAAACATATATAAAATTTAATAGATTAATAATTGGTTTCCTAATCTAATATTAATTACGTTGATAAAAGAAAGAATCTATGTGCCGTGAACGCAATTAAAAGTGAGGAAACGTGTGTGAAGAATAACGTGGGTAGAAAATTAATGAAAATATTTGTTAAAATGAAAGCACCGAAATCACGTGGTGGAATGCTTTTATGACTGACATGCATGCGTTACACCTGTACATGGCCAGTCCGGGTTGAGCTTTGTCAAAATTATAAACCCGTTTAATAGGTTTTGATTCGGTCTGAAAAGTAAATTTAAAATTTTGTTTAAGTTAAATTCGAATAAAAATATTAAAATTTGGGCTTTGTCCATACTAATTTTTTTATATTAATTTAATGCATCAAAACTACTAAAAATATTAAAATAAATATTTTTAATAAATTAAAAATAAATTTAAAAAATTATACTTAAATAACATTAACACGGGTACAACTTAACAAGCAAATGTATTTAAAATAGTAACAAAATTAATAATAAAATAAAAATTATATAATATTCAAACAATTACAACAAAATAGTAACAACATAATAGTGAAATAATAACAAAATAATGAGAAAACAACATTTTTTTTTTTGCAAATTTGGGCCGAGCTTGGGCCAAAAAAATCCTTACTCGAGACCTAACCATTATTTTTTTACCCAAACCCATTTTTCGAACATATATTTTTACTCAAATCCTCTCACTTTTCGCAAGGGCGAAGCAAAGAAAAAATTTTAAGGAGGGAGAAATTAAATTGTCCATATCTTTATATTTTTAAAAGATTAAATTAAATTTTTATCATTTTTAGAGAGGTTAAAGTGTAATTTTATTTTTATTAATTTAAAATTTTTAAAAATTTAAAAGGTCAAAATAACAAAATTTTCATTTTAAGAGAGTTCGGGGCCTCTACCAATCCGCCTCTAATTTTTCAGATGGATCTTTAGGCCGGGCTAAATGATCTGTTCCATGAGCAGGTCTAGCATGCAGAGGCGAATTTAGGTGAGTTGGCAAGGCCCTTACCCTCCCTAAAATGAAAAATTGTTGTTTAAGTCTTTTAAATTTTTTTAAAATTTTAAATTAATAAAAATGAAATTACATTTTGACCCCTTAAAATTATAAAATTTTAGTTTAATTCTTTAAAAATTTATAAAGATATAAACCATTAAAAATTAAAATTTAATTTATAACTCTTAAAAAAATTTATGTTAAAATGCCCAAATCCTTTGTAGAAAAATTCTACTTTCTTTATTTCCCTTCCATTCAAGAAAAATGAAGACATAAACCCCACAAAAGCTAGCCATACAGGAATGAACCCAGCTCACCTTCTGCTAGCTGAACAGGAATGTGAAGATCTTCAAAAGCAAGATTTGATAGAGCCCTCTCACTCGCAATGGGCTTGTGAAGCTTTCTATTTCAACAAACGATCAGAATAAGTTCGTGGAAAGCTTAAATTGATAATTAATTACCAACCTCTCAACTTTTTCCTACAAGATGATAAGTTCCCTTTGTCAAACATAAATTCATTATTTTCAAGCCTAGCAAGAGCAAGAATTTTTTCAAAATTTGATCTAAAAGCAGGCTTCTGGCAACTTAGAATTCATCCTGAAGATAGAGCAAAAACTGGATTTTGCATCCCAAACAAGCATTTTCAATGGAAAGTCATGCCATTTGGTTTGAAAACTGCACCATCCTTATTCCAGAAGGCAATGATTTGGATTTTCCAACCTCTCATGAAGAGTGCACTAGTCTACATTGATGACATTCTCCTTTATGGTCCTAATGAAGAAGCTCATACACAACTTTTACAAGACTTTCAATCTCTTGTTGAGCAATATGGGATTATGCTTTCAGAGAGAAAGACACAAATTAACAAATCAGAAATTGAATTCTTGAGAATGAATCTCAAAGATGGACAATATGTTCCAGGACCTCATATTGCGCAAGAACTTCTCAAGGTTTCAGATGAAAACCTGTCTACAAAACAGGTGCAACAATTCCTAGGGATTGTAAATTACTTGAGAGATTTTGTTCCTCAAATCTCTAAGTATACTAATCCTCTAAGGAAAATGCTCAAAAAAGACTCTTCAAAATGGTCCTCATCCTAGACCAAAGCAGTTCAAAAGCTGAAAGAAGAATTGCAGAATCTACCATCACTCTAAATTCCTTTTAATGGAAAAAGAATTCTCCAAATAGATACAAGTGATAAATATTGGGGTGCTGTTCTTCTTGAAGAAAAGCAAGGAAAGAGACATATTTGTGGATTCAAGAGTAGAAGATTCTCAGATTCAGAAATGCACTACCACTCTATTTTCAAATAGATCATTGCAGTCAAGAAAGGTATATCCAAGTTTGAATTCCACCTTGTTGGATATCATTTTCTGATAGAAATGGATATGTCCTCTTTTCCACAGATACTCAAATTCAAGCAAAAGAAAGTCTCTCATCCTTAGTTACTCAGATGGGCTGAATGGTTTTCGAAATTCTCCTTTGATACCAAACACATTAAAGGCCAAACCAATGTCCTTGCAGACTTTTTGTCAAGACCCAAAGATGAAATTTTTACATTTGACAGAACCTATTGTTCCAAGCCCATAATGATGTACAGACCATCTTCATCTTCTACCTACCCATATTCAACCTCTCATAATACCTATCCAGTTTCTCCAAATCTTAACCTAGAATTTCCTCCAGAAGTTTTAGATATTGTGAGTAAAAAAACCTTCCACCAAAAAACCCAAAAAATGATGTTTGAGTATCAAGCACAAGTTTTCAGGAACTTTGGAGGTTTAATCCTGAAACCATGGGGTGTACATCTTGAATTTCCATTCATCCACCCTATTCACTTTGAGTTTCTTGAACAACCAGAAGAACTGAAATGGTTTTTATGGTATCTTACTCATCTTTACCATATAGCCATTCAGTTTCTCATTGATGACCTCAAATATTACCTGTTGAAACAGTCAGAGGAAATGTCCAACCTGAACATAAGAACTTCTTTACCTTTCTCAGTTGGTTTTTTCCCTAACTCAATGGTTAAATATGGTGAACAACCATAAAAGACCAGGAAGCCACATAATCATAATATTTTACAAGCCCCAATATTTTGTTCAAAGTGGCAGAACATCTCAACTGGGCACATTTTCAACAACCTGGATTCACCAGTCTTATCCTAATGACATAAGGAATTTATCTTTTCACTACAGAGATCTTCAAAAATACTTATGTCAATTAAATAGGGTCATTCCGTTTGAAATATGACCTCCCCCAGAAGTAACCGCTCTATGGGATACTTGGCCAAAACAAACAAAATATCGACCTTATCATGATCAAGTCCTCAAAGAGATCAAGACATTTCATGATAATCTCCCTGATCCAACAGAATGGTCTCAAGACTATCCCTGGTGCTGTAACCAGAGAAGCACTAAGGAGATAAGAATCCAAAGTTAACAGTATGAAGATAATGAGGAAGATCATATGGATGAAGATGAGGATTTCGATGAAGACGCTTTACACCTCAGAGTCTATTAGAAAAAACAGGAAAAGTTAAACAGAATTATTGAGATGAGCATCACAGATACTGAATCGACAGACTATGATGACTAAAAGCAAGAATATTTACTATTTACTTTTACTGTGTATTTTCTTTATATCAAATCTGCTTTGTAAAATACTGTTTGAAGTTTGTTTGCTTATATCTCTCTTTCACTATAAAAGGAGAGTTAGTATGCAGTTGTAAGATATAACGAGTTTTCAGAAATAAAGATCTTAGTGTTTTCTATTACTTATGGCTTTCTAAATTCCTCTATTCTTTCTGGGTTTTTCTTCTTGATCAATTAAGGAAGTATGGTATGATTCATCTACAATGAGCTTTCATAAGTATGCTCTGTACTTGCCATACTTGTATGGATCCTGTACATCAGAAATGAAACTCTGATAAAGATGAGATACTGGTAAGATTCAAAGGAACTCTTGAGTTAAGGATTTGTAGCTAAAAGGCAGTGCCTGTTTTATGGTCGCAATAGATAAAAAGACGCATAGCATCCTGCTGCAAGTTCTTGATTCTTGAACTTATCCTTTTATTTTATCAATCTCTTAGTCTCACCACGTAATGCTCTCCATCAGGAAGGATTCTTAAATGTTGAGCTTGTTGGTAGAGGTCAAAACCTACTACAATATCTTTTCCTAGGAGTTTTGACCCCAAAACTTCTGTTCTAATGAAACAATTTGGAAAGAATTGAATGGTTATGGGCTTACTAATCAGGTGGGTAGTAAAAGGATAGTCTACAGCTGAATTAAAATGTCTTACATGGGGTTTCCAATACTTAGCAGGTAAAACATCTGAATTCATGATCATCTCAGCAGCTCCTGTATCAATAAATGTTATTACAGTAATGGGCTTACTGTATTTTTCTAGAATAATCTTAACAGGAATCTGCAGAATTCATCTTGGATATGCTAGGCTTGAGCTTGCATCATATGGATATTTGAATAATCAGAATAATCTGGATCAGAAGATGATTTGTAATTTTCAATGGCTCCAATAATTCTATCAGATGGTTCATTGTCAATGGAGTAAATTGACTTTATATCGTAATCTTTCTTAATCTTTAGTCCAGCTTTTTGAAATTATCTAGATGATTATTTTTACACCCTTTTTATTTCTAGGACAATTTTTTGCAAAATGTCATTTTTGTTTGCACAGATAATATCTGTCTGACTTTTTCGATCTAGGGCGTTTCTTTCTCAAGTATCTCTATTTAAACTTCCTCTTGTGAACCTTTGATCTTTTGTAATGCCTTTTCTTTTTAGGATAACAATCACAAAATCTATCTCTGGGACATTTGAGCTTTAGATAGGAATCATCACAGGCACGGGCCAATCTTTATCACCATGGAGATAGTCTTTGAATATTTTTCCTTCTGTTGCAGATATCTACTAATGCGACAAAAACTTCTTGCTGGATTTCTCCAACAGTCAAATTCAAAATGTCTTTGTTTTGTCTCTGAAGGGCTTGATTAACTGCAACTTGCAACGGATCAAGAAGAGATGAGAGTATGACTGGTTTGAGGTTGATATTGAGACCTAAAGCACAAAATAATTTAGTCATTATTTTGAAATATTTTGCTAGGTCTTTTTTATCATAGGAACAACACTTTCTCTTATAGAATTCTTTTCTTTTCAAGGTCAAAAGATCTTCTCGATTTCCAACAAAATGATGATGGATTATTCTGATACACTGCACAATATCTTGTAAGACCAAGAATTGCATTTGATCTGCATGGCTTATGGAGTTCAACCAATCTCTGAGCATTCCAGTGAATTTGGAAACAAACTCCATTAGAATATCATAGTTACTTTCTTCTGAAAGCTTTCGAGTTTCAAGTCATGAATGAAATTCTTGAATTCTGTCCGACCATTTCTTTGATGGTATATCATCAAGAGTGAAAGTGATTCTTCCAACAGGAGCTTTACCAGTAGGATGAGAACGTGATTGAGATGAAGAAGCTTGTGATGCTTTGCGCATATCTTTGTCTTCATTATCAAATTGTTCTACTTTAGGTTCAACATGTAGAACTTTGGAAAAACTTTCATTTTTTGAATTCTCACTGGAACATTCTCCTGATGATTCTGATTTTGAGTGGGAATCAGGTGATTCTGAAAATTGATCAGTGATCTGCATGGGCGTAATTTTTGGAATCATAGATTCCTTATAATCTTTAAGAAAGTCATCAAAGGATTCTTATCAGCATCTTGTTAGATCATCAAGGATTTTGAGACTTGTTTTGGTGGGGGTGATGCTGGAGGAGTTTCTTGCTCCATGGGCCTTTTACCAAGGCTTTTTTCTTTCTTTCTTACTTCTTCTTTTGCTTTTTCTGCTGCCTCCTTTTTCTGTTGCTCAGCTTTTTTCTTCTTTGCTTCTTCTTATCTTTTTATCTCCAGGTAAATCTCATAAGTGATTAGCTTTGTTCTTGGAGGAAACTCAGGGAATGAAATCTGCACTCCTTCTGATGGAAGAGAGCCTTTTTGCTGTCTTATAGATGGAAATAATTCCACAATTTCTGATCTTATGAATGGTGGAGGAATTTTCCCCGTTTCTTTTAGCACTTTGATTTGCTCTTTCAATTTCTGGATTTCTTTTTCTCTCTGAGCCATATGAGAAAAGATATCTTGTCTTGGAGCGGCTTGTTCTTTGGAAATTACATCTATTCTTTGTTGCAATACTCTGATTAAGACTTGTACTTCATCTACTTTGATCTCAACCTTTGTAAGCTTAAACTCAAGGTGTGTTACCTTTGAATCTATTTGCTTTAAGGTTTTATTTTGACCCAAAGCATTTTCAATTTGCCAGTTCAGAGTTGCTTCTGCAGTACTTGGCTTCAAAAGTGTGCCAGATGCATCAGCCTGGAGTTTTGAAGGGATTTTTGGGTCATGGATATAATTTTTCTCAGTGAATTCCTCAAGAGGAGGAAATTCTTTGTCATAAGAACTGGAGCTTGATGGTTGTATCATAAAAACACAAGGTATGGGTTTTGGTGTAGGTAAAGGGTTTTTCTGAACCCATTTATTGATCTTTTTATAACAAGGCTGAGGAAAAGGATTTGTTTTTTGAAGAGTAGACTTTGGTGTTTTTTCTGAAGGAAGTGATTTTGATGGTGGAGAATAATTCTTGGAAGAAGAGGGAGTGGATTGAATATTTGGTTCTGGGTTTCTTGAGTAATCCACAAGGTAAACAAATTTACCATTGTCTTCTCTAAGTGGTCCAATAGTTGGATCACCAACCATCCACCTTTTGTAGAACTCTGATTAAGTAGAGCTTTTCTTTTTCTTCTTTTTCTTCTCCTTCCACGGATCTCTGCCAGTGTTATCAAGATTGTCAATCCACATGATAAGTCATTCATCTGCACAAAATTCACAGGTACAGTCTTCATCCCATGGACAATGACCTGTAACTTTGTCTCTGTAGAGAAGTAGAGGTTTTCCTTTCAGCTAAGAAGTTTTCAATCATCTTTCTTTCAAGTCCTGGTTCACACGCACCACAGCAGCATTCTGGATCTTCTTTATCATGACCGGCTATGGGATTGCCAGCAAGCTGCATCATAAGCTATGTTGGAAAGATAGAAGGCTTCTTGGGTTCTTGCAGATGACTGTGATCAAATTTGATCACCGTGGACCCATCTTCTTTGGAAATAACCTGACTTTTTGTGGACTAAATGGGCTGACTATGTTGGTGCAATTGCTCGTACTTAGTCACCCAAGTTTTTGGAAACATATGTAATAGTTCTTTCTTTGGTATATGTCTGGGAACATGAACACAATAAGGCTGGTCATTTGTGTTGACAGTGAATAACAATGAATCATCTGTCCCATGATTTGCTAGATTGAAAACATGATCTTGAACTCTATACACGATTTGGTAGTGTAAAGTTGCCACAATCGCTGTTGAGACTTGAGGAGCTCCAACGATCTGGATCTGAACCTTCAGTGCTGTCAATAGATTAGAATCTGCTAACACAGTAAAATTTGGGAAAAGAGTAACCATCACTAGTCCAGAATTGAGGGTTGCCTCAATAGTAGCAATACAGGCATGTTGGTATTCCAAGTATCTGGAATCCAAGAGTGCAATACGTGCCACGACAGGTTTGCCTTTAGTGCCATGATAGTTTAGTACCAATCTAATAGTACCAAAATGGATATGAGAATATCCTGCTTGTCGCCATTCTCTGGGAAATTCAGCTGGAATTTCCAGGTTAACGAACTGCTCTTCTGAAGATGCCTGGATAGGATGACTATCAAACTTTGAAGCCTGAAAATACACCTTGACCTTTTTAAGAGTATTATGGATGAGAGCTTTTATGGATTTTATGGGTGAAAAGGATGATCTGATATATGGTAGATAAGGATTTACAATAGGAAGATCTGTTGGCTGTACTTTATCTTCATCCTGAATAAAATCTACTTCATATAAAGAGGAAATTTTCTTAGCAAAATGAGATTCTAAAGCGGTAGGTGGTAAAGAAATCTGAGTTGAAAAGGTAGAGGGACGGGAAAGCATTTTGTCTACAATCCACTCTTAATTTTGTAATCTGTATTTAAATAAATAAATAAGTTAATTGAAGAGAAAAAAGCATTAAAACAAGGTGAGGTAACGACCTGTGGGCTTGAAATAGTATTAGTGTGAGTCAGCCGACTGTTTTACTAAAGTCGGTCTGCCACTTTCTCCGGTTTCCTGCTTGTTGTTTCTCCTACTTCACAAAAAAAAAATGATTTCATCCTTTGAGCGTAAACTGAAAAAATGAGAGTTTGGTTGATTATGTTTTAGCTCACTTCTAATTTTTTAGGAATTTAGTTCCTCTAATTTTAAAAACAAATTTGTTAACACCATAAATTCAATTTTAATTGTTAGCATCATAAATTTTTTTGTTAAATTTATTAATGTAACATTTAAAAATAAAAATAATAATGATTTAATAATCATGTAATTAAAACAATAATGTTATAATGAACCTAAATTTATTAAAAAAATTGTAACGACATTAACAAAAAAATAAAATAAATTAAATTTATTGAAATAAAAGGAAGAAATTAAATTTCAAACGGACTAAAAGTATAGACTTAAAGCAATTTTTAACTTAAAAAAGAAATATGAGTGGGTAGAATGGTTCAGGTCCTTGTGTAGCCCGAAACTTGTTTCGTACCAACATGTTTATCCTTTCAATGATAGTTTTATTTTAATAAAATGGAATTATATCAAAAAGCTTTTTTTTTAATTGAATTTAGTGATTAGTTAATTGAATATTAACTAGGTTAGGTAAAAAAGAGATAAAGTTAAATTTATTTATTTATTTATACTAACTTAAATTTTATGATTGAATTTAGTATCACAAATTAACCAAACATAAAAAATAGAGATAAATTTATTAATAATATGAAACAAGTAATTTAATAAATTCAATTAAGTTCAACCAATTTAATTAAATAAATTATAAAAATTCATAAAAATAAGATAAATAGTTATTAAAAACTAGAGAAAATTTATTCAAACCATTTTTAACCAAATTCAATCGGTCTAACCTCTCTTTCAAAATCAATACTCCGACCAATTCTTGATTCGATTTAAACAGCATTGAGTTCTAATAATTCAAACATAAATTATTTTTCACTCTACACATTTTGACATTAATTTGTCATGTATTTTTAACACATTAGAATGCTTCATATATTTATATATAGATTAGTTTGTGTTGTATAAAAAGTGATATATTTATATATTAACCTCTGAACTTTTCCACAAAAAAAAAAAAACATAATGTACTCAATAAGTAATCTAGATATGCCAAATCTATTATGTCGCGTCATACTAGTCTTATAAATAGAGAAAACAATATTGAGAGAATTTTGGAGATGCTCTCCGATTTGGGGGTCCAACTTACCCCCAATTCCGAATCTAGTCAAGATCAATGTGATTACCGAATACGAGAAGCTCTTCGACAAATATATATATATATAGAGAGAGAGAGAGAGAGAAAGCAGAACAAAGTATCTGAATAAAACAAATGTAAGACCACAGAATTGCCCCTAAAATCTAAGCCTCAACTCAACAGCTCCCACCATGAAAAGGAACAAAACTAACAAACACAAAACACATTGCATGCCATTGCTTTTACCACATTCCATTTTCACTCTCCTCTAAAATCCCCCATCAAACCAAACACTACTGACATCCATAGATTTAGTAAATTAACAGAAAAAAAACGAATACGATTTTCAAATTCCACACATCAGGTTCAAGTCGTACTTACTTTCTTTTTTTCGTGGAATTTACCGATTGGCGTCTGCTAATAAAGCAAGGACCTCACTGTCACTGAAATCATATTCTACTGCAAGTTCAAGAGGGGTTTTCCCTTCCCTATTTATCGCATGTGGATCCGCTCCCCTGTAAAAACCACGTAAATCTTCATGACATTCCAAATACGGCGGATACGATTTATATGGGTAAAAGTACTATAGAAGCCTCTGTATTAGGAGTTAGATTGCATTTTATGTCTTCTACTTAAAAAATAGGCAAATTAATCCTATATGTTACATCAAAATAGCAAATTGGTTTTTTCTATTAAAATTTCATTCATTTATACTGTTTAAAACTAACGTGGCTGATGAAATAATCGATAGTGACATGTGGCATGCTAAATGTACCTCATGCTGATGTACAAAGATTAGTTTTTAATAGTAGAAAAGAATGGAATTTTTAACCAACTAACCAATTTACTCTTTGATCTAACGTGCAAGGACTATTTTACCCATTTTTTAGTAGAGGCAAAATGCAATCTGACTTCTAGTACAGGCACCTAGATGATACTTTTACCGATGCATATGGTATGTAGATTGAAGGCATGAAAAAAATGCAGATATAAACACAATGTAGCAAAGATGAGTAAATCACCTGGTAAGTAGTAATTTAGCAAATACTGCTTTGCCTCGGAGAATACATCGATGAAGTGGCGTTTGACTTCTTGAATCTGTTGCATTTATATTTGCTCCATATTGTAATAGAAGTTCAAGCATGCCAATGTCTGCAGTTTCACAGGCAAGGTGAAGTAGGGTGCAACCATCTAAATCCTCTGTTATTTGGCTGTCACTGGTTCCCACCAAGTTCAATGAGCTAGCAGAGGATCTATCAGATGAATCTGCTATAATGTAACTGGAGCTGTTATCAGCATTCGCATGTTCTTGCAGTAGCAGCGCTTTGGCAAGGGTTAATGAAGACCCGGGAGATTGTTCGTACACTGCATTTATATCTGCTTCACAACTAACAATATAACGGTATACAGCCTTCTTGTCATTGGCACGAACACCCTCCCAAATCTGTTGTGCCACGGAATTAGGATGTTGCTTGTCTTTAGGCTTGCGAACGAAAAGCTTTTCTGCGTACTGCGATCAAAAGAAAACAGAAATTTCCATCAAGTTTATGCTAGTCGAATAATTGTAAATTGTTAGAAAACATGTATATATTTTAAGCCTGAAAATATTCTCCAATTTTCGGAATCATCAAAATTTAAAAAAAGAAGAAAAGGTCATCTTACTCAACTATCTAAAATGATAATAATGTAAAGACTAGAATACAAGGGAAATGCTTAACCTTTGCATGAATGAACTTCTCCTTCGCAGATATAGGATCCGTATGACAAGGCTTGCCCGTAAGAAGCAACTGCAGTTTATCAGACTTGTAAAAGCTTCATCACCGGAATAACGAGTGTTAGCAACAAGCAGCAAAAGAATCAAGTTCGGTTTTATATTACTGGAAATATCTTATTTTAAACATATATAAATTAAAAATATATATTTACCCTGTGAGGGTGAGATCGACATGGAGAGCACTTCTTGACTGCAAAAATTCCTCCCAAACAGAGTTAGCAAAGGTATTGCCGAGAGATTGAAACAAACCTATAACAGAGGGCTCCCATACTTTTACATCAAGAGTAAGTGATCGAACCTGAAATATTAACCAACAGAAAATTAAGAGTTACATAAATGACGAGGCGACATTAGTACCATTACCCGAGTGATGTTTTTTTTCCTGAGTAAAGAGTTCATTTCAGCAGAAAATGTTTTGTCTACGGAAACAACTAATACAAACTCTGACAAGCAAGAGTCAAGCTACTCCTTCACTACTGAGAACTATTGACTGATTAAACAGATGAAAATCAAGAGAAAGAACAATTGATAAATAAAATACTTAAGTTTTAGTGATGCAGGATTCTCAATAAGGAATGCAGAATAAAGGTCATATATAATTTATTAAATTTACCTTTGATATGTGAACACCGAGATTGCGGTGAACACCGGAACATTCAATACAAACAAGAACACCCAGATTCAAAGATGCCCAATCGGGTTCAGGGGCACCACAATCTGCACATTTATCATTGCCGCATACTCTTCGCAGTACATCAATTGGCTTTTCTATTTTTATAGAGGACCTTAGATGTTGTGAAGCTTTTGATTGGTGTTCATTATGTGCATTAACAAGGTTTCTCTCAGAGGTATATTCTTCACCAATAGTATGATCAAAATCAGAACTTTCAAACGAACTCTCACTGGTAGATCGATGATGACCACTCCCCATGGGACTAGAAGAAAGACACTGCAAAAGTATTGGAGTATAATTGTCAATATAACGATAAGGAAATCGATATATGAAACTCGTGCTACATCTTTAATAATTACCCTCTCAGGAGCCTGAGAATTAAGTAATGAAGCAATAACCCCAGTTATTTTCTCAATCCAATCCATCTGATCTAGTGCACTCTCTGCCTGCACTGACAAGCACAATCAAACATTATTGATGATCAATTGCCAAATAATAACCCTCAATCCTACACGAGTGTAACATTTTTGGCACAATGATTTGTCAATAGGTTGATCCCAGAAACGATTTATGTGTATACATATATTAACCCTGTAAGAACTACAGCCCACACATAAGTCATACCTGCAAAGTGTAATTCTTTGTTGGAGAAATTATCCTAAAACAAAATCTCAAATCTGACTGGTCAGCGTCAACTTTAATAGTTGATGTAAGCAGGTTCACAGTGTGATGGGCAACAGATTTTTCATCATGTACGCCACCATGATTATGAGAAGAAAGCCACCGACCCAATAATCCAGATCCAAGATCAGAGTTATTTCTCTGACCAGAAAGGTGGCTGCCAGACCCCTAACAATAGATGAAGAACAATTATAAGAGCTGAAAAGAGAATTGATCATAGAATGAACTTCAAGCACCCTGGTTCTCAATATTTTCTCCAAAAGGCAGAACAGGAAGATTCTTACAGATGATTTACTAATCTGCTTACGGTAGTAATACAGCATTCCTCGGCTATCAAGGACAAAAAATCTTCTTTTCCAGTCTCCTCTTAAGTTTGACGAACGTTTTGAGAGATAGCCTTGTCGAATAGTTTGAACCTGGAGGAGTATTTTTCAGTTTTAGAAGCAGATTGATGGGACTAATACAATCTCAATAACAGAGCTCTGAGATAAAAAGTTTCTTTAAACCTTTCCCTTTGCGGCAGACTGCATAACTGCCTCTATCATTTTATGTGAACTTCTACCTATTGCTTGTATACCATCTCCATTAGGAGAACCATTAGAAGACCATCTACTCTCTCTGGCAACCTGCCTTTTGTACTCCTGCATTCTTTCATTTAAAGCTGCCTGCTCATAGTTTGATCTTTCTCTTGATTGTCGTGCATAAGTCAAGACCTGCAGGACTTGTATTTCAACAATGAGCACACAATCAATAGTATAGTGAATCCACGGATGTAGGGATAATGAAAAAGGACAAGATACAATTTTTTTCCCTGCTATGGTTTGCTTAAATTTTATAACCTGCTATGACTAATCTATCAAATAAACCATATATATTTGGTATAGGGTATTATTTTTCTTCTCTTTTGAGGAAATGAAGTGGATGAAGGAAAGAAAGCTAAGCTAGAGAAGATGTAAAGATATTTGTCTTAGTCTAGAGAAAACTTGTATGATAATTGATAACAAACCTGATTAATATATGGCTCCATTTGATGCAATAGTTCGTAACCCTACAAACGAACAAAACTTATAATAAGAAGAAATGCACTAAGCAAGTGATAGAAACATGAGAAAGAAATTGAGAAGTCCTGTCATGTGATCACCTGTTTGAAGTAACGACGATGTGCATCCATAGTCCCACTGACTGCTTCCAGAAACTCAAATCTCTTTTTTGCTTCAACATGTGAAAGAGCAGTTACCTGTAATTATAAACCACAGTGATCTCATTACATATCTTGAACATTCTGAAATATCACAGCAACATCAATTTAGAAAATGATCAGCAAGCAATTCACTCACTAGATTGAAACGAGCTTGCTCAAATGTCGACCTTGCATTATGAAGTTCCTAGAATGACTCCAACAATGTCAGAGTACGTAGGGACTTTCCATCAATATGATAGATACATAGGTAAGAATGTCAGATACAAGAAATTAGGAACTATCAAGACATTTTGCAATATACCTCTTCCAAAACATTGACAATATCACTCTTTGTACTTTTCCTCAGTGAAAGAAACTTTTCCCGAGCCTGTAAGATTATTCAAATTGGCATTATATAACTATGAATATGATTTTAGACCAACTTAAGACCTATAATATCACATTCAATAAACATTAAAATGATGCCAACAAACTGCACTGGCAAAAAAACCATCTAAAGCACCTGGTCATAAATGAGACTAGCCTTGTCGAAGTGCTTACGTGCTTCCTGCACTAAGATAAGATTTTTAAAACCAACAGTTAATCAAATAAAATAGATGATGTATAACTATGCACGTATTACTAAACCTCAGATGAACCTATATCAGAGCAAAAAATATCAACCTATTTTTCTAGCAAGAGTTAATGTGGTTGCCAGCTTTAACTTGGTTCCACATCCTCCCAAATTTATAGGGCTGCTTAAATCTCAAAAGCAAGAAGAACCAGGGATTACCTTGACCTCAAGTAAATCGGTATCAACAAATTGCAATAATCTTTCGTTTAGCTCAGTTTCAACCTGAGAAAGAAAAGAAAGCAGCTCGCTATTTTCAATACTATTTTAAATCTATATGATTGAACAATAAACTATATACAGTGTTGAAGTTTAATATATTTATAACATTTCCATTCTCACAATGTTCAAAAGAGAGATCTAATGACAAGAGATCAGTTTTTAAGATTGTGCACTGCAATTTTAGATAGCCAGTAAGAAAATAACAAACAAAAATATTCATTTATGACTGAAATTTCTAAAATATTAATCAGTCTTTCAGTTATTATTCTTTTAGCAGCAGTTCAAGAGTGTCAAAGAATTGAATTTATCCAAAATCAGTCATTTTCATATCCTCGCTTTCATAAATTTGGTATTCATGCTCAGAAGATAGTTCAGAAATTTACCTGGGATCGAAGAATTTCCTTGTATGTCCCAATTTCTCTCAATGCTATGGTAAACTTGGTCATAACAGGCCCTAAAGAAGTGGGGAAAAAAGGGTACAATTATTGCTATGGTGCCATAAAAATCATTGCACCAGAATAAATCTTCACGTGATGTTTGAACAAAAGAACAAAATGACAAAGTAATAAAGAGGCTTTCGGACATCTTATGGGGATCAACCCAACAAATATTACAACCGGAAGCATTACAGCAACAACAGTGAAGCGACTACCACTAAAGACAGCCCAATCACTTCAAGGTGCATATGTATCAAGTATCAACCAACATTCAAGCAATTCCAATAAACAACTTTCGCACAAAGATTGAGCAAATACATACCTCCAAAAGCCACACTAATATTGTCATTATGCCCTCCACCAAACATTTCGAGGGCATTTGCAAAGGCAATGTCCCCATCATATCCCTCCCCAAGCCCTTCACTGCAATCAGAAAAAAACATGCAAATGAATATTTCAGAAACTCATGGCTCCAATAGCAAGCAGTAGCAACCCCACTGCACCTCCTTCCCTCTTCAAAGGACAAAACCAAAGAAGAAAAAGAATAAAAAGTCTATTCCAGTTGAGGAATACAATTATGTAACTAGTTTTACAGTAATGGAAAATATATTCGTATCAGCATCCTCAAGTAAACGAAAGTGTCGACTTAACACAGATTTCCATCAATTATTTGAAGGGTCAAGTACCAAAAATAATAATGCATACAAAACTGTCAGTTTTTCTTTGAATGCAAGGCTGCATTCAGTTTTGGTATCGGATGCTTGACCCGCATGTACGAGGAACCTTTTTAATATATGAGACTTCCTCAAAACAGCAGAAATGTAGGAACAAGAATAGGTTATGACAATTAATTTACAGAGTTGACACCCTTTATGTCCAAGAGGCATAAATAAACAAACATACACCAATGCTTAGCGCATTCGTGAAAGACATATTGGGATATTTCTTTATTTAGATTAGAAATCTTAGCTTGGACATGTCACATTCTCATACATATCAGTTCATAAGGCAAAAAGAGATCTTGCTTACTGAAAACAAAAAGATACACAGCAAAATTTGATGATCTAAACATACGTGTATTTTCGACATCCTTTAAAAAACCTTAAGCTTCTCTCCCGTAACAACTCCGCGCTTTCCTCCATGCATTGTATCTGTCTCACCAAGCAAAACAAATGCATTACTACTCCATGATCCATAAGTAACTAAACAGATGCAGTTTCTGACAAGGCTCTAGTATCAGCATGTATAGAAAACAAAATAAACATGAGAGGAGATCGAATAACTTACTTTGAAACCTAAAATCAAAATAAAGGCGAAAAAGACAATCACTAATGAATTGGAAGCATGGAAACAACATCCATTTCTCGTAAAATCAGAGAAGCTAACCAAACTATGATCTTCATAGGCATAAGAACAGCTCAAAATCCAAGAGAAACAACAGTTACAAGATGTCCTCACCATAACCAGGCTAATGGTAAAGGTAAACAATGTCTTAAAAGCAAAATTAGATACTCCATCCCACTACAATCAGCATTTTACCAAGACAAAATTAGATGTAGGATTGGCACTTGATAAACATACTCATGAGATAAAAAGTTCAACAGGAATACATCATAAAAAGAACTTAATTAACTCAAAATTAAAAAGCATAAGAAGCCATCTGATAATTGAAAACCTATAGTACCTAATAATACAAATCATCATCAATCAGTCTCTAAAAGCCACAAATTAATATATATTGATCAGCAAGCTAACTAGCTTTATTATTTCGGTTTAATTTTCTTCTTCTTCTTTTACCCTTTAACAGCAAAATGCAAAAAAAAAAAAAAAAAAAAAGAGCGCTAAAGTTCACTAAAACGGCAATCAAATTACGCAAATCGAAAAAATACAGCTAAAAAATTAAACCTCGAACACGAAGCACGAAGCAAGCGAAAAGAGAGTGAACCTGCTTGCGGAACATGGGAGAGTCATCGAGCTTAGCGAAATGCATTGTGGAAGCGACGATTCTTTGTTCTCTTTACGATGAATCTTAGTTACCATCACACTGATGATGTTCGATCCTTAGTATGAACAAAAAAAAAATTAACCTCACGAGATCTCCTTTTCAGCTTGATTTAAACCTCCAAAAAATATTTTTGAAAAAAATTAAAAGACGAATTTACTTGAAGAGCTTAATTAACGAAGAATAATCAGCTTTCAAAGAAATTCAGATCGAATTTCATGGATTTTATGGTGTTTAAGTTAAAGAAAATTTTATTTTTGCATAAAGCTTGTTTACAGTAGAATTTTTAATTTTTCTTTTCACTTTTCTATTTTGTTTCAAAGCGGGCAAGAAAAAAACAAACCCAGAAACCAGAAAAAGAAGATAAAAAGATAAAGTGCGAAAGAAAACATGAGATTTTAAAGAAGGTTAAAATCTTATCTAAGTCCCTACACTCTTCGTATATTGGAATATTAGTCCTTTTATTTTTATTTTTTACTTTTTCAATTTCAAAATTCAAGTGCAATTGTTAACGTGATTAAAACGACTTCTGTTATTAAACAGAATAATTTTAACGATTTTAACAATTTAACTATATTTTTAAATTAAAAAAATAAAAAGTTAAAATAAAAGTAAAGGACTAAATTCTAAATATACGAAAACCATGCTATAATTTTAGTTAATTCCAATGATTTTAGAATCGAACTTATAGTCAAACTGGTCAACCTATCAGTTCGTCAGTTCGATCGATTCACTCAATTCAATTAAAAATTAAAAATAAAAACTGGTTCAATTGATTTTTTAGTAGATTCAATCGACCCGTACTGCTTCAATATCATTCTTCAAATCAATACTTCGACTAATTCTCCGTTCAAACATCCTTAAATTAAATTTGATTCCAAACTTGTCCACAAATTTCAAAATATTTTAATTAAATTTTGAAAATATAAATATAATATCAATTAACTCCATCCACTAATCTCAGTGTTAATACTAGCTCGAACCTGAAGTAGAGCATGTTTAAAATACATAAATCAATTTTTAAATACACGTAAATCTATTATATTGAACGATTTGGATATGATATATTAAAAAAAAACCTTTATAAATTTTAATGATACTATCTATTTTTTTACAGCAAATTTAAATTTTCAATTGATAAATACATATGTACTTAAAATTTGATTCACATTATATCCGTGTCGACATTTAACGTATAGAAGACAAAAAGACATGATTTAGATGATATTAATACTTTAAAAACTTCAATTAAAATGATTCGAAATTCAGTGATTGTTTTAAAATACAACTAGAATTTGAAGATGTAAACCTAAATAAATGGAAAAATAATAGATATGATTGGAGAAAAATGCATTAGATGACTGTAAAAGTACATTTGGGTCCCTATACTATTAAAAAGTAAGCAATTTGATATAATCAATTGGAGCACTTAAAACCTGTACTATTAAATTTAAAGCAGGTTGATCAAATTGATGACGTGGAACCTTTAGATTAATAATAGTTTTGGAAATTTAAAAAATTATTACATATAATTGTGAACTGCGATAAATTATTTTATGGACCATAAGTAATGTGGTTAAAAGTATCCATCAAATAATTTCTCACGCATCAGACATGTTTAGATAAATTAGTAAAAAAAAATTATTGAATTTATTTAAATTAAAACTTAAGAAAACAAAATAAAATATAACAAATAGAACATTAAAAAATCACTAAAATTTCACATAATGTTATTGTTTAACGTAATTTTTTTAAATCAACAATTGTGATTAAAATATAAAAATAAAAAGTTGTAATCGTTTGATTAAGTGACTTTATAAATTAGGAAATTATGCTCGTGATTTAATATTTGTTAAATCAATTAAATCAAATACATTGCTTTTTACTGGAAATCAATTCCTCTTCTTTTTTAGTGTTGAAATCGGTTGAATTGGTTAAAAGGTAAACTCATGTTTCTCAATGAAAAACTTACGTGACATGATCAACAGTAAATTGTTGTTTTTTGCTCTCCTTTTTTATTTCAATCGTTGATTTTAAAAAATACCACAAGATCCCATTATAATAAAATCTTTAAATAGATGTTACATGTATTCGTTTTGATTAAAACACTAAATTTTTAACCCTAAAACCACTAATAAGTAGCTAAACATGTACTAGATTTGGACAAAATACAATTATATGGATAAATCGACACAAATACTTAAGGGTTAATGTAATTTTTTACTCCTAAATTTCACAATTAGATTCATTTTGGTACATGTATATTTTTTTTCCTATTTTGGAATATAAATTTCGTAATTAAGTCCACCTTTGGTCCCTGAAATTGGGTTATGTAAAAATGTGATGATATAACATTTTGATATTATGTCACATCATCACCTAAAATTTAAAAATTAATATTTTTTTTACTTTTCTAGATTATATATATTTATTTTTGAGGTAATGACATGGTACAACATCAAAAGTATCATGCCATCATATTTTTACGAAATCTAAGTTTAGGTATTAAAATAAACCCAATTACCAAATTTGTGTACCAAAATGGACCCAAAAAATATTAGTACCAAAATGAACTTAATTATCAAATTCAGGAATTAAAAATTATATTAACCCAACACTTGAATACATAACATCATCAACACAAGTATGGCACAAAAACACTAACGCGAACTTTAGGCGCTGATCCAAAGGGGGCATGAATGGTATTTGGTCCCGTTTGATAAAATGATACAATTACACTTTTAATCCCTCTAGTAAATTAGAATTCAATTTAAGCATTTTAATATAAAAATTTTGGTTTTGGGCTCTTATTTGTTTACATTTTTATCTCTAGCTCCCTTAATAAAAAGAATTATGAACATTGGAAAAATTGCCAATAAAATTATATCTCAAACATATGTAATGGCATTTGGTTCACGAAATATAAGATTATTTTTGGTAATAAGATTATCGGAATGCAAAATTACACATTACCAGGTATGTTACGTTACCTTTTTTTATTCATTTGAATGAAATGTAAGATTTTATTATTTGATTGATTGAATATAATATTACAAAAAAGCACATTTTGCTAATTTGTCATATTATAGATTTTGTTCTTTTCTTTTTACCAACAATGAATTTTTAAAATTTACAATAAATTTAGCAAAATAGCTTATGTCTCTAGAATATATATTTATTTTTTTAAAACAATTAATTGTACTTGTGAAATTAAAAAAAACTATGATAAGTCATTAAAAATTGTAAAGTTGTTATTCTTAATTCAAATTGTAAAATTGTTATTCTTAATTCAAATTGATTTTTGGTCTAATAAAATGAAATAAAGTCATTAAAAATGAGGGTAAAATTGTAAAAAAAATGTCACATTATTTTCTTTTTGAATATACTAATGTGATTATATGCTAGTATATATTCATACTTTCACACACAGGTGCTCGAACCTGAATTTCTTAAGATGAACATCATCCTCTTTTTCATTGGAGCCACTCATTAGGTTTAAAAATGAAATGTTGCATTATTAAGGGAATGTGAGATTACATAATAAATAATTGGTACGGAAATTACCCCTTATATTTCAAAATCTTGACACTATTAGAAATGTGAAATTATCGATTCAAAATAATAATTAAAATCCAAACATGAAAATCCTATGTTGGAATCTCACATTACTGCTAAGAATATTATATTCCTTAAACTAAACCGTAGGGTGCATTTGGTTGGTTAAATATAATATCACACCTCGTAATCTCATATTCTGAATATTTGGTTAACTAAATGTAAAATTATTTTAGATAATAAAATTACAATATAAGATTACGAGGTAAAATGTTAGGTATGTTACATAAATTTCAAATTCAACTCATAATCCAAAAAAATCTATGAAATGTGAGATTACGGGTAATGAAAATATTTTGAATCCAATTAAGATAATTTTAGTACAAAATATAAGATTACGAGATATAATCTTACATCAAGTGAACCAAACCTCCTAATCTCCAAAAGGACCAGAGACAATGTAGGAAGAAAATGACAAAAAAAAAAATTGGTTTAGGTCAAAATGTGCTTTAAATCCATATACTCTTTATATATTTAGAATTTAGTCCTTTTATTTATATTTCCAAGAATTTAGTTCTTATACACTTCAGATATAAAATTTCAACTCTAATTTTTAAAATCATAGAAAATAATTTGTTAATTTCATTAGTGTGACATCTTTAAATAATAAAATACTCATTTACTAGCCATATACCAAAAGGAATAATGTTGCAATAGACTTAAATTTAACAGAAGAATTTTAACATTTATTTATTGAACTTTTAAATTCAAAAAGTAGAGGGTGTCACCGAGACTAGGGCGAGCCCGAATATTATCAAGCTTGGCTCGAAATTTGGAGCTTGAGCTCGATCGAACATATATTTTTAAACTCGAGATATAATCAAGCTGTTGGAGCTTGAGCTCGATTAAGCTCATTTACTAATTTTGTACTCAAGGTCGAACTCAACTTGATAATTAAATTTAGGGTTAATAATATATATTAAGGGCAATGTGTAATTTAATAATATAAAAATATGAAAAGCTCGATTAGGCTCGCGAGCCGTTATTACTAAGCTCAAATTCATGGCTCAATCGATTGCTTGAGCTCAGCTAGATAATTACAAATCGAATTCAATTTTTTTTCCGAGTTGAACACAAATAACTTGTAAGCATAAGTGTCTCATTTACACCCCTAAAATAAAAGGACTAAATTCCAAATATATAAAAAATGCATACACTTAGAGTATATTTAAACCTTTATTTAAAATGAGTTGTTGATTGTCAAAAGATACTAGGAACGAAAAAGAAAAGGAATGAAAAAAGGTCCGACAAAGAGACAGGGACAACCTTATCCGCATAAAACAAAGCAAAGACAGTGTCTTACTTTTTCAACCACTTGGCTTTAAATTAATCCAATTTTTAAAAATTATAAACTCGTAAATTATTCAAATTTAATTTAAAATAAAATTAAAAATCTATTCGATTATTTTCGAGTTATATTTTAGCTGTATTAGTTTAAAATATTGAGCAAGTTGAGTTTGAGTAGCTTATAAGTAATAGTTAAGTTAATAATTTTATCCAAGAAATTAAGATAAAATTATAAAATTTTAAAGGTATAAAAAAAAAAAATCATGTGTAAAAAGTTTAGAATAAATTTTTAAATTTTTAAAGAGACTAAAAATACAAATTTCTTCCATTTAACCCAATGTTGAAAAGGCTTAAAACAAATGTTTTAATTTGTAAAGAGGGGTTAAATAAAAATTTTACCATTTGGCCATGACTTAGCCGCAAGGGCCCAATTTTTTTTTATAAATGTAGTTTTTATCTTTTGATGTTAAATTACAAATTTACCCAAAACTTACATATGAAACGAGCTAGAACTTGAGATTGAGTATATAAATCGTTTACATGAGCTAAGTTAACTTAAGTTCAAATAATTCAATTTTATTTTGAGTCGAGTTTGAGCTTAGATAATAGTACTCAATAGAGGTAGAATTGAATTTGAGTAATGTCGAATTGAGTTCAAATTTTTTTAATGTTTGAACTCAGTTAGACACGACTGAAAAAAATCACAATCAAAGAACTTTTGTTATTTAAATATAATTTTTTCATAAAAATAATATTGTAACTTAGAAGCAGATAATTTTGCGAGCATTAAAATACTTATATTATCACAAGAGAAAAAGCTTAATATTATCATGAGTTTTTTTAATTATTATTTCTTAAAATATCTACTGAGCGAATCTAGTAATTAATTTTCCGCATTCTATAAGCCCATTAAAAAATAGATGCTGACCTCGAATTATCATGAGTTTTTATGAAAATTACAAAGACTCATATATGTTTTTAATTAATGGGTTTTTAATGAAAAAAAATGGTGGTATTTAAACAAAAATAAATCTTACTAAAATCTACATATAATTGAACATAAATTAGAGTAATTTTATCAATATTTTGACAAAAATATTTTCAAATTTTAATTAGACTAATTTTCGAATAAAATATTATGGGATTGAAAGAATCAAATTCATGCATTAGTTGCAGAGACAAGACTCAAGTTTTAAAATAAAAATTTTGAAAGATCATATCGAACGTATTTATCAATTTATTCTATAGCAGCAGGGAACATATTAAGGTGTAATCAAGTCGTGTCAAGCTTGATTTGAAATTCGAAGTTCGATACTTGGTTTTAGCTTGATCGAACATCTATTTTTAACCTCGAGCTTGAACTCAATTTAGCTCATTTATCGATTTTTGTACCCAAGCTCAAACTTGAGCTCAGTTCGATAATTATGCTTAGGGTTAATAACATAATCTAATAATATAAAAATATAAAAAGATTGATAAGGCTCGCAAGCCATTCAAATTGAGTATTATTAAGCTCGAATTCAGCTCGACCGATAGCTTGACCTTATCTCGATAATTACCGTATCAAATTCGAATTTTTTTCAAATCAAACTCTAGTAACTTACGAGTGCTAATATCTCATTTACACCCCTAAAACATACTCCAGTAACCGAAACATTACACTTAATAGCAAATTTTTAAAATTGATCCGAACCAAACCATTATGACTTATTTCTCATTATTGAGTTGATTCGGTTCAGTCCATATAAAAACAACTTAATCTTTAAATTTGAAATTGGCAATTTGCACAAGCTTGAGCCCAAACAAGTAATTGAACCGGGTTCAAGTACTAAAGAGCTCAACTTGAACCCTTTGAGTTTGTTTAACTATTTGTTTATCTAATAAAAATAAATTTTATTTTCATGTTTAGCTTTAAAATTGATTATTTATACCTGAATTTAAATTAATTTTTAATCATAATTATTATATATTAAAAACCCCATTAAAATTATGAATTAATTGAACCCATCATATCACTCATTCTTAATTTAACCGATTGAATAATTATTTCAACCATTACAAAAAAATTTCTAACAAATTCATAAAAATAAAGAATTTCGAAAAAAAAAGAATTTAAGAAAAATTAATAAAAAAGTATATTATAAAAATAAACATTTGTTTTACAAACAACATTAAATATTTAAATTAACTTAAATTCAATTCAAATTGTTTTTATTTTCCCAATTGGAGCAATTTTGACTAGTTCAATCCTTCTCCCACAAATTCAACTATCAATTTCCAGTTAATCCGACTAATTCGATCCAATTCAGACAATCATCGAATAATTTAAAAGCCAACATGTAATATTGAGCAAACTTTTGAAAAAAAAAAAAGAAAAAAAAAAGAGAGAAATTAATGACTAATTTATGTTTCTCTATACAATATTATAAGCCATACAACTCAAAATGTAAAAAAATATATATTAAAATAATATAATCTCATATGTATTACAGAAAAAAGAAAAATAGAGATTTTGTATGTGGATCTTCAAAATTCTAAAAAAAAACCTTATTTATTTGTGTATATGGGCACTACAGGGCAGAAACTAAAATATGAATTATGTAGGGGGGAAATGCAAATATATCCTTGAGAGACAAATAAAATGAATCAAGGTTTGATCCATAAATTTCCAACTTTTTCAGCTACCATCTATCGGTTCGAACCTGCATCGTAGTACTCGGTTTTTATGTACAAAAAAACGTATTATGATTCACCTTCTTCCTGGTTATAACTTGTCGGCGATCCTCCCTAGAGCATCGGCGAGCTTGTTGAGGACGGCGACTAAGCTATCGGTGTGGTCTTTACGTTGCTGCCTATCCTGTTGGAAGTTGGTGTTTTGAGCTTCAAGTTGAGCGACTAGCATTTTACCGTTCTTTTCCAAGACGTCGATCAAGTGGTATTGTGGACTGTTGTCCGTTTCTTCGTCTCCATTGGTTTCTGTCCGTTTCCTCTTCCTTGCTTCTTGAGAAGCAGAACCGACCTCGGGGTTTGAGGTTGGATGTTTCTCCTTTGTTGTACCTGCATAATGCATTGCCATCCAGCAATAAGGTAATTCTATTTTTAGCCATTTCCCAGTACATTGAACAGATTGAATCGAGTCATCACGCATTGAACCGATTGAATCGAGTCATCACGCATAGTTCCGTCCTGTACGATAGTTTTCCATAACCCTAATGAGTTTTTATTCTAAACCTAATTGGTCGTTCCGAGAAACAAACTAAGGCATGTTCTAGACACGGTTGAGTCTCGAACATGGCAATCATCGAGTAAGAAGTCGGGCCAATAACAAGATAAATTCGAGTATAGTAAGGATTCAATCATTTACAAAAATGAAAACAACAGAGCTATGTTACCCCGACTTTTTTATTTTTCTTTAAAATATTTGTGTTAGCCATTTACAAAAATCCAATCATACCCATTTTAAGACACATTTATATCCAACATTCACACTCAAATTCGAGTAATATACATAAACCGAGATAGGTAAAATCGATATTACCTTGACTCTTGCTCCCTGGGATAGCTGGCTGTTGCTGGTACTGCTGCTCTGTGAGCATAAAAGGAGAGCAAACAAACACATATATAAGCATTTAATGGATTAATGATAACCCTTTTCTGTAAAGATCCAACACAATAGGAAAATGCCGGTAAAAATACATGTATCAGTATGGGGTACACGTGACATACTATAT
Organism: Kokia cookei; assembly: GCA_039519145.1. NCBI lineage: Eukaryota > Viridiplantae > Streptophyta > Magnoliopsida > Malvales > Malvaceae > Kokia > Kokia cookei. Next base: position 1,455,498 of record CM076899.1, on the reverse strand, counting down.
GTTACTATTTGGTTATTTTATCAACCACGCTAGTTTTTAACTATACAAATGGGTAAAACTTTTAACAGAAAGGACAAATTTGCTCTTTGATTTAACGTAGAAAGACTAATTTACCCATTTTTTACTTCTAGTACAGAGACTTCCATGATACTTTTATCTCCAATTGTTCTTTTTAACCCAAAGACCTCAAAATTCGATAATCACATTCAACCTTGATTTCGTAACCAAACCAAATCAAAGCCTAAATCCTAAACCAAGTAGAAACCCTCATATTTTAAACTAAAACCTTATTTAAGAAACACCAAGCCTCTTACTATTCTATCTATGGGGAGATGTAAATGATTTTAGATAATAAAAAGTGACAAATAGGGCTTTGGATTCGGACCTTATTATAAAAGAATAAAGGTTCCTGCAATAAAGAAAATATATAGAAAGAAAAAAGCTCAAACACCTCCATTAAAGCAAACCCTTTTTCTCTTAAAGAAAACCCATTAGAATATAGAATTCCAGTATTATAATCTAAGAACAAAAGCAAATAGAAATTGAAAGTAGTTGGTGTATTTTGGCTCTATAGGGAGCTTTACGGGTTTTCAAGTTAAAGGGTACATCACATACATTAGGTATCTATCAGGTCGGTTGGACTCAATTGAGCGGTAAGAGTACTGCAGAGGTTTTTATATTACGATTCAGATTATATTTTGTCTCTCTTTATTCAAAAAATGAGTAACTTAGTCGGTGTATATGAGATCAAAAAACAAAATGATGCTTCTATCAAAAATTTATTTTATACTTATTACTAAAAACTAATCTGTGTATGCCTTGTCCGATTATTTCATCAATATTGTCGATTTTTAATAGTAGAAATAAATAAATTTTTAATAGAAAAGACTACTTTACTTTTTAATCTAATATTCATGGACTAATTTACGGGGCAAAATGCAATCTCACTAGAGGGGTGGCTATGATATTTTCACCCAACCGAGGCCAATCATGCGCAAAGCCTTGAGTTTAGCACGGATTTGTGTGTTCAGGAATTCGGAGGTTTGCTTTCAATGGAGTCAGGACACGAAACCGAGGCAGAATACTATAGCTAACTTGTGCGCATGAATCATTCAAACGTTGATTACTAATTCATTTCTAGTGATCAAGATTAGTTTAAGATAACCTGAAATAGGGATTGGAGCGGGAACCGACTTTCCGCCGTCGGTGGAAACCGGTAGCTCCACTTTTTCTGGGCTCCCAGCACCGTCGTCTTGTTCGAAGTCCGAAAACAGGCCGTCTTCCGCTGCCGCGCTCCGTCCACTATCGAAAACAGCTTCGTTATCCTCCGCCGTGTCCTGAACCGCTGGAGTTGGGGTCAAAGCCAAAGCCAAAGCTGGAGCCACGACAGAATGAGGGATTTCCACGGCGGAAGAAACTGCGGCGGCGCCGTCGAGGATGTCGTAAACTTCCTTATCGAAGAACCCAGGCAACTTCCTTTCCCTCCTTAAATCATTCCTCATCACCCAAAACGACTCGCTCTCTTCCCTAATGTTACTCTCCCATTCCTTGATCTTCTTAAAATCCCCCGCCAAATTGCTCCACCGTTTTCGGCACTGAACCGGTCCCCGGTTCACTCCATGCCGCTTACAATACGACGAAACCGAAGCCCACTTCGGTTCCACTTGACCCGACCCGAAAGCTAATCCGGCTGCTCGTCCTCGCCTGACCCGATTCTCCGCCACTCTCTTCCCCTGTATGAGCACAAGTATCTCCTGCCTCGTCCAACGAGGAAGCCTAGGAGCTTTGCTGACGTCATCTCCGCAATCAACGGAAACCGGACGTGATTCAACGCCGTTAGTGGCGGCGTTGACGGCGTCTTTCCGACCGTCAATCGGGTCAGGAGTCGCAGCCAAGCTTAACTGCTCCGAGGCCATAAAAATCGAAGAGAAATAATCGATAAAAAAATTTCTTTTTTTTTTGTAAAAAAATTCGAAAACGCACGTGACAGTGAAAGATAACGAGTAACGGAGTTTTTTTTAGATGAAAAGTCCGTTACGCCGTTTAAAGAAAAGAATCAGAGAACGGAGATAGAGAGAGAGAAAGAGAGAAAGAAAAGGGAAGAAAATGAGAGGGGAGTTTTTTGAGAGATGTTTTAATTATTTTATTTTGAAATAATAAAATTTGGCGATATTGACTATTTAACCCTAATCAAGGCTTACTTAGAAATAATTAATTAGGGGTAACAGGTGTAATTGTACTTAATTATTAAAATAAGAATTTTATTGGTCAAATTTTAAAGAATGACCTTGTACTCCTATCTTTTTTATAAATTTATGAAATGATATAATTTTTTGCCTTAAACTTGATAATTAGGTTCACTCTAATATTTGTATTTTTTTTTATTTTGATACATGAATTTGTCAATCAGATCCACTTTGGAACATAATTGAATTGGTCGATTAGATCGATGGGACTGAGAATCGACTGGTAACAAAAAGGTTAACCCGATTGAATTGGGTACTAAAATATGTATTTTTATCAAATCAACCAAACTTGAATTAAACATTAAAAAATTAATAGTGTTACTTTTTGATACCGAAATATATAACTTTTATCAAATTAAACAAAAAAAAAACACAAATACGACGTTAGAAAAAAAAGCGTCAAATTTTAAGTATAAATAATATATTAAGTAATTTATTTGCTGTACTTTTTGAAATATGTAATTTCAACTTAATAAAATCTTACTGTTTATTTTTGGGATGATATTGACCATTTACCCTCACTCGAGCTGTATTTAGAAATAATTAATTAGAGGTGATAGGTGTAATTGTCCTTAATTATTAAAATAAAATTTTATTGGTCAAATTGTAGAGTAGGACCCTATACTATATGTTTTTTTTTGTTGCGATTTTAGTCTTGGGATATGTATTTTTCACATTTAAGGTCAACTTCTTTTTTTCAATAATTCTGTTAAATAATTTTAGGTAAATTTTGTTTTAAAAATAAATAGCATTTTTTTGTTCAGCTGATCCTTTTTTGTTCAAAATTTTCCAAATGCTCAAATATATATAATATATATCGAACATACATGTCATATCATCATATGTTTTTTAAGTTATATCAAATTATTTGATGTGATTAACTTTAAAAATTTGATCTTGTGAATGAAAATACATCTTTTAAAAAGTTAAATGAACGTAAGGGAGCAATAGTTAATGCCTCCGGTAACCTGATTTTGTACCCAATAAATTATTAAACTATGGCATAGAAACTAAATCTACTGAAAACACGTAATCGAAGGACCTTTAAAAAGTTGATCTCAAGAATGAAATACACGTTTTGAAAAAGTAAACTAATAGATATGATCAAATCGAACAACATAACTCCCCTGATTTTTTTACTTGACTCTATGTCCCAAATAAATTAAAATATAGTAGAGAGACTAAATTTGTAAAAAAAAAAAATAGAGGGAGTTTATATGAAATTTGATCGATTTTATCATATAGGGAATAAATAAAGCCTAAATTAATGGTTAAAAGATAATTGAAATGATCAAGTCCAACAACAATGGTTAACGTCTTTGGCACCTCAATAACACAAAGTCCAAACCCGAATTTCTCAATTTGATACTCGATTTGGTATCCTCAAAAAAAAATTACAGTAAAGAGATTAAATCCGTAAAAAAACAAACAGTAGAGGGACTCTTTCTATGAAATCTGATCGATTTTAGGGGAATACATGAAGGCTAAATTCACGGTTATATTTGAACAACAAAATCTTGAAGGGGACTCTCAATGACCATCATTCAAACTTTGTTGATATAATCCCACTCTCCTGAATTGTAACTTGACTCGATACCCTCCATTCACGAAAGAAATGATTAAATTATAATAGAAAGACTAAATTTGTGAAAAAAAAACAAATAATAGAGGGACTTTCTATGAAATTTGACCCATTTTATTATATAGGGGAGTAAATAAAGGCTAAGTTCATGGTTGTCCATGGACAACAAAATCTTGAAAGGGCACTCTCAATGACCATTATTCAAACTTTGTTGATATAATCTCACTCTCTTGAACTGTAACTTGACTCGATACTCTCCATAATCAAACTACAGTAGAGAAACTAAATTTGTGAAAAAAAAAATAATAGAGGGAGTTTCTATGAGATTTGACCGATTTTATTATATAAGGGGATAAATAAAAGCTAAATTAGTGGTTATATTTGGACAACAAAATCTTGAAAGGGAACTCTCAATAACCATTATTCAAATTTTGTTGATACAATTCCACTCTCCTGAGTTGTAACTTGACTCGATGCTCTCCACTCACCCAAGAAATGATCAAATTATAGTAGAGAGACTAAAACTTGTGAAAAACACAACTGATAGAGGGACTTTTTATGAAATTTGACGGATTTTAGGGGGAAATAAATAAAGGCTAAATTCATGGTTATGTATGGACAACAAAATCTTGAAGGGGTAGTCTCAAAATCTTGATAAGAAAAAAAAAATAAAGACCTCACCTCTAACATAAGGTCATTTTCTTAAGCGTAAAATATGGCATTAAACGCGTTTTTTGGGCCACCTTAACCCTTAACCTTATTCCCCTCCCTCCCCTTCTCATATCTTTTTCGTGTCACATTATTCATGTACTTTTGGCCCCCCCCCCCCCAATCTTTGGTCAAATATTCCTTTTACCCCCTTCAAAAATTCCGTGCTCCTATCATGGACGAAATGAAAAATCAAATCATATGCTGACTGAGTATTAGTCCGATCCGCATCGTTGTTGTTTGCAACAACTTGTAGATTATGGATTCGAACATGTTTAAGCATGAAATATCATCAACTTGAGGATTAAGAGTTCTGCAATGGTACAGGGAGGGGTGTAAGTAAGGGCTTGGTCTCCTAAAATTGAATTTTTTTTTTTTTTTTTTAGATATTCTAAATTTTATAAATTTATAAGTTAATACATGATAAAATGATATATTTGGCTTCAACAAATAATAAAATTTTGATTTAGTCTTTCTAGAAACGGCAAAAATATAAGCCAATACAATGGTGAAATTGTATTTTAACTCCCATAAAAATATAAAACATGTAATCCCCCATAAAAAATTTGTGACTTCGCCTTAGGGTTATGGGTAATTTTAGAAAATAACCTGATCAGAATGATCAATTAAACCAATTTAATCACTGTCAGGTTTTGTTATTAGTTCATATGTTATGTGTAAATTACAGATTCAACCTTTGTACTTTAATTTGGTTAATATTGATCCATGTAATTTTTTTTACTGAAATACCAGTTGTTAAATTCTTCTAATAGTTTTATATATGTAAAGTTATAGATTGAGTCTATATTCTCCAATTCAATTATTCTTAATCTCCATACATCCTGAATTTTGAAATTTTAATCTTGATACAAAATGACAATTGTTAAATCCATTAACTGGCTTTTCTGTGAGTATTATATGAAAATAACAAGCTGAAATGACATTACACATGAAAGGGCGAAGTCAAAATAGTTGATAAGGCCATAAGGGGGGCCGGGATATTATATAAAATATACATGTTCAAAGTAGGTCTGACCCGTTCAATAAAGTATTTTTAAATATAGGATATCTTGATCACTAAAATTTAGGAAAATCAAAATAGATTAAATGTTCAATTTGTATTAGATATTATAATTACCTAAGTTTATTTTTTACCTAATTAATATTTAGATACTATATATACTTAGATATTACAATTATTAAACTTTATTTTTACTAAATTAATATTTAGATACTATTTTTTCTATCATATTAAACTAAAAATGCTACTAAATTTATCATTAAAAAATTATAAATCCTATAAAAGAATCAAATTAAAACAAATTTGAAAAACTTTAACACAAATTTTTAAAAAAAAATACTAATTATAATATTAAAATAAAAAATTTCAAAACTTAAAAGGGTATTAGAAGATTGGAGCCCTATCAGCCTCCTGAATTTGCCTTTGTACACATGAGATAATATTTTAACTGCATAAATTTTTTTTTTTTTATAACAACACATAAGATTTTGAAAATGACGTAACTTAATTTAATAGCTATATTTTAATTAGTGCTGAAATTTCAAAATCCGAAAAATTTATATATTAAAAATGACTAAATTAAAGTAAAAGAGTTGAATCCACAACTTACGTATAGTATAAAAAATAATAACAAAATTTTAACATTTAATCACTAACTAAAATCATTTTAAGTTTTTTTAAAATAAATTAAAATCGAATAATTACAATGTCTAAAACTATTCATAGTTTCCAACTCATAAATAGGAGAATAATGCATTTTAACGCACTCGAATCCACATCCTCCTACATTGACGATAATATTCATGCCAATTGAACTAAGACTCAATCAACAAATCTCATATTTTTTTCAAACTTTTTTATATGATTTTTTGTATATTTTACTTTTTTTTTTTGCATGAATTATATTTATTTTATAATGATAAGGGCAGTCCATCCCTGTCCTACCACCGAAGAAAAATTGCTATGGACCTTCCTTTTTCCTTTTTGTCCACTCTCGAATAATTAAGCCCCTAATCTTCCTCACTTAATGGCTAATCTTAATTGATGGCCCCTCCACTAAAGCCACTTTTTTTTTCTTTTAATTTTCCCTATTATGTTATTTATTTATTTTTAAATAATAATCAAAGAGTACATATAAAAAAAACTCTCATCTCATCATCCTTAAAAAAATTAAATATTTTATATTTAATTTTTTTAAGGTACTGATGTACATGATTACATGATAGTATATGTTCATATTTTTTTAAATACCTTTTTGACAAGACACACACACTTTACACACACAAGTGTTGAACCTGAAATCCCTAAAATGAACAACATCTTTTTTTCCACTGAAATCATTTATTAGGTTCTTATTATATTAAATTATCAACATATAAATCTAATACAATGACATCTTATTAAAAAACCAATATATAAGAATCCTATGTGATGGTCTGATGGTCAGGGTGTTCACCGCCCCAAATTTAGCCTAGATTCGAGTTGTGCTGATTGCATTTATTGTTCGGGCTTTACCTTATTATTGTATTTCACAAAAAATATATAATATATATTTATACATTGATAATATATTTTTATTTTTGGTGTTTGAAACACCCATTTTCAATAATTTCTTTAATCAAATCATTATTGGTCCTTAAGTTCAAATCAAGAAACATATTTTTTTAAAAATAAAAAGCAAGGACTTAAAACAAATAAGGATTTTGGAAGGTCATGACCATGGCCATGATGAAGGGTCACTTGAGATTAGATTAGATTAGAGGGGTAAGTACCATGTCACATTCTACATGTGAATGACGTATAATGGGGGTGGGGACCAATTTGAGTGTTCTTACAAGATAAGGAGGGGCTATTTTATTATAATTTTATATTTAAATATAAGTAACATATACAAATACGAGAGTTCAATTCTTATTCTGAATATGAAACAGTTTTAAAACTCATGATTAATATCTACTCTTTAATGAATCTATTGAATGCGAAAAATTAGTTATTGAACTTGCTTCAATAAATACTTTAGGAAACTGAACTTTTTTTTTCCTAATTTTATTACATTTTTAATAAAGTTCTTATTGGATAAAAAAAATAAAAATAGACAACAACCTTTTTTGCATGACCTCCCTTTTCAAATATTCCATTCTTTTCTTTGATAGTCAATATATATATAGTTGCAAAAATTTTAAAATTATATATGAATTTTGGTTTAATGTGTAATTTTATATGTGAATTTTGATTGTGTGTAATTTTATATGTAAAATTTTGTTTTGATCCATTTCTCACAAATTATTAATACAATTATTGATATAATATTATTTTATGTTTTATTTCATACACAAATAATTATATTTATACAATATAAGAATAAATCGATGTATTTATTTTTTAAATGTGTACGATTAAATCAAAATTAAAATTTCATGTAACTACAATCAAATTTTCATGAGTATAATTGCATCAAATTAAAATTCATATATCAAATTACGTATTGAATCAAAATTCATATATAATATTGAGATTTTTTTTTTTTTTTTACAATTAAAGGAAAGTATTCTTTAATATATGGCTTAATTGGGTTTTAATTAAATTCTAATAATGAATTTAAAAATTCTTTCTATTTAAGTCTTAAAATATTTTGAGATTTCACATTCAAGTCCCACCTTATATTATAAAAAAATTTAAAATTCATCCTATAAAATAATATTATCATCTAAAAATAACTTCCAATTTTTTGAAAAGTTACAAAAAGAAAATTGGGTTGTTCATATTGTAAGCTATTAATAAATTTAGGAAGTGAATAAAACGTGACAAATTCGAACACTTGCAAATTTGGATGATTAAATTTCAAGTTGTGAAAAAATAGTTTAACACCTACCTATTTTTAAAATGTAATTAAAGGTTATTAAATTAATTTTTCAGTCGATTGAGTCTTAATTCAGTTGATATTGATATTGTTGTCAGTGCAGAAGAACGTGAATTCGAGTGCACTAAAACACATTAATCTCTTATTTAAGGGTTGTGGACGAGTTATAAATGATTCTGAACATTATATAAAAAAACAAATATTCGTAGTATGTTGAAAATAGCAACAAGGGTTGGTGAGATTTTGTAGCTATAATAAGTCATCATAATCAAATTCAAGATTTTGGTTTTGAGTACTCTTTCCTTTTATATACAAATTTGGTTAACATATTAATCAATCCCTTAAAATTTTATCATTTTCTTCGCATAAGTTTTCTTTTAAATATTTTTATTATATTCAAATAAGTCCTTTAATTGGTATTCAACTAAGACCTCAAACTAAAATTGGCACCTAAATAAGCCCTTAATCTTCTACTTTTTATAAAAATAAGATCTTAACCTTTAATTTTATGGCTTGAATATAAATCTGGCTCCTAAATTTTACTCTTTTTTCCGATTTAGGCATCTAAAGTTTTTTTTTAATAAAAAAAGTGATACTTAAAATATTAATTTCATCTCATTTTTACTTGAAAATGTACGACATCCGATAAGAACATGCCATGTGTTATGTTCTTATTGGTTTGCATAATGTTTTGAGGTAAAATGAGATTAAAATTACAAGTTTATGTACTACTTTTACTCCACAAAAATTCGAGGTGCCTAATTGAGAAAAAAATATATGATTTGAGGTCAATTTTACCCTATCACAAGTTGAATGATCTATTTCATTCAATTGATTCTACTCGAGATTTGATTAAAAAAATTTAACCTTCAACTTAAATTTAAAATGAAACAATAATTTAAAAAATATATATTTTTACTTGAAATTAATTATAAAATATAAATATTAATAGAAATTTAATTATTTTTAACCGAGGAACATTTTTAATTTTCAGGGGGTTAATCATGCATTAAGCTTTGATTTTGACTGTCGGGTCTCCTTAAACTTGAAAATTGGCAAGTGTGTTTCATGTTTTTTCATTGTTTTGTGGGACAGCAATTACCATGAAAATCTTTACCTTAAAACACTAGAATTATCTTCTAATTATGGTTTCTAATACTAAAAGCAATTAATGGATCATTCATGTTTTCCATTAATTAAGTTCATCTCAAAATTTGTTTTGCGGACCCTTCCCCCACAATATTTATGATTCCTTTTTAATTATTTTGTGATATTTCAGTAATTGTTTTTATGTCATCAACACATAATTTTAATATTTTTTACTTTAAATCTCGAACTTCAAATTTTGGATACTAACCCTAAATTCGAACTCAAATTTGGATTTGGGTTCGAGGTATAAGTTCAAAGTCCAGTGTTTAAGGTAAAAAAAAAATTAAAATTATGTAATACCCTAAAATTTTAAACCATCCAATAACATTTGAAAAGGTCTTTGATGACACGTCTCACAGCTATAAAAATTTGTTCGTCTACTTTTATTTGGATCACTTTAGTAGTTTTAGTACTATTTATTTAATTATGATTAATTTTAGAAAAAAAGATTACCCTAGTTGCAATATTTGAATTAGTTAATAAATTGATGTTTAATATTCTCTTACCCCAATTTTTTTTTTATAAAAGTTAAATGAAACGTGGTGGAAAAATTATTTGTAAATATAATCTTAGATTCAAGATGGTTAGGTTTTGACCATTTCTCGTATCATTTGCTCAAATTTGCAAGTATCTATATATTCCATGGTACTTGAATTAAGTAGCATGTGTTAAAAAAATTATTTTAGTTTTTTCAGATGGACTCGTATATCTATTTTACGATTCCAAAAATAATAAAATATCTAAATTTGTTTTCATGTGATAGTGAAATTATAATTTTTGGTTTTTTTATTATGTTTAAATTTAGGGTTTAAATGAATCTCGTGTATTAGCATGATGATCAATGTGTTTATTGGTCAAGTTATGATATGGATTTGAGTCGTGTTAGTCGCATTGCTGTTAAAACTTTATCCTCCTCTTATAATTTACCAAAAAAATAGGATTTAAGTTTTATATTTTAATTTGAAGTAATTCAATAAGTTTATTTTTATAATACCATCAGTTAACTCAAATAATTAATATTACTAATTATTGCAATTAAAATACTAAAGTGAACTTTTCTTAAAAAATATCCCTTCCAACGTATCATGCTCATATATATTGTTGGACGGAGTGCTTTTAAGATGGACTTAATTATAATTTTAGCCCCTAATATTTTTTATTTTATTATTTTATCCCTAATTATTTCATTTAAATCACTTTGACATTTAGCCTTCAAAAATTAATTAAATTAATACTTCTTTAGAAGAAAAAAAATTATTGAACTACTAAAATTTTAATGGAATTGATGTGGTAACTCATGTGGCTGTCCACATGTATTTCGTAAGTTTTAAAAAAAAGTTGATAATAAATTTTAAAAATTTATCTATATAAACAATTAAGTAAACATAAACGATCACGTAAATTATCATTTTCGTGTTAATAAAATTTTAACAGTTTAAACTTTAAACGGCTTTTCTATAAAAATATATATATATTTCTTAATTAAAATTTGGAAGTTGATGAACGAAATTACCTCAAAAAAAAAATCATGATCATAGTAACAATAAATATTAGGAGCTAAATTTTTTTTATTATGCATTAAAAAAAGCAAAGTTTTGAAATACTCTCTTTGCAAGTTAGGTCCAATTAAAGGTTAACCAATTTGGTATCTTTAATTAAAGTCTCGTCACATTTACGCTATTTCTAAATTTTAGATGGTTCATTGTAATAGATTAATTATAATTTAAATTATTCTATTTATATTAAATTGTGATTGTAATTTTTTTGAATAATCTCATTATAAATTATGATTATATCTGACGGTTCTTTTTGATACAATGTTTAAAATTACTTATAGCTCCTTCCTAACACATAAATAAGAGGATAACGTGCTTTAACGCACTCGAATCTACGTTCTCCTTTATTGACAACAATGTTTATATCAATCGAACTAAAACTCGATCGAAAATTGTGATTATAACTTTAAAAAATCAATAAATTTAATATTTTTAATTTCTCCCATAAATGGTAAATTTTCTAAAGATCAACCTTTACATGAAAATACTGAAGCCAGAAACTTCCAATACGCTTTATGAAAAGTGTCAGCTTTGAAAGCAACTCTTGTATATAATTTTTGTTTTCTAAATGAATTTTTATAATCTCATGAATAAAATAAAATAAAAAAACTATCGCAGGTATCATTTTACTATCTATACTAATTTTTTTTAATTTTTTAAATATATATATGAGAAAGTATATGTCATATCATCCATCTTATACATGAAATCTGAAATTTTTAAAAATGATACGGTGTTTAAAAATTATTCGAGTTTTTTTTACAAATAATTTTAAATTCAATTAGATAGTTATCAATTCGAGCTTGAATTATTGATCAAACTGAATTCCAACATCATATTATACTCGATTCGAATTGTTAGCGAGATTAATTGAGCTTTTTATTTAATATATGTTTATATTACGAAATCATATTTTTATTTTTATTACATATAAAGAACATAAGTACAAAGAAATTCGAACTTAAACACGAACGAATTTAATTAAGGTGAAATCAAATTTAAAAATTAATATTGGATCTAATTTTAACTAAATATCAAACTCAATTTTCAAGTCAAACTCAAGCTGATAGGAAGTTTCTTCCAATGATATATATATATAAGCAAAATATTTTATTTGTTTGAATGATGTCCATGTGAAGTAATCATAAACTATAATATTTGATTAGATAATGCAAATAATTGTTTTTTATTATTTAATTGATTAATAACCATATAAAAGACTAAGAAAAGTGTGTGTCCAGCCATGACTTTTTTGTTTCTTTAGGAGGAATAATATATATTTTTTATTTTTTTAATAATTTTATTATAAATTCTAATTATATATATATATATTTTTTAATATAATGTTTAGAATTATTCATAATCTTTTTTCAACCCATAAATAGTAAAATAATATATTTCAACGCACTCGAACTTTCGTCTTCCTGCATTGATAACAATATCTATATCAATCTAACTAAGATTCAATCGACTTAATCTTTTCTTTTATATTTTTTTGGATTGGACTTTAATCTAAAATTAGTAATATATATTTAATTTTAAATAATTCTACCAAAAATATTAATGTTTGAACAACTTAAAGAATTAATCATTTATCACAAAAATAAAATAAAATGCATTTTTTATAGTTTTTAAAGTTACCCTTCATTTTGATGGAACAACCGTTGTGTCCAAATGACCACCTTTTTTCAACACTAAAATATTGTGATTATCCTCTCTTTTCTTTTAATTTTTTCTACTAATAAAACCTTAATTTAGAAAATATATAAAATCTTAGTTCGATTAGTATGAATATTGTTGTCAATGCAAGAGGACGTGGGTTCGAGTATGTTGAAATGTATTATCCTACTATTTATGAGTTGGGAGATGTTATGAATAGTTTTTGTTATTATGTAAAAAAAAAAATTGATATGATTAAAACTTATAATAAAATTATTTCAAAAAGAAATATCTCGATTTGTCTATTAAAATCTAATGAGATAAAAAGAGAGCTTATCTTTTATACTTTAATAGAATAAATTATTCGGATTTAAAATTTAATATAATTTATAAGAAATAATATATTAATCTTAATTACTTATGTCTTACGCATTAATCCTGTTTTAAGGTTTATTATTATTCTTTTGTGAAACCAAAGTAAGTTTTAGTCTACTCATTAGTGGCAGACAAAGTGATTTATCACACAGCCGAAAAAGCAAAAATAAAAATAAATTTAAAACATTTAAAAAAAAAAAAAAAAAGGTAATTATTTTGTTCATTATGAATAAATAAAAAAATTCAAATTTCGTATTATACAGGTTTATGGATCGGATTATTCGTCCAGATTCGAAAGCTCGTATAAAATTTGAAAGGGTTTGAGTAAAGATATTAGGTCCTAAAAAAAAGTTTGAATAAAAAAATTAGGCTCATTTAAAATATAGATCACACTTGAACATTTAAGACCTAAATTCAACTCGACCGTTTTTAAATTTATAATACTCATTGAAATAATATTAAAATGACTATATAAAATTATTAAATATTAAAATAATATAATATAGATATTTTTTTTAAAAATAAAAAATAATATGGGCGGACCTAAAATGATTTTGGGTTAGTTTTTTGTAATTATGGATAAATTTATATAAAATTTTAAGCTTATATTTTGGATCGGACCGAATTTAAACAAACATTATATTAATATCATACTAAGATTCAGCTTAACTCAGTCAATGAGCATCTCTACCGAGTATGCATAGAAAAACTGTTTTAAGGGTAGTTAAAGGTGAATCATATATTTTTGAAGACTAAAATGTATTATTACAACAAATTATAATTTATAAAATTTGAAGGAGCTACATGATAAATTTACCATGGAGCGGTTCCTTGCTAATATGTGCCTTTTTTTTTTTTTCCTAATATGATAACATGACAACATCTTGAATTTGATTGACGTGAAGCTATGAAATTTATTAGAGCTGATATTAAACTACAAAAGAAATTTTGAGGACCAGAGTGCTTTTTTAGCATTTTATTAACTTGTAAGTTTATAATTTTGAGGACCAAAAGTCTAATTTTATTAGACTAATGGGTGTCAAGGCCCCTGATTTCTCCCTTTGGTGTGGTCCTGCTGCTTGTGGAACTTTTTTTTTAATATTAATATTTTATAGGTTTTTATGGTATTGTTGTTTTTAATACAATGTCTAAAATTATTTATAGTATTTCTCAACTCTTAAATCGGAAGACAATGCGGTTCAACGCACTTGAACCCATGTCCTCTTACATCGACAACAACGTTGATGCCAATCAAATTAAAACTCAATCGACGAGTTTTTTTAATTTCACTAGTCGTGGACAGAATAATAATCCCCTCTCTATATATTTGGATTATTATTTGGTAGATTGTCATCGGAAAGAAAAAATCACACAAACAATACTTAATTATTAAAATATTAACAATACAAGAGTGAATATTTGATAAACTGGTAATGTATTTTTTTATTTCACAAACAATTCTAAACATTGGCATGTGTCTTTTTTTTTTAAATATTTTATTATATCTTATAGAAAACTTTTCAATCCCCTAACTCTACTCAATTAGTTGTGTACTAAATATTTTTCCATCATACAAAATGTTACAAAAATGTATAAACCATAACTTTTACGGTGTTATAAGTGAATTTTTATATATATATATATTCATTTTAAAGTGGTTTAAAGAAAATTTAATATTCATTTAATAATAAAAATAAAAAAAATTATTTAAAATGTATTTTGAATATTTATATTAATATATTTTATTATAATTTAAATGAAAGTATTAAAATTTGAATTTGGATAAGGCTGAGGCCCAAATTAAAATTCGGGTTTTCAAATAACTCTTCATCTTCGGCCATAAGTTTCCATGTTGGACCTACGATTTATGGGCCAAAGCCCAACTTAGATCTGCCTAAAGACAACATAGCTCGGGCAAAAATAGTATATTATAGCTAAGTACACAATTTATTTTTGGGTAAATCATGGTAGAGGTCACCCAATTATTTTTTTTTTCACCCAACTAAGAAAAGTTACAAAATAATCACTCAACTATAGTAAATTTCTTATTTGGTCACCTAGCTATGAAAAGTTACAAAAAGGTCACTCAACTATTAGTACATTTCTTTTTTGGTCACCTAGCTATAAAAAGTTACAAAATGGTCACCCAACTATTTAATTTTGTCTTTTTTTTTGGTCACTATTTGACTAATGTAAAAATAGAAACACCCAAAAATGAAGATAGTTGAGTAACCAAAAAAGAAAAAATTGAATAGTCGAATGACTATTTTGTAATTTTTTATAGTTTAGTGACTAAAAAAGAAAAAAAATCATTAGGTAACTACTAATGTAGTTTATTCTTTATTATAAATTGGTATTTTTAATTTATGAGTTAGTTTTTAAATTAATTTTTAAATTTTAAAATATTTTAATTGAGTCCTCAAATTCGTAGTATCATTTCAATAAGATATTTCTATTAATCATTCTATTAACCTTGTTATTAAATGTTGATTGATAGCATGTATCATTATATAAGTGCAAAAGTAAATTTGATAATATTGTTAATGAAAAATTATCTAACGATGATGTGGATTTATGAGATCTCACGATATAAGCGCATAGATAAATTTACATGAATGTCTTATTAGTGTTGATAATGGTTGAGATCTTGGAACACTTCAAAGACTTTTTTAAAAAAGAGTCGAAGAGGAGGTTGCTCTTTATGGAAGTATTGTTCTTAAGATGTTTATGCTCGATTTTATTTCTCTACTCTGAGGAGAGCCCAAAGGGATTCAAGTTTAAACCTATTGCCATAATTAGGTGAGGGGATATGCTTTAGCTATGAAAGTAAAGGCGAAGTTAAAATTTTTGGAGGGCGAGATTAAATAATATAATTTTATGAGATTTAAAATGTAATTTCATAATTATTTTGTCGTATATCTTTATAGTTTTTAGAATGATTAAATCAAAATTTTATCAAATTTGGGATCAAACTATAATTTTACTTTGTATCAACTTAAAATGTTTACAGATTTTAAGGAAGATAAAACTTAAATTTTCTATTTTAACAGGCCAAGATCTCTACGTATCCCTTTACTATATAAAAATGTAATAAACGAACAAATATAAAATTATTAAAGTTTAAATTTAAAATATAATAATATATTTGTAAAAAAAATAATAATATTATGAGCGGATATAAATTGAATTTGGGTTAGATATTTATAAAAATAGGTGGATTTTGGTAAAATCCTAAGCTCATATTTCGAATTGGGTTTAAGCAAATATAAAATGTGTTAATACCATACTTAAGCTTGACCTAAGCCAGATCTGATTTGATTTACGAGCATCTTAATTTTACATGTAAATCTTAATATATTATACGATAAGAATATAAAACACGATAAATGTGACATATAATAAGAATGATTCAAACCATCTTTTACTTGTCGTTTGTTTATAAGTTTTGATCATATTTGTTTTTTTAGACACGATGCTTAGAATTATCCATAACCTTTCTCTAACTCATAAATAAGAGGATAATGTGCTTCAACGCATTCGAACCCATGTCCTCTTGCATTGACAACAATACTCCTGCCAATCGAGTTAAGACTCGATCAAAAGGTTAATTTGGATATTTGGATTTAAATTAGAGGTAAGCATGGAATGTTTTTAAAGGTCTAATATGACTCAATTGAATAGTGTACCTATAAATAGTTGTAGCACATTAAATTAAGAGTGAATAAATAATGATAAAACAAAGAAAGAAAAGTGGAGCATAATTAGAATGTAGTCCCTAAAGGTGTAATAATTTTAGATGATTGTGGAAAAGGGAGGTAGAGGATGAGATAATCATGTGGGCTGAATCATTTAACCCAAGGAACCCCAAAAGTGTATGATTGTTTCATGTTTGCTTTACCAAATCCAACTTATTGGGTCACTCATGGCAGTTCCTTCATGCCTAGGTCTTTTGTGGAAGAGGATATATATATATATATATATATATATATATATATATAAATTAAAATCAAAGAATCAAAGCAAATCCAATGAAATAAAATTAGGGGATGGATTTCTTAGACTCAAATTAAATCTAGTTAAGTTGGTATCATTAACAGGGATGAAGTTAGAAATTTTATTTTGATTGGCGAGATAAAATTGAAAAAATTAAAAGGATCAAAGTTTAATAATTTGTGTTTGAATTACTAAATTCTTGGAGGAGTCAAAAATATAAATTTTCTATTTTGTTAAAGAGTTAAAAGAGATTATATTAAGAATCTCGTGTGTTGGTTTGATGGTCAAGAGTATTAATTATTTCAGGTAAGGCCTGAGTTTGAGTCGCGCTAGTTACGTTGCTGTTAAGACCTTGCTCTTCATTTATAATTCACCAAAAAAAAGAAAAGAGATCACATTAAAATATTAAGTCGAGGGTTTGAAAAGGCAATTATATCATTCGATCAAGGGGCTAAAGTTTTAGCCTGCTCATTTACTATGCCCCTGATTATTACTATTATAACAATTTAGAAGACATGAATTCAAATGCATTTAATAACGTAATTTTTACCATTTGAAGGATTGAAAAGATTATGGATGATTTAAACATTATATAAATAAAAAAAATTCAACTTTCAATTTCTATTAAGGTGTTGTCTAATAATTTGAAAAAAAAAAAATAAGTACTAAATTTTTAGTGTTTTTTAAAGTTAAAAATTAAATTATAATTATATTTAATACGTTTGAATAATAATAATTTATAACCACTTATTACAATAAACTGTCCACTGATTGAAATATATTTATACAAAACAACTAATTAGAACAAATCTGCCTAGTACATAATTTTATAGGTATTAAAATTGTATTATAAATATTGATTGAGTATTGATTCGATTGGTATGAATATTGTTGTCAATACAGAAAGACGTGGGTCGAGTGCATTGAAGCATATTATCCTCCTATTTATGGATTGGATGAGATTATAAAAATATTTATGTCCTTTATTATTTTAAAAATAAAAATTGAGAACTAAAAAATAAAATTAAAAATGAAAATCGAATTCTTTTTTTAAAGCAAAAATTTGAATATTCCGTAATATTTTGGTTGAATAAAGAATTAATAATCTAATTAATTTTACCTTTGATTCGTTTTTATAATATTGCCCAAAAATAAAAAATCAAAATTAAAATTAATGTCAATAGAAAATTTAAACACCAATTTCATAGCATTTTACTCGTGATTCAATCGGTAAAATATCTATATTTTATTACAAGGATTTTTTATGACCTATTTTTATATATTGCGTCATAAATATTATTTTCCATGAATTTTCAAAAAAAATTTTAGGATTGGTTTGTAACGTAATTGGAACTAGTATCTTTGACGTTTGTGGTTTACTTGCTCCCTGTCATAATCTCACCTTTTTTTTTTTTTTTTTTTTTAAATTAAACTAATCATTGAGATTGAGGACGAGAAGGTCAATTCAATATAAATGAGATATTGGCATTATCAGCAAAAGCCGAATCTCTTTGTTACGAGATTAAAACTTTAGTTTGATAAATCGTGTGGTTTCAAATGATTTCTTTACTTTATATTTATCTATTAATTTAATTTTTAAAAGTGAGAATTCTTGAAATAATTTTTCTAAGGCATCGAAGTAAAGCGGTAGTAAACACAAAAAATAAAGGAGCTTGAATCGAACAGAAAAAATCACAAAAAAATAATGCATGTAAAGTGTTTGAATAAATACTCTCAAATATATTTAATAACTATCAATGAAAAGCAGAAGCAACACATAATAGATAAAGGAGCTCAGTTCGAATAGAAAAGCTACAAGAGCAATACACGTGAGATGTTTGAGTAAATACTCTCAAATATATTCAATAACTATCAATGAGATGATTACAAATGAGGGAGATGTCTCTATTTCTAGTTGAGTTCTTCGGATCTAACGATACAATTTAAATTATATTGACTATCGAAATCAAAATCAATCTACAAATTGAGATCTTCAAAGGTTACAAATCTTTCAAGATTACTTTACTTATTATAAAAAAATTGGGCCACCAATACTTCAACTGGATGAGTTTTTCCATAAGTTTTACGAATCGGGTCAATTAAAGTGGGTCAAATAAGTTCTGTTTAATTGATTTGTGACACTTGAATATACATGTTCGAGTCTTATCATTTGTAATTGTCATGCGTGGGTCTCCAGTCTGACCATACGCAATTGTCATGTGTTATTAGAACACGATCGGATCAGATGGATTAAGAATTAACCAATATAGCGATTTAAATAAAAGATTTGAATCGAAAACTACTTGAAATTGATAAAAAAAGAAAGCCAGGACAAAAATGATAGTTGAACCGAATTAGTAATTATTTTATGTTTTTACATATTCGATTATTTATTTAATTATCGTTGATCTGACAGTTTAATCGACCAAACCGGTTAAATAAAAAATTCTACCATGATTGGTCTTAAGACATTTGATTGAACTTTGTGTTTGCAATTATAAAAAAAACAAAAACACCGTATCATGAATTTAAATTGATATAATGTTATTTAGCCACCTAAATAAAATAAAAGGGTGAAATTTCACTAGACATCCTCAATTTACAATTGAGATTTTAAATTGACTTCGTACTGTAAATTATTTTAATTAAATTATTAAAGTATTAATTTCATACCAATATTTCATTATATTTGCCAAATTGTTAGCTTTCACACTCAAATGCGAACTCGGATTTCATGAGGAGCATATTTAAAATATATACGAAAATTTAAATATGTGTATATATTATGTAAACAATTTGAATCTAACGTATTAAATAAATAAATAATATTTTTAAAAGTCATGAGAATTATTTTTTTAGTACTTTAGATCCAATTTATTGGTATGATAAACTTAAACGTTATTAAAGTTTAATCAACTTGTTTTAAATACTCCCAATATAATTTATGAACTCATATTTAATGTTCAAATCAATAAAAAATATCTATTTAATATAATATCAATACTTTAACAATTCAACTACAAAGTAATCTTTAGTAATACGCGGAATCACCTCAAATCTTTCTAGTATTATTTACCTAACTTACCTAACTTACCTAACTAAACGGTTTTATCTCATACACTTTCCCCAAAAGGATGTTTTCATCATTCCATATATAATAAAATAAAATTATTAATTTAGCTTTTAGTCCCTTGATTTAGCAATTAGGTTTATTTTAGTACATTTATATTTTTTGTCCACTTTAATACTTTAACTTGAAACCTAGATTCATTTTGATTTTTGAACTTTGATTCTATCAATATTTGATGATGTGGTGCTATAAAATTATGCCATATAATCACTTGGAAATTTAAAAAGAGATAACATTCAAAATTGCATATGAACTTTGATTCGATATTCAAAGTTATACGTGAACTTTGAATTTTGTGCAATTTTATACATGAAATATTAGTTTAATTCAATTTTCACAAACCGCCAGCACCAGTATCGATATAACGCTATTTTATGTATACATATTGTACATACAAAATAATAATACTCATTCAATATAAAAATAAATTGATGCATTTCTTTTTTTAAACGTGTACAATTAAATCAAAATCAAAATTCACGTATACATTTGAGCTACAATCAAAATTTTATGTGTATAATAGCATCATATCAAAGTTCACGTATCAAATTGCATATAAGACCAAATTTCACGCATAGCTTTGATATTTATCCCTGTTAAAAAATGAGGAGCGATACACTTGCACTGGTCTACAATTATATTGAATTGATTCAAAAATTTACATGTGTGACAAAAAAATTATATCAATAAATTCAATGGTTGATTTGTTAAAATATTAATGATATAAAAAGTTATGAACACCGGTGATGATGCAGCACAATGTCGTCAAAGTGCCACATCGTTATTGTTTTACATTTTCCAAATTTAAAGATCAAAATTGACCTTATTATAGAAAAAATTCCAAATGCTAATTGTCAAGTTTATGTACCAAAGTGAACTTAATTGTAAAAGTTTAGTGACTAAAAATTATATTAACCCAAAAAAATTAAAAGTCACAAAACATTGATGAGAGAAACGCAGCGGCAAAGGTTTTTAAAACAGTCTTGACTTAAGAGTGATTTCGAGAGCAAACAAAAAGATCAAATCAATGGAGAAAAATAATATAAATAAATAAACAGAAAAAAAAAAAAAAAGGAAGAAAAGAGGGAGGAGATGAGGGGGGAGGTAGTGATGGTGGTTAACGTGCAATGAAGGGAAAAAAGTTTAAGGAAGTTAACGAAAGCAGTGCTTGCAAGGCACAGATGCCAATATGATCCCTTTTTCTTTCATTCAATTTCTCCTCTCCCTTGCCTTATGCCATAATTTATTCGTTGTTTTCTCTCCTCTTCAAAGTCTCTTTTTTTGCTACTTCCCTCGTCTTGGCTTTTAAATTCCTCCCCTTCTTTGTTTTCCCTCTCTTACTTACCTTCCTTCTAATCGTCTCGTTTCAATTCCCAGCTAGAATTTGCTGAAAATCATTGTTGTTTTTGGTTGTTCGTTTGAGCATTTGAGCTTTGGTGAGATTCTTGACTTTGGGTTTAGTGTGTTTTTTCGATTTTATTTCAATTCCCTTTAGTATAATTGCCTTGTTTTTTTTAACACTCATAGCTTGAATTTGCTGAAAATCATTGTTTTATTGGTTGTTCGTTTGAGCATTGGAGCTTGGGTGAGATTCTTGGCTCTGGGTTTTTGTGTTTTTTTTTTTTCTAATTTATTTCAATACCCTTTACTCAAATTGCCTTGTTTTTTTTTCTTCTTAGTTCGATTTCGCTGAAAACCATTGTTTTATTGGTTATTCGCTTGAACATTTGATCTTTCATGGTGTTTTTGGCTCTGGATTAGGTTTTATTTTTTTTCAATTTTATCTCAATACTCTTTAGTCTAATTGCCTTGTATTTTTAAAAAACTTCCTAGCTCGATTTTGCTGAAAATAATTGTTTTATTGGTTGTTCGTTTGAGCATTTGATCTTTCATGGTGTTCTTGGCTATGAGTTAGGTTTTTTTTTTCAAATTTATTTCAATACCCTTTACTCTAATTGCCTTGTTTTTTAACTTCATATCTCTAATTTTGCTGAAAATCTCTGTTTTATTGGTTATTCGCTTGAGCATTTGATCTTTCATGGTGTTCTTGACTCTGGGTTTGTGTTTTTTTTTTCAATTTTATTTCGATACCCTTTACTCTAATTGCCTTGTTTTTTGTCACTTCCTATCTCAAATTCACTCAAAACCTTTGTTTTTCATTATTAGCTTGAGCATTGAATCTTTAGTGATCTTCTTAGCTCTGTTTTTAAAAAAAAAAATTCAATACCCTTTTCTCCAATCATCTCGTTCTTGACCTTTCTAGCCAGATTTTGCTGAAAATTTTTGAGTTTCCTTTGGATTTATAATCGTTTTTCTTTTTTATTTCAACACCCTTTACTCTAATTACCTTGTTTTCAAACTTTCTAGCTCTACTTTGCTGGAAAATTCTTAGTTTTTCATTTTTCAATTTCATTTCAATTTCACATAATCTAAGCTATTAACCTTATGGTTTCTATAATTTTAACTCTACAACATATGAAAAACAAAAGAATTAACATTATTCTGGGTTTTTTTATTTTTTTATTTTCTGGTAGGTGAATGAAATATGTTTCTTACTCTTTTAACATTAAATGCAATATTTCAATAATAATTGCAGAGCCATGCCTTTATATCTTTTTATCTTTTATCACATTATATCTCTCTGCTTTTTTTTTTTTCTCTTTTACTTGTACTTTTTAAAATTCGTTAGCCTTGTTGAAATAAAGTTTTTTTCTTCCCGTGCAGGGTTTTTATTTTTCTTTTGGAGGGAAAAATCTTTCGCGTGAGGGGAATGATTTTGTGAGAAAATTTGGGTTTGTTTTGAAGAATATTTTCTTGGTTTTCTCTTTTCATCATCATGCCGTCTGAAACAATGGACTCTCAGACTTTCTCTGATGATATACTTTTTCCCACTGAGGTACAAATTTTCTCGGCATTCAATCATTCCTTTTTAATTTTTTTTTTCTAAATTCTGCAAGCAATTTTGATCTAGTATATATATTTGTGTTGTAATTTTGAAAGTTGCTGTATTGTGGCAGCGGCAGGTTGGGTTTTGGAAGTCTGACACCATGCTTGAGCAGCGAGGTTAGTATCGAAAGCAATTGTTTGGTATTGTATATATAGTTGATGTGAGGCCGACTCATTCCAGAGAAGTTTTCGAATTGTCTTCTGTTCGGGTTGACAGATCTCTTAATGGGTTGGTATTGTCCTCGGGTCAAACTGAGGTTTTGTTTGTTGACTCTAGCAACAGCTTGAGTGTCGGAGACAGGGTTCACAGAACGGGAGCGTCTTGTTGGATCAGGATGTGTGTGACACATGGCCACTTCCAATGGGACGTGTAGGTGGCGGTAGGTGGCTGTGTGCACACACGGTCCAATCTCTTGCTCTGTGAACTCACTCCTAGGTGGTCTTTTCAGGCACCCCGACTCTAACCCAAGGACAATACTGACATGTTGAGGGGTTTGTCGGGTTTGGATGGACGACACTTCAAAGACTTCTCCAAAAAGAGTCGGCCTCCCATATATATAGGAAGATAGTTTTAATTGGGAGTTGAACTATGTTTTGATCTTTTATTTTTAATGGGAAATTGGCTTATTTTTCTAAGTAAACATGTTTTATGATCCTTTCGTTCATCTTAAAACTACTATATTTTTCATAAATTTTCATTTGATCTTATGTTTTATGATCCTTATATTCCAGGAAAAACATTTGATCTTATGTTCATCCCTTATATTTCAGAAATTTTCGTTGCTATAGTATATTTTTCGAGTCTTTATCAAGAACTGAAAGCTTACATTCTTTTCTTTTCCACTTGCAGCATGCAAGACACCGATCACTTCAACCATGGAGAAAATCTTGCCTGTGGAAAGTCAGGTACCAAGATATCTAGAGCATAACGAGTCTTTCACCAAGCAAAACTGGGAAGCAAATCTAAGCGTAGATAGCCGTACGGTGGGAGCAGAGAGGGTATCGAATCAATCACTAAAGTTGTTGAAACCTGTTAACCAAGGTCTAGGAACAACATTGAGTTTTGGCGGAGAGAATGGATTTCATTCCGATGAAGGAAACAAAGTTAACACTGTGACTTCCCTGTCTGAGAACAGTCTTTTCTCGAGCTCATTTTCGGAGTTCTTCACTCGGAAATGTAAGTCTTTTGCCCTCTCATTGATCAGTGATACATTTTTTTAGATAACTGGCTCCTTATGTTCATTGTTTTTGCAGTGAGATTATCTTCAAACAATGCTCTATATGGAAATTCAATCGATACTGTTGCCTCAGACTATGAGGAAGAGGAAGCATTCGAGTCACTTGAAGAACTTGAGGCTCAAACTATTGGAAACCTTCTACCTGATGACGATGACTTGTTTTCGGGAGTGACAGAAGGACTTGATTCTATTGTCCAACCAAATGGTACAGAGGATGCAGAAGAGTTAGATGTTTTTAGCAGTATTGGAGGGATGGATTTAGGAGATGATGGTCCCGGTGTTAGAAAAAATTACGAGTTCCCTGAGACAAGTCGCCCAGGGTTATTGAATGGATCAGAAGCAGGAGAACATCCTTCTAGAACACTGTTTGTGAGAAACATAAACAGTAATGTTGAAGATTCTGAATTAAAGGCCGTTTTCGAGGTTAGTATTTGTTAGATAATGGCGGTTATTTTCTTTTCGGGTTTTTCTTTTTTGGGTGTGAGTTTGTCTTACTCGAACACTTAACCTTGTTGCAACTTCCATATGTTGAATGTGCAGCTATATGGTGAAATTCGCTCTCTTGACTCGGCTTGCAAGCATCGCGGTTTTGTTATGATCTCGTATTTTGATATTAGGGCAGCACAAAAGGCAATTGAAGCACTCCAAGATAGACCATTGAGGTCCAGGAAACTTGACATTCATTACTCGATTCCAAAGGTTAGCTTATTGATTGCAATATTTCCGAGTTCCCGATTGTTTGTTACTTTGCATTTGGAATCAAATATTGTTATCAATGTTATGGTTCATATTGTATTTGTGTATCTATTACCAAGATTTTGGTAAAAGTACCATAGAAGCCCCTTTACTAGGAGTCGGATTGTATTTTGTCCCTTCTACTCAAAAAATGTGCAAATTAGTCCTTATACATTAGATAAAGAGCAAATTGGTCCTTCTGTTAAAACTTTCATCCAGTTTTGCTGTTAAAAACTGGTCTCCGTATGTTAACATGAGGTATACGTGGACAAAATGACCAGTTTGCTCTTTGATCTAATATATAGGGACTAATTTGCCAATTTTTTGAATGGAGGGGGCAAAATGCAATCTGATCCTTAGTACTAGGGCCTTCGTGGTACTTTTACCCAATATTTCCGATAGCCTTGTGTTGCTGTACTATTGAAGTTTAAATGCTGTAGTGTGATTCTTTTTGTTGCTGGCTATGTTATATTAGGACAATCCTTCGGGGAACGAAGAAAATCAAGGCACTCTAGTCGTGTTTAACCTTAATTCAACCGTCTCAAATGATGAAATTCATCGCATATTTGGTGCTTACGGAGAAATCAAAGAGGTGAATTAGGGGTTAATTTTTTTCCTTTCTTCTTAGTTAAAAGTTGATAGGCCACTGATTTATTCTTGTTCTTTGGATTGCAGATCTATGAAACACCGAAAAAAAGTCAACACCAATTTGTCGAGTTCTACGATGTCAGAGCTTCCGAGGCTGCTCTTCATGCATTGAACAAGAGTGAAATTGCTGGGAATCTCATCGAGATTCAGCTCAGCCATCCTGAGAGTTCGAGAAGATGGTATTGCCTAAGCTCCTTGACTCGTCTTTTTCATTTTGCATATTCTGTCACTTTCTCGAGTCATGGCTATCTATAAGATTGTTCGGAAACCCGAGATACTTTTTTGTTACCGATTTTGGTGGTATATAAATGGTTACTTATTTATGTATTTCAATGCTCCCTCTTGTTTTTGCTTGCAGTTCTGTGCAACAGGTTCCTTCAGCTGGAAAGGATGAATGCTACCCTTACGAGCATCCATATAGTCCCTCTAATGATGCAAATTTGGCATTTTCTGGTATGATTGTTTCCACCTAGATTTCCTAACAATTAAACTTCGTATCTATGTTCCTATTGAAGGTATTTCAATGACTGCAGTTGGGCCAAACTCGTCAAACAACATGGATATCGGAACTAGTTCGGGGTTGAAATCTGCTATAAAAGCCCCGTTTTTGGAAACAATGGTTCATAATGGTATCTCTTCTGGTGTTTCTAACAGTTTAACCTCCATGGTTAGAGCGGGATCAATTGGCGATCAATCTGTCATTACTGACTCGGATCACTTGCAAATGAAATTTGACATCCAAGGTGCTTCAGCTTTTTATCCTCGTTCACTACCGGAGTATCAAAACGGTTTAAGTAGAGCTATTCATTCAAGTTCCAAACCGCTGGAAATAATCGATAATAAGTCGTTTTCCTTAGTTAGCTCAACGGGGCACTCATTTGAATACCGTAATGCCGGTAAGGATGGTCGATTTTTTTTACTTTTTGCTTATAGGCAATAGGTAATCTGAGTTTTCTGAACTGTCTTTAGCAAGATCTTGTTCATTGATGCTTACGAAATTCAAAATATTGGTTTTTGTCGAGTTTCTAGGTTTTCCATCTGTCGGAAACGGGAGCCACCTTCTTCCCGGACGTCATTGCTCGTGGAGTAACTCTTATCACCCCGAGCCTCCAAGTATGATGTGGCCTAACTCACCTGCCATGGTTAATGGAATTTATGCTGCTCGTCCCTCGGCACAGCTTCATGGACTTCCTACGGCTCATACGCTGAACAACACTGGTGTACCCGTAATTAACTACCATGTTGGATCTGCACCAACTGTTAATCCATCTCTTTGGGACCGGCGACATGCTTATGGAGGCGAATCTCCCAAGGCTTCTAGTTTTCATCCGGGTTCTCTCGGTAGTATGAGAGGTTCTAGCAACTTTCCATATTCTATGGAGCTCAAGTCTCGTAATATCTTTCCTTATGTTGGTGAAAATTGTATTGAACTAACGTTGTCTCTAAAAAAATGTAGGACTGCAATTGCTTCACTCAAGGTCCCCAGTATATAATGGAAGAGGGAACATCTTTCCGATTACGAAATCAGCTAGTTCTCCCCACGAACATGCTAGAAGCCGGAGGAATGAGGGCAGTATTAATGGGGCTGACAAGAAGCAGTACGAACTTGATATCGAACGTATAATTCGAGGGGAAGACAAGCGGACAACACTCATGTTGAAGAACATTCCTAACAAGTGCGTGGCTCCAGACTTGATTCTCTTAGGTACTATATGGTTTCACCGATGGATACTAAATTTGACCATCAATTATAACTGCAGGTACACCTCGAAGATGTTTTTGGCTGCAATTGATGAACGTGGTGGAGGAACATATGATTTTGTTTATTTGCCGATTGATTTTAAGGCAAGTTTCTTATTGTCTGGAATATTATGGGTAAAAGTATCATGAAGGCTCTTGAATTAGGAGTTGGATAGTATTTTGCCTTTTTTACTAAAAAAATGAGCAAATTAGTTATTGTATGTACAAGGACTAATTTGCCTAACTTTTGAGTAAAGGGAGCAAAATGCAATGTGACTCCTAGCACAGGGGCTTCCTTGATACTTTTATTGAATTATTATTCTTTTATCCAAAGCATATATTTATTTGACTGTCTGTACTGTTGCAGAATAAATGCAATGTGGGATATGCATTTATAAACATGATCGAACCGAGCCAAGTCATTAAGTTTTATCAGGTTTGTTTTCCGAAATTTTCGAGTCATTGGGGTATGCTCGGAGAAAAAAAAGAAGAACCCATTACGGTAAAAAGCTAAAAGAATTGAATTGTGGCAGGCATTCAATGGGAAAAAATGGGAGAAATTCAACAGTGAGAAGGTGGCTTTGCTTGCGTATGCTCGTATACAAGGGAAAGCAGCCCTTATTGCACATTTTCAGAACTCGAGCTTGATGAACGAAGACAAGAGATGCCGACCTATACTCTTTAACACCGACGGCCCTAATGCAGGTGATCAGGTATGTTGCTTTGATTTCTTGCATAACAAGGTATCCTTAAGCTCAAAAAAGCTCTCACACAAGTCTGTTTCCCTCCTTTTGCATTGCAGGTTCCGTTTCCGGTAGGGGTTAATGTTCGAACTAGACCCGGAAAAGCAGCTCGTTCCTCTAACAATGAGGAGAATAATCAAGAAACCCCTTTGAATTCGGAAAACGAAGTGAATTCATCTAACTGAGAAACTTTCAAAGTGATTAACAAAACCCATTTTCCCTTCGATTGGAACTAACCATTTTCGTAAAACCGCATCCATCCGAGATCAGGTGAAACTTAAAGTGAATCTAAATTTTGGTTGATACAAAAAGATTAAATTATAAAAAACAAATAGAATGTATATCCATCCATTTTTTTTAAAGCTTTTTTAGACCCCAATCTGCAAATTGCTGGGAAGTCAAGGACTTGAAAAGTTGTTTAAATTTTATCAAAGAGCTTGTGTGTATTGTGAATCTAAATTCTTTTGAGTTTCCATTTGTGTAACTTTCTGTTTGATCAATGAAAATTTATCATTAATATTAATTGTTACTGAGATTTTTTTAAGGTTAAAATATGCCATAGGTTTCTATACTTTTCATAAATTTGGATAATCCTTGGTACTTTTATATTTAGAAATTTAATATCTTTACATTTTAGATTTTAAAATCAAGCTCAATTGTTAACACTTAATACTATTATTTTTTTTATTGAATTTGTTGGTGTGATTTTTGAAATTAAAAAAAAAAATACTTAATTCGTATCAATGTAACTAAAAGAAATGATGTTGTAATGAATTTGAATTTTAAAAAATATTAATGGTTAAACTTGAATTTTAAATTTTGAAAAATATGATTAAATTTTTAGAAATAAAAGTATAAAGATTAAATTTTAAATTTACGAAGAGTATAATGACTTATAACATATTTTAATTTTTTTGAGACTATTAGCATACTTCTATTTTGGTCACCAAACTATAAAAATTTTCAATTTCGTCATTAACATCTTAGATCGGTTCTATTCTACCATTCTTTGTTAAATGGTTAACATGGCTTTTCTCTAATTAGTATAATAACATATTTAATCTTCAATATTTATATATTCTATCAAATTAATTTTAATTCTAAATAATTCAATAAATCGAACCCGACAAGTAATTCCAATGAAAAAGAAGATGTTGTTTATTCTAGGAATTTCGGATTCAAATGTTTGTATATGCAAGATGTACGTGGATTGTCAAAAAATTAAAAAAATATGAACAATTATTATTTATAACTACACCCATATATTAAAAAATAATAATTCAATAAATCTAATCCTCTAAATTTATAAATGTGTATAAAAAAATATCTGATCCCTATAAAATGACAAAGTATCAAAGATTGTCTGGATTAATTATAAGCCACTGAAAACTCAAAAAAGAATCGAGCAAAGTCCTCTTAGTTATGGCGTCTCGAGTATTGTCGACCACTTCATTAACTCCCCTTTGTTCTTCCACTACATTTAACAAACCCAAAATTAAGCCTTCCACGAACCAAGCAAAGCCATTTCTTTCCTCACCATCATCGTCGTCGTTGGGTTTTAGAAATGGGAAGATCAAGTGCAATGCTGAGAGTGAAAGCTCTCAGGGTTCTATTGATAGGACGGTTTATCAAGGCGCTTTTGGTCCATGGACTATTGATCCTGAAGATGTACGAGAGGTAATGAGTTTTGATTTTCAATACCCTTTTTTGCTCTTGATGTGTTTTTCTTGAGTAGTTTGTGAAATTTTCTGGGAATTTGAGTGAGGGAAAACTGGCTAGGTACCCTTTTGCTCTTGTTGTATTTGCTTGAGTAATTTGTGAAAATTTTTCTGGGAATTTGAATGGGAGAAATCAATTTGATACCCTTTTGCTTTTCCTGTATTCCCTTTAGTAATTTGTGAAAATTTTCTGGGAATTTGCAAGAGGAGGCCAAATTTGATGTCCTTTTGCTTTTGCTGTATTTCCTTAGTTCTCTGTGAATTTGCATGAGGGAAAACAATTTTGATTCCCTTTTGTTCTTGCTGTATTTGCTTGAGTAATTTGTGAAAAATTTCTGGGAATTTTGCAAGAGGAAACCAATTTTCACACCCTTTTGCTCTATGCTGCATTTCGTTGAGTAATTTGTGAAAATTTTCTTGGAATTTGCATGAATGGAAACCAATTCTGATACCCTTTTGCTCTTTCTATATTTCCTTTGAGTGAATCTGTGAAAACTTTCAAGAGGAAAAACCAAGATGTTTAAACCGGACAGGGTATTGGTCTGAAGAAAGGCATTAGACCGGTTGACCCGGTACTGACCGGTTGAACCTGATTTTAAATTTTTTTTTTTAATAATTTATTTAATTGAACTAGATGAACAAGTTGGACTAGTGAACGGTGGCAAGACTGATTCAACCAGCCATCAGGTTCTTAAATCCTTGGGAAAAACACTATTTTGATGAACCCTTCGAGCTGATATATATATTTTTATTGGCAGGTTCTTTTATACAGATCAGGATTAGTAACTGCTGCTTCATCCTTTGTAATTGCTTCATCATCTGCATTTTTACCTGATAACTTTACATTGAAAGAAATTATTGAAAACAACCTTAATTTGATCTACTTGATCGGTGCTGGTGGCCTAGGGCTATCCTTGTACTTGATTCACATCTATATAACCGAGCTTAAACACACCCTTCAAGCGTTTTGGGCACTCGGTGTTTTTGGATCAATGGCAACCTACTTAGCCCTTGCTCAACCAGCCGGAGAGAACTTGGTTCAGTATGTTATCGAGAACCCCATGGCAGTCTGGTTTGTTGGCCCTCTGTTTGCTGCATTGACTGGACTCGTTTTCAAAGAAGGTAATATCATTGTAATTCGGCCCCATTCGAGTAACTTTTCAGTCTTCTATCTTTAGTATAGGATTAGTACATGTATGTTTCAACTAGCAAAGGCAAAACCCAAGACATTCTATGGATTTTTGCATCAATTTGCTTTGAATGGTGAGGATTAAAGTAACATTGAGTTCTTGAATTTTACAACTTTTCTTGATTTGGTCCCTGAACTTTTTTTCGGTATGCATTAGTCTTGAAACTTGGCAACTTTTCAGGTGATGATGTGGCATAATCTCAAAGTGTAACGTCATCATTCCTCAAAGGAATCTAAGTTTAAGAACCAAATTGGGAAGAATTGTTAAGTTCCAAGTCTAATGTGGATTTAAAAAAAGGGATCAAGACGAGAAAAGTTGTCAATTCAGGGACTAAATTTTACTTTACCCTTATAACTGACATACATGAATCTGATGCAAACCCGGGGCAGGTGGATGAGACAATCTTCATCCCGCCCTGGTCCATTACCATCCCTAGTTTTAACTTCATATGCACCCTAGGGGCCCCGGGACCCTTGAAAAATTTCATAAAATTTAAATTAATATATTATAAAATTACATTTTCACCCCAAAAATAATAAAATTTTGATTTAGTCATTTAAAAAATTAAAAATATAAGCTGTTAAAATGATAAGTTTGCATTTTAGCTCATAAAAATATACAATTTAATTTCGGACCCCAAAATTTTTCTAGCTTTGCCCTTGATGCCATATTGTTTCGAATTTGATAACATTTTATCCATTTATTCTCTTAATAATTATTGCCTTTCATCTGCAAACAGGCCTTTGCTATGGAAAATTGGAAGCTGGTATTCTTACATTCATCATACCTACACTTCTTCTTGGGCACCTGGTATTCTTACATTCATTATACCCCTATTACTTTTGCTTCTCTTTTCGAGTCTTAGGTTTTACATAACGACCATCGAACTGTTGAACTTCTTCAAGCATTGTATATTCCAATTAGTTCTAACTGTTGACTCGAATTGCAGACCAGTTTGATGGACGATGGAACGAAACTTACTTTACTCGGTTCATGGATGGCTCTCTTTCTTATATTTGCCGGAAGGAAGTTTACTCAGCCGGTTAAGGATGATATCGGTGACAAATCCTTGTTTGTATTCAATTCTCTTCCTGAGGGCGAAAAGAAAGCCTTGATTGAGAAACTTGAGAAGCAAAAACTACAATCAGATAGCCAATTTTGAGGTAGTTTTTTGTTAGTGTACCACCAATTGTTGCCTGTTCTTTTTGGGGCTATACATAACAGTGTATAGCATGAAAACTTTGGTGTATATAATACAAGAAAAATCACCCAATTTTTGGGTTATTTCTTATCTTGATCCCTCTACTATTAAAATTTATGTTTTAGTAAATTTTTAGGTTAAAATATGCCATAAGTTTTCATATATTTGGAGTTTAGTCTCTGTATTTTATTTCTTAGAATTTAGTTCTCTATTTTTAGATTTCAAAATTCAAATTCAATTATTAATATTGTTAAAATTATTTTATAAAATTCAGGTTCATTACAACATCAAATTTTAAGTTATATGGTTATCAAGTGAGTTTTTTGTTTATTCCAAAATTTACATCAACAAAATTAATAAGGGATTAAATTTGAAATTTGTGAGGATTATAGGGTTGATGGTATATTTTAACATTTTTTTATCGTGATTAAACTTGTGAAAAAGTTAAAAAGATGTTTGGTTGGGGGTATCAACTAGTAATGACATAGGTCGAATATCTACATTTTTTTGAATTAATTGAGTTTGAATTCGTAAGTTTGTCTAAAAATTTAAATGTATTTATTATATGTAAATTATTCGATTATTACTATTCAAATCTACATCTAAATGGATTGAATATGTGTAGATATCTAAATTCACAGTCTGAATTATCATCCCTAATACCAATGGAATCGCAATCCAAATTATCATCCTTAACTTGTATAATGGAGATCAATTTTAGGTACTTAATTGAATAAAAACATAAATTGGGTACCACATTTAAATAATTATTTACCCAAGGTCGGCCCAGTAGCCCGGCCCGGCTACCTCGGGTCTAGTAATTTCATCATTCAGCTTCAAAACGGCACAGCGTTTTAACAGTCAAAGCATAAAAAAACGACATGCCGTTTCGTTCTCCTCTCTCTTGTGTAGAACTGTTAAAAAGAATTCATAGCAAAGAAATATTTTTCGCATTGGAAACCCTAAGCAATCAAATAAGATCGAAAGATGCTAAGAGTTGCAGGGAAGAGATTCTCATCTTTCTCGTGGCGATCATCCGCCGCTCTCTCTCAACACCATGCGGCTGCCACCACCGCTTCCGCCGCTTCTGAACCGCCTTGCGTTTCCAGATCCGCTCCTTCTCTTTATCCCTTCTCTTTCAATTCTCAGCTTCCAAATTTAATCAGAGGTAAAGTTTTCTCCGTTTTATTTTTTTTACCTTTCCTAATCCTTAGTTTACTGTTTGATTTCTTCTTTTTATGATTTGTCTCTTCGTATCGACGAAATAGTATCATTTATTATACGCTATATTTTTTTCATTTTTTCCAATTGCTGCACAGTTGCAGGATATAGAATCAATAACCTGTTTTTTTAGATTTATTTACAGTTTTTATTTATTATTAAATTCCTTATTAAATCTGGAAGCTGATTTCCAGATAGAACGAGATGGTAGCTTATGATAAGCTAAATTTTGTTATTTTTTTCTAATTGCTGCGCAGTTACAGTCTATTGAATCAATAACCTGGTTTTTTGGATTTATTTACTGTATTTGTTTATTTATTATTAAAATCCTCATTAAATCCGGAAGCTGATTTCCTGATAGAACGAGATGGTAGCTTATGATATGCTATATTTTGTTATTTTTTAATTTCTGCGGAGATACAGGATATAGAATCAATAACCTGATTTTTGGATTTTCAGGATTTGTTTGATTATTATTGATTTCAGTTTCCTGATATAATGAGATGTTAGCTTATGATATGCTAGGATTTTGTTATTTTACTAACTGCTGTGAAGTTGTACGGTATTGAATCAATAACCTGGTTTTTAAATTTTCAGTATTTGTTTATTTATTATTAAATTCCTTATTATATCTGGAAACTGATTTCCAGATAATTTTTCTAATTATATTTGGAAAATGATTTCGAACTGGATTTGTAGGGTATGCAACTGCTTGCATCTGGTAGCTTTTGATGTTGAAGAAATTAGATGTTTATTTTGAATCAGTTATTCCTGTGTGAAGATAACCATTCATTTATGCTTTTATTGAATTAAAAAGTCACATTGTGTTTATTCATGATAATGGAAATACAAGAAAAATTTAAAAAAGAGGTAAAGAACTTTGTGATCCTTTGGTTTATGCAAGTGAGAAGCATTGAAGCACCCGCCTGTATATATGCTTGTGGATAGTGAATTTTCACATTTGAAGCCACTGCTTTACTTCATGTTAATGTATTCTTAAAACTAGTTGAATTAGCTCACATGCCACTTAGGAAGAAAGTTCTTCAGAGAAAAACCTATGCTGTCTTGCAATAATGTTGATATGTTATCATGGTGCAATCTATAGATATGTGAATGAAGGCCTGAAAACTTGTGCTTTTATGGCTGGACTGCCCCCCCCTTTTCTTTTATAGATTATGTGATACACGAGCCTTTGCTAGTTTACTTTGAGTGTTGACATGTATCGTTTACGTTTCGTGGCTGCTCTATTGTGAGCAGTACATGTATTTTTGTAATAGCATATGACAGTTGTTTTACCTTTTTGCAGGTTTTTCTTCAGATGCCCTCAGCCGAGGACATGATATGGGAATGATCTCAGATGTCCCTGCTACTGTGGCAGCTGTGAAGAACCCTACTTCAAAAATTGTCTACGATGAGTATAATCACGAGCGGTTTCCACCTGGTGATCCCAGCAAGCGTGCTTTTGCTTATTTTGTATTGTCTGGTGGCAGGTTTGTTTATGCCTCTTTAATCCGCCTTCTGATCCTCAAGCTTGTTCTAAGCATGTCTGCCAGCAAAGATGTTCTTGCACTCGCTTCCCTTGAGGTTGACCTTTCTAGCATAGAGCCAGGGAGCACTGTTACCGTCAAGTGGAGAGGGAAGCCTGTTTTTATCAGACGTAGAACCGAAGAGGACATCAAGGTGGCTAACAGTGTTGACCTTGCATCACTTCGCGACCCCCAGGAAGATGCAGTCAGGGTTAAGAATCCAGAATGGCTCATTGTTGTCGGTGTTTGCACCCATTTGGGTTGCATCCCTCTGCCAAATGCTGGTGACTATGGTGGCTGGTTCTGTCCATGCCATGGCTCACATTATGATGTGTCTGGTAGGATCCGCAAGGGACCAGCACCTTACAATCTAGAGGTACCCACATACAGCTTCTTGGATGAGAACAAGCTGGTAATCGGGTGAGAATTTATGCGGAAATTATTATTATTATTATTTTTTGTGTTGCATTAGTCTTGCTGCAAATTGTCATAATAGAATTTTCTCTGCACAAGAGGGCTGCATTCAATTTATTTTCAGTTTACTCCGGATTTTTGTATTTGCTGCCTTTTTTAAGGTATGACCCCAAGGTTATGAATAATGAAAACAAGATTTGTTGAGCATGTTCCGTTTTAATGGTGCTTGTGGATCATTGATATACTTTAATTATCATGTATGGCATATAAATTTAAGTCGGTGTTATTTGAACTGGACTAGACCAGTCAGTCCTACAACCAGCCAGTATACTGGTTCGGATATAAGGGTTGAACCGGCCTTTGAGCGAATACTGAAATTATCATTTATGGTATATGAATTTAAGCCTGTGTTATACTTGCCACTGGTTTATGGAAATACACTTTTCAGTTTTAATGGTGCGTAAGCATTTAGTTTTCCAAATACACTTTTTTAATTCTCATGTATGGTGTATAAATTGAAGTCAGTGTTATTTGAATTGGATCGGACTAGTTGAACCAGTTGCTGTCAGTGTATCAGTTCCGATTCGAGCGAACCCTATTAACTTAGGTTATGTGAAATTGTGGTGATAAAATTGATGAAATTTATTCATTTAAGAATGTAATCATTGTTGCACCCCATAACTGAAATGGGGGACCCAACCCCAGCAACTCTTATGACCACCAGCTTCACATTTTTTTATTTAATATATGTATGTGTTTTGGTATGTCGTTTCTGGTTTGCTTTCAATTTTTTATTTTTTCATATATAATTTTGAGTTCGTATATATATATATATATATATATATATATATATATTCATAAAATATGTTTGTACCTAATTTGTAAAAGTATATATTTAGGACAATGTTTTTACAGTTTTCTTTCTTTTCATGCTAATTTTGAATTTATGTTTTTGACAAAATGAATTTTTGTTCATGACTTTTGAATAATATTTTGTAAAGCTTTAAAAGATATTACACATATTTCTAAATTTTATTTTTTCAAGTAAATTAAAAACAGTAGACAATTCTTATATAATATACGTGGAAATCATTTTTTATGTAGTGATTTATAGTCATTCACTTTTAAACATAAAATATTTATTTTTATAATGATAAAATCAAAATTTATGTATATAATTGCAAATTGATTTATGTATAATTTTGAGATTTATCTCCAAATTTAATAGTGACCGATCCTAGTTTATACGATCAATATGATCCACAGTACAAAAATCAAAACCGTGCATCAGTACCATTTTACCTTAAAATCATGCTAGTGGATGCTCGTCGACATCATTGATTATACATCCGGGCATATACGGATATAAATAAGAGAGAAATTTATATTGAACTGCGTAAGTATTCAAAGTGTATAATAATCACGGGTAGTCTAAGAATGGGGGGCGATGATATATGAGTAGGGTTTATATGGTTTAAAATCTCCTAAAAAGAAATCCCACGAGTCAAAGTTAGCAGTTCTCAATAGGAACTAATGGCAATTTCCCTCCATAAATATCAGGAAGTTGGCTTTCATCAATGTCATTGAGCAATGTGGATTTCAGCTTTTTATTCTCAACAAATATTATCTGCAAAAATATAAGAGATTCGGAAATCCGAGAATCAGACAAGCAAAAATTTAAGTATGAAGGTACGACAACTCTCCAAGAAAAATAATTCCTCGCTAAAATCAAAACCGTGTTTGACATGTTGATCGCACCCTTTGTAGGTTTGGAGTTTAATCCGTATATTTTTATTTATTAGAATTTAGTTTCCCTACTTTTCAGATTTCAGAATTCGGGTTTAGCTGTTAACACTGTTACACCAACCAATTTAATGTGTTTACAATTGGACCTGATTTTTGAATCCTGAAAAGTAGAGGAACTAAATTCCTAAAAATAAAAATATAAGGATTAAATTTTAAATTTATGAAAAGTATAAGGACCTATAACATATTTTGACCTTATATTCTTACCTTCTTCTTGGTTCTGCTGTCAATGAATGGGTAAACAACTTTCCAGGCAGTCATGAATATGTAAGGCACATGAACAATAAACAATTTGGCAAGCCTCTCTGGGTAACAATCCTGTAATAAAAAAACAATTGAACCATCGCTATAAGTTTTCTCGGAGATCGGAGCCTATATTCAGGGGCGAAGTCAGAAATTCTTTTTAGGGAGTGAGATTAGGTTATGTATTATTGTGGGAACTAAAATGCAATTTCACCCTTGTATTAGCGTATATCTTTATGATTTTCAAAAATACTAAATCAAAATTCTAGCATTCGGGGGCAAAAGCAACAATTTTCCATTTTAGGGGGGTCAAAACCCCTTCCTATATTATCGGGACTCGGGTGTGTTAGATATAGGTATGTTTCCAACACGGATGATTAGATTTTTCCGTACATTTGAACGTCATACCTCCGTACCTATGTATCAAAAACGGGTCTTAAAGAAAAAATGAAGCGTCAAAGCAATATAGACCGAAACCACGATTATCGATACAACTCATCCGACTTAAGGCCATCCCAAATGCATTTAAGAAGCAATTTGTTTATGCATAATGTTTAAGATCAAACCTGGAGAATCGATAGAGATGCGACGTATGCACGAATATCGCTGTTCGAATATCCCCATCCTTTGAGATCTCCGATTGCCACGAACTTTTCTTGTCCTCTTGGCATTCTAAAACACCATAAGAAGTAGAATCAAACAAATACGAATAAATACAATATTTATCCGTTACATCGCGGATACTCGATCGAGTATCGATGTCTAGGCGCATATTCGGCCATGGTGGCTTATAACAAAACTCAACCAAATATCTTGATTCAAAGTAATACATGATACTATAAACAAGCATTTTGACACCACAAATTCTAATACATAGTTTCTTGGTGGGCAATTAAGCTCTCTATGTTACTCAAAACTCTTTGTTATTCTTAAAGTATTCGTGCTCGACATTTATGTATGGTGCGTATTTAAACATGAATACTGATATATGATCCCACATACATCGAAAAAGTTTTTTTTGAAAAAATCGAATATATCCATATAGAAAACTCGCAACTAAAGTAGGTCAAGCTAGTTACCTGGCACAAATTTTCTCTAAACCATAGACAACAAAGCCTGCAAAAGAAAATAACAAAAAAGCCATTAGCATAACATTTAGGAGAAGACAAATCCAAAAACCAATGACCCAAATTCTTTCTTTGGCACAAAAATAAATTGACCCCCAAACTATTCTCCAATTTCAGGATTAATCCTTGCAAAGAAAATTATCGAAAGAGATAACTAAACTGTCAATTTTGTTCCACTAATAGTCAATAAGAACCACGGATGCCATACAACGGTCAATTTTTTTTCTAGTAAAATGAGACAAAATTGACAATCTAAACACAAAATGAGACAAGACGAGAATCGAAAATAGTTAAGGGTCAATTTTGTTAGACATACAACTCGCAGGTTCATCTAACAAGCTGCCAATCTTGCGAGATGCCCCGCAAGTTACAGTCAACTGCTAGAACGAGATCCCGCCAACCCGTACCAAGGTGAGTACATATTATAGAGACCACACCCTTAACAGGGATAATTGATAAGAACAACGGATGCCATACGACATCCAATTTTTTTCTAGTAAAATAAGACAATTGACAATTTAGACACAAAATGAGACAAAACGAGAATTGGAAATATTTTAAGGGTCGATTTTGTTAGACATAGAACTCGCGGGTTCATCTAACAAGCTGCCAATCTTTCGAGATGCCCCGCAAGTTAAAGTCAACCGCTAGAACTAGATCCCGCCGACCCGTACGAAAGTAAGTACATATTATGGGGACTACACTCTTAACAGGGATAGGGTACTTGCACCACATTTATCCATTGTGCTGACATGACAATCCATACTTGAAAAGATGTATGTATCAACTAAGTTTTAGGGAGTACAGAGCTACGAAAACAATGACACATGACACCTCGAGAAGAGATGGCTGGCTTCCAAGACTTTCTCTGCTTCTCTCTCCCTCAACACTCAATATTCTCAACTCAACTATCTTTCCTTCTTCTACACAAACTACAGGGGCGGACCCCTAAATTTTTTTGAAATGAAAATTCTCATTATACTCCTAAAATTTTTGAAAAATTTAATTAAGCCCAACACTTACTCCAAAGATCCGACACTGTCTAACTACATCCTACGACTCTCCACCTGTAGATGAACCGACCACCATAATCTCAACCTTGTATCAACATATTTACTTCTAAAACCAAAAATAAAACATACAAAAATTACAAAAAAATGTATTGAAAAAAGAAAAGAAAAAGAAGCATGAACATACGTTTAACCTCTTCAAGGTTCCCTTTAGTAGGCCTATGTCTACCACCAAAAGAAACGACAATAGGTCGACCTTGTTTATCAACTCCTTGCATACAAAGCTTATTATCAGCCAATTGATTTGAAATCTCCGATTCAGATACGATTCCTTTAGGCAAAAACGTTCTTCTCCAACTCAAATACTTCAATAACATGGTGTTTGCTTTCTCTATATCCAAATCACGAGCTCTAAGGAATCTCCGTATCATAAAATCATCCACTTCCTTCAAAAAAAAATGAAAAAAAATCAAGTAAAAATGGAAACCCAAAGTCAAAAATAGCTGGAAAATGAACCAAATGAGTACCTTAACTGATGGGTCATCTCTCTCTGCAAGTGCTCTCATGATACCAATTTTGCTTCGAATTATTTCATCGCCTATCTTGATTTCTTCTTCTTCTTCTTCTTCTTCTTCTTCTTCTTCTTCTTCTTCTTCTTGTTGTGGAGCTTGTTGGCTATGGTTTTCACAGTCTTTGAATTCTACTTCCTCTTCTTCTTCCTGGGTTTGTTTTAATTTCTTTTCTTTGTCCATTTTTGGTTTTCTTTTTTTGTTTAAAAATTCTCGTGGAAACTGGGATTTTCTTTCTGTGCGACACAATATTTTGATGGGAAACAAAAGGAGAAGAAAAGCACACAGAGAGTAGACAGAGGACAGTAGTTGAGAAAATAGACGGCGTTATTAAATGGTGGCAAAAGAGGTAGCTTTCCTGCTCTCTCACCTAATTCAAATGTTAAATGTGTGATTTCTATTGTTTGTTATTCCATTTATTAGATTAGCTCAATTAATTTTGAGTATCGTGGATTGAGATATAGCTCGATTGATATAAATATTATTGTTGATATCGTTAATGCAAGAAATGCGGGTTCGAGTATTATCTTTTTATTTATGGGTTGAGAAGAACTTGAAATAATTC
The DNA here is from genome assembly GCA_039519145.1 of Kokia cookei. Lineage (NCBI taxonomy): Eukaryota > Viridiplantae > Streptophyta > Magnoliopsida > Malvales > Malvaceae > Kokia > Kokia cookei. The sequence goes on along the minus strand of CM076899.1, from coordinate 1,414,579 downwards.
TAATATATTATCTCAAAAAAAAAAAAAAATTAGAATATACAATAAAATTATTCAAAAAATAAATAAATAAAATAACTCAATACAAAATATAAAATTTAGGTTTGGAGTTAAATTCAATCTGGTTAAGGTTTTGGGGATAAATTCAGTTCAATTTATTTGTTTTTTTTTTAATTTAGTTGATTTATTCAGTTCTTAATATATAAAAATTGATCTGAAATAAAATGATTTAATTTAATATTTTTCTAAAAAAATAACTATATATTTTTAATTGGTTGAAGTATCAAAATGCTTCTTGATTCTTTTTTTTTTTTTTTTTTTTAAATTGTAAATTAATTTAAGTATTGAAAAAACATAAATTTCAATGTCCCAATAGCATTAAAAAAAACTGCCGCCCGACCATTACCAACCAGATCCAGATTTCCTAAAACAAATGAAATTTCTGGCACTTTGATTGTATGGGCCATTATTAATGTTTTAGAAAGAGAAGAAAAATCAATATTTAATCCTTAAATTTAATAATTCTTTTCAATTTAGTCATTGAAGTTCGATTTCTTTAAAATGCGATGACATTATACTTTAAAATTGTGTCGCATTATCATTTGAAAATTTGAAAAAATATATATAAACCTTAAAAAAAATAATTAAAATTCAGGTAAATGTCACACATCATCATACTTAAACAAAATCCAACTTCATGGATTAAATTGAAAGAAATTATCGAGATCAAAGCTCTGAACATTATCTTTACGTAACAGGACCACATTTTGCAAAGTTTTTTTCAATTTACGGCACATATTTTGTCGTAGATTGAATCCTTTTCCAAGAAACAATGATCTCGACTAGACATTAAAAGACGACACAAAAAAATGGACATTTTGTGCGATACAACAGAATACATCTTTTAAGTGGCCCCAAATGTTTTTGTCTAAATTCTACTTATCCGTTGATTTGCTATTTACCCCACAAAATACATGGGGCTGTCATTGATGGTTACTTAGATAGCCTTGACCTTGAGGCATCTTCAAGCATATTCCTCCAAATTACTCTAATTGTATATTAATCCTTAAACTAGACCCCAGTGTTCAAATTGACCCCTAAGAGTTTTGGTATCATTTAACCAAGAATGTATCACGAGTCAGATTCTCATCAACTACTTCATTTTTGGGATAAACTAGAAAAAGTAATTAATAATTTAAGAGATACCCATTTCGACAAAAGAAAACCCTTGAAGAAAAATCCAGAAATTGGAATGTAACTCAAGAGCCAATTTCAAAGTAAATTGTTCGTTGTTTTACTTTATTAAAGGTACAAAATTGAATGGAAAATTCATTTCTCTAAACATTTCTTCAAGGTGATAAATACATACTTTCATAACAAAACATACAAAGTTGTTGGATTTTGGTGTTTAATCTATGAAAACAAAATATGGATTTGTACATAAATTCAAGAATTAGCACCCTCACAATGCCCTTATAAAAATGACCACTATTAATTTAATCTCCTAAAACTACACTAATAATCACCCAAGTATTAGTATTTTTTTTATCATCTATAAAAAGTTACAAAAATCACCTAACTATTTAATTTTTATTTTTTTAATCAACAACGAGCTACGTAAAGATAAAAACACTCAAAAATCCAATATAATTGAGTGACGAAAAAAAAGAAGCAAAATTTGAATAATTGAGTAAACATTTTGTATCTTTCATAATTGAGTGACCAAAAAAGTAATTTATTAATAGTTGAATGACCATATTGTAGCGTTTCATATTTAGGTGACCAGAAAAAAAAATTACTAATAGTTGGGTGACTACTAGTGTAATTTACCCAAAAATAAAAAATAAAAAATAAAAGAAATGAAGTAATGTCAAGATGCTTTTTATGTACTTTCCTTGCAATACGACCTTGCTTAGAAAACCAACATTAATTGTCACAAATAAAACCCTCTTAATGACTAAGAGAAAACCTAATTGTAAGCAAAGTTTCATTGTCTACTTAAAAATGATGCCCAAGGTCATGTGACACCATAGACAGAAAATAACTTCGAAAATAATTTATAATGGATTCCACAGCAATTAATTGCAATGAATATCGACAATGAAAACATCGAAACAACAGAATGATAACTGTAACATTGCAATATCATAAGTAAATCGGCAAATGATATTTTCAATCGAAAGCAGATAAGTAGAATAGAGTAACTGTGATGAACTTAATGTCGAGATATAGGCATATCTAAAGGCAAAAAGAAGAGACAAAGAGGGAGAATGTTGAATACCTTACTCCTCGTTTTTTACCTTCTTCTTCGATTTACTTTTGTGAGAATACTCTGAGGACCCTGAAATTGGAGTTGTCTCATGACTCTGTGTGGGCTGGTTCATGGATCCCGTAGATTCATGATCATGCTTTCTTTTCGAAGGCTTAGATTGTTCATTGATTCCAGAGGCAGTACTTTTTTGTTGACTACCATGTGTGCTGACAGTACGCCCCATAGAATGTGAAACTTTCCGCCCTTTACTTTGATTTGGACTTGAAAAAGGATTGGAAGACTCAGTCATTAAGGTTCCGGAGGATCTCTGATTCAACAGCTTCTTGTCGGAACTGAGCTTTTCGTATTCGTTGGGACTCATATAATGTACAAGGGAAACTCGTCGTGAGATCTTCCCAACTATCAAGAAAGAAATTGGTATCAAGGAAATGCATGAATATGTTTGCAAATATAGAAATAAATTTGAACAAATTAATCACAACCACAGAACCACACTACGACCAAAATTAACAACACTAGTGATGAATATTAAATCGCGCACAACCAAATTCCTCAAATTTCAAAAGTACCAATGAAGATAAACAGACCTATGTCGTAAAGGGTTTATTTGTGAGACCAAGCAAAGGACCGGTGACAAATAGCAAAGAAAAATGAAATACGAACATGTACAAGATCAATGCATGAAATCTGTAATGCCAACCATTAACAAACCCGAAGCCTCAAGTTACATAAAAAACATTCCGAAATATTAACAGCATCGTAAAACAGATCGAAATCAATCACCTAGATGTCTAACAATGTCTTAATACATTAAGAAACCAGTTTGATAGCTAATAATAGTATGAAAAGTTCGTCGATCCTAACACATACATGAATACCAGAGCCTCAAAACCAAAACCAAAACCAAGTATCCTATTCAAAGGACACAAGTTCAGTTAATTGTCTAGACGATACAGAAACTTAAAAGAACAAAAAACCGAATTACGACAGAGAAATATAAGCAAACATCATTGCTTTTGAAGGCCCACGCAAACTTTCGTTCTTCAACTTCTGAATGTGTTTCACCGACAGTATATATCCATGTAACTAATGACTTCAAACTTGAAAAAAGAAACAGAAAGTAACCGATGCAGGCACTAACATACGTACATGAACACCAGAGTGGTTTTATCAGAGTCTAGAAATCAAATCCGAGTATCCAATTCAAAGGAAAAACAAATCAGATTAAGTGTCTAGACGATACAGAAACATAAAAGAACAAATAACCAAATTACGACCAAGAAATATGAACAAAAATCATTGCATTCGGAGCTCCATACAACTGTTCGTTCTTCAATTTTAAAAGGAATTTGATTCACCGACAATATATATCGGTGTAACTAACGAAACCAATAGCAGGAACTAAAACAAAAAAATGCAAAACTTAATACCGATTTTAGACTCCGATTCAGAAGATAAGATAACTGTAGCATCAGGCCCTTTAGAAGCGGGGCTAACAAAATCATAAGCTTTCCCTGCAACATTTAACCAAATTGTAAACAAATCAAAACTAGCTTTCATATAAAAAACATCAATGTAAAGTTATAGCTCAGATTCAGCCTTAACAAAAAAAAAAACACTAATATTCAAACAGATAAATCTACCAGTAGAATCCGTAAAACTGCCCAATTTTCCATCAGGACCGAGCTGAAGCGTAACTACTTGGCCATTAATTTCAGGATGCTGCAAACAAACATAAAAAAAAAAAAAAAACTAACTTAAGTTCAAATTAATAAAAAAAAGAGCATAAACAAAGCGTAAAGGGATTAAAAAAACTGAATGATTTACTTGATGAAGAGGCCATTGAATAAGGAAAAGCTCCGTGGAATCTGATACTGTGAGATCGACGAGTTGTTGTGATGAATTTTCTTCAAATTCTGGTGGAGGCCTGTAGATGTTTGGTTCAGAATCCATATTTTGAGTTCAAATCAAAACTTTAAATTCAAAAAAAAAATATTTATTGTTTTATTTCAATAATAATAACAATTATACAGGAATATCGAAGCAATGGAAAGGGAGGGGAGTGGCGCGTTAGGGTGTAGGGTTTACACGGAGGGAAGGGGGGGAGTTTTAGGGGAAAAGAGAGTGAAAAAATAATGAATTTTTAGCCTTTAAAAATCTAAAGGTTCAGAATTTCTGTTTGTCATCTGACGGTTGGAATTGGATTAAGCATATATATGCCATTTAAGATTTTGTTTTTATAAACTGATGTTAATGGGTTAAGTGTCAGCTTTTCAAAAAAAAAAATATCAGGTCGGGTTTAAGTCAAGCTCATAAAAAATATTTAGATCAATTTTTAAATTTAGATCTGATTCAAAAAATAAAGTTATTTTTTTTTGTTTAAGTTCGATTCAATTTAAAAAAGATAATTTCGAGCCTAATTCGGTATACTCATATTTAATATTTTTAAATTAATTTTTATTTAAAAATATAAAATACACTAAAAAATACTAAATAAAACATTAAAAAGTATTTATATTAAAACTATTATTGTAAATATAATAAATATTTTATTATATTAAAGAACACAAATAAATATAATAAATATTTATTGTATTAAATATAATTTTTAAAATTTTATAGTTTGGGTTAGGTTATTTATTCGTGTAAGTTTTTTTTTTTAGGTTTTGAGTATTGAGTTTAATTATTATTGAGTTAGTGATTTAATATAAATATAATATATATAATTATTATTTAACATATATAATTAATATAATTTTTTTATAACATAATATATTCAAACTAGGTCGAGCTTGGGCAAAAAATCTTACCCAATGTTTAGTCCATATAGAAAACGGGCCTTAAAATTTTATCCAATCTCATTTTTGAAGTCTCATATTTTATCCAAATCCTCCCATTTGATGGACGGTGCTTTAGGCCTAGACGAGTGATCCAGCATATGAACAGATCTACTCAACACTATTCAATTGCTTATTCGTTATTGTTAAATAAATAAAAACATTTTTATATTATTTTACAATTTATAATTGCTTTTTATACAATTTTATATTCATATTCTAAGGAATGGCATGTACTAGACATTTTTCATTTATTTTGAAATGATTTGATAAATAATACAAATTTAAAGATTAAAAGAAATGAAATTTTAAATTGATGATTAATACGATTTTTTTATAAAAATTAGAGGATCAAATAAATTATTATACCAAGATATTATTAAAATCGTGATTATAACTCAATAATATCATTTTTATTTAATTTTGAACATTAAACCTTATAAAATCCATTGAGACATGAAAGGGGTGTGATTTAACCACTTCTTTTCAACATAATTCCAACGACTGATTTAACTACTTGTATCCACTGTATTGAGAAGAGCTTGCGGCATGCTATAATCTTTAACTTACATTAATACTTTTTATAAATTTAAAAATTTCACCGAAAATTTTAACAAAAGCGTTAGAGAATTTGATAAAAATTAGATATTTTTGTACGTGCTTCAAGTGCACGAGAAAATCTTCGTTGTATTGATTCTAAAGTAAAGTGAAATAGTACCAGTAATATGTCGTTTCAATTTTACTATCAATTTGTACTAATATAAATCGGTAACAGTATATCATAGCGATTTTTGAATTTGATTTTCTCTACTCCAAAAATGAGTAAATTAATTCTTGTATATTGGATCGGAGAGCAAATCGATCCTCCCATTAAAATTTATCCTTGTATGTCAGAATGAAGCACATGTGACACACTACGTGTAATTGTTTGATGAGTAAAATTCTTAATAGAAATGATTGGTTTGCTCACGACTGATTTGAACATTTTTTGAGTAAAAAAAGCAAAATACAAGCCTATGCGATGCTTCTACCTATTATGTCTTCATAATTATATGTAAAAAATAAAATACAACTATAAACCTATTTAATGATATTGAAATTTATATTCATATATAAAGAAAGTTACACGCATGTAACAGAAACATATTTATGCATAATATTATTAAAAAGCCATTTATACACACACCATTAGTCGATAGATTGAATGATACAAGGGCACCATTTCCCTAAAACCATCTCTCAAATTGAAGTCTAATGAAGGATGAAGGAAGAAAACAATGGTGAAAAAACATACCCCTACTTAATGATCCAACACAATTCAACTCCAAATCTCCAGATCACTATAATTACCAATTCGACTCCAGATCCCCAGATCAATATAATTACCCAACATCGTAAAATCTCATACCCAAAAGACACTCTAAACTAACGAGTTAATGAGTCTCTCCATATAAATTATTAGCCGTAGAACATTCAAAATGTCAAAAGGATTCTGGCATTTCAAGAGCATAGAATAAAAATCCCAAAGAGAGTGAATTTGAACTTACAAAAACACCCCCTCAAATTTTTAAGACATCTCTCACCTGAAAATTTTGCCAAAAAGCATATTGTACAAACAAAAAAAAAAAAAAAAACAGAGACATCTATTTTTGTCTAAATATATTTCATTCCTGAGATGTATTGCTGTCTAGATATTATGTACTGCACCACCGAATAAATAATTCCTAACAATCCCAACACCCTAATCTTAACCAAATCCGATATTACGATTGACGGCAGGTTGAGTGGTAGTGTTAGGAGTGGTGTTGAATCTGTCGTCTTTGAGTAAGTCCATACGAATCGGTTGAATAAGATGTGGCTCGGGAATGTAAGGATGAGGAGGGCTAGGTTTTTTACTGCAAAAAACCAACCAGGGCCCCCAATGTCGATGCCCCACCCGGCATTTCCGTGCCAGACGTCTTCCCATATGCTGTATACTGAGGTCAAGACTAAATAGATTGATATGGTGACTGTAACGGGGAAATACCTCTGTTTGTCCCCAAATCCAGCGACAAAATCTGAGTCCTGGTTGAGAAGTAGTAATATAGGAGCTAAGAAGAATATTGCCTGATTTGAGCCGCCGGTGAGATTAACGTTTAGAATCAGGCATATAGCAAAGCACATTACAGTAGCGACATTACCGACCGCGGGCATCCATGCCCCTTCAGCAGCCATACGTTTAATTGTGAAGGATGAGACGGAAGAGGCGCGGCGTTGTTGCATGAACCTCATTCGGGGAGGGAAACCAACGGAATTGCTTTGACCAGATTGATTGTGTCTAATTGCACCCTTGTCGAAAGACTTTTCCCGTATAAGTGAGGCAAGTTCGTATTTTATTTCCAAAGCTATAAGCATAAAGATTGCTGCATACAGACCGAGAAGAGAAGTCCTGGCCCCCTCAACAGCCAGTAGAGTTGTAAGCTTCCTGTCTTCCTCTCCGGCGCCACCAAATTCGTTTTCCGCAAGGAAGCTTTTAATTCTCACTTGACCTTCTAATAGGTAAGTCACGGGAAATAGAGCCACAAGAAGAGCAAACACCCATGGTAGGAGCTTTGTACTGGATGCCGATGGAAAATGGGTGAAGACCACAAAAACAGATGCACAAACCATGGTTACCACAATGAGGGCATGAAGGACAGCAGCCTGCAGGAAAAACTCAGCAGATATGTAAACACCGAGAGCAATACCCATGGCAATGGCATAGAAAGCTCTCAACTCTACTATGTACTTAATGGGTATGACAGATGTTGCAGCAGCTAAAGTGAGAAGAATTGCCAATATAAGTAACCAAGAGGGCCAAGTTGGTTTCGACGCCATAAAGCCATATATGGAAATATCATCAGCAGATTGGCGTGCAGCTCTGATTATCTCCGATCGGTAAGTCCATGATAACGGAATTGGTGGTTGCATTAGGATAAACAGGAGACCTGTTGCCACCACCAACACGATGCATCTCTTTGCAGACTGCATAAACAAGAATGGAATATAATCAATGTACAAATATTTCATGCGAAGAAACAAAATGCTGTCACACATTATTTAAAAACAATCATTTCTTATTCATGTTCAAGAATCATCATGCGTTAAATCAACTATGATATTCAACTCAATAAGATGAAAGCATTTATCGGATAGTTTAATTTCTTTTCTTGCTCAATTCTTAATTAGAATCTCGTTCTTTTAGAGCAAGAGGAGAGAAGGTATTTGTAGCATGTTCGACCGTCAAATAAACTCCTTTCCTAATAAAAAGAAAACAATATTTTTTTTAATGGAGAACATATAAGGATATTTAAGGGCAAATAACTTCTAAAAATGTGGAAAAGCAACAAAATGTGTCCATACCATGACATGAGAGAAATGCAGAGCAACAATGGGTACACAAGCCAATCCAGTCAAAAGGATACAAAATCCTAGAAGTAAACCATCAGATGGTGGTCTACCGTTCCACCATTGTAATGCTTCAAAAATTGTTACACGGCAAAACCAGACTGATAATGCAACCACGGTAGCATGTGCATATCCTTGCCAGGCTTTCATCTTTGATGCTGTTCTCGACTTATCCCTTCAAAGTTCACAAAGATAGGGGGAAAATAAACCACTGCTTTCATCTGAATTAAGAATTAAAGACAGAATGAGAGAAATGTATCAGGTGCCTACCTGTAAAGAAGCAATGGTGGTGAAATAGCCAATAAAAGGATAGCTGACACCCACACAACAGATTTTGATGTAAGAAACAACATAGAGAGCTTTGAGGAATAAAGACAAGTCAAAATCCAAACTGCCTTAGGCCCAATTCGATGATCCACAGATAGCCGCCGCACAAGTGCAAAGCCAATTATTGTCGTCAGAATGACCATGTAGCTTGGATACATCACATCATCATCCAATCCGTAATAGTATATGCTTGAGTAACTGAAAAATCGATTCTCAATGTAGCATAGTAGCAAAGCGTGGCAGATCAAACCAACTTCAGTCAAAAAATGAAGTTTTGACGGAAGAAGTGCTAAACCTGGAATAGCAATGGCTAGAACAACATCCGCGACAATAAGTTTACAAAAGGATTTCAGGGACATGCCTGCCAACCATATATTTAAATCCCAGAAATTATGCATCACAAACCACATAACCATCAAGCTCCCAAGCACAACGAAGGCAAAATATGATGTAAGGCTCTTCTTTGTAAAGAAACGAGCCAAATAAAAGCCAGCAACTGAAGGCAATGGAATAAACTGCAAAATAAAGTAGAAATACCACTAAAATTTCTGGACATTAAAAAATAAGAGTTCCTTTCTTTTTCCGTCCTATCATTTGATAAAGTTCATCATATAACAACACAAGCTAAGAAGAGCAATCACTAGCAAAAGATCTGAATGTTTGTAATAAATACAGCATGCAACACTATATGGCAGAATATATTTTGAAAAGCAAAGTAGTTCTATTAATACATGAAATTCAAAAACGAACTCAAAAAAAATATCCCAGAGCACAGCCAATTCTGGTATCCCACACCTTTCAAATGACTAATTTGACTAATAAGGATAAAACAATCAAATGCCAAGATAGCTCATACTAGGCATTTGTCAAGCATCCTTAAATCATATACAACTCGTTAACATATGCACATGCTCTTGGCAACTATACCCAAAAAAGCAGCCAACTTCATCTTCAATATCAGCTATTTTGCCTCAAAATTAATGAAACAAGAACCAAGATTCAAGGAGTAAACTGCTTTAGAGCCAAATCCAAGCTACCAAAATTCAGTGCAATTCACTCAAGCCTTGGAACCCACTAGAATGAGTACTCACTAACTTTGAACTACATTATCTTCTCATGCAAAGTAAAGTTCTACAATAGAGTTTAGAAATTCTACTTTCCACATGCAAGTGCACACACACCGCATACCGCATTCAATTTCATAATGCTATTTCTCAGCTTGCCATGCTAGTCTAAGTACAATTTAGGAGATAACAAAAAAAGTTAAACATGACCCAAAACAAGTCAAGAATGAATACTCAAAATAATTAACACATATCATGATTGTGCATAGAACAGTCATCAAATTAACTCATTTAAGGCAACAAAGAAATAGACATACCAGTATTGGAAATCCAACCACAATTGCTCCAGCAGCACTGACAACTACAGCCAAAGAAGTGAAGGCCAAAGAGCTAAACGCATCAGATACCATTCCCAGCGCATAAAAACCAGCTCCAGCAGCCCCTCCGAGCATGGTAGTGGTAACAAGAAGATAATTTAGTGGTGGCGGCACCTGAATGTACCTCCCAAACGAACGAAACACAACTCTAATCTCGAGGCAAATCACAACAACAATCAATGCAATTGCACCATTGACCAACTGTATGCTACGCAGCTGAAGGGGATTTTTCGTGAGCCACCACAATGCTCCTCTTGTTGAAGCATATAATTGGAATAAGAAAGGAATAAAGAAAAGAAGCAGCAAATCACTGATGGAAGCAGCAGACGAAAACATCACCGAGTAATGTGAAGCGATATGGAAAACAAGAGGAAAAAACAATAAATTCAAAGTATGGAGACAACTCTCAAGTGGACCAAGAATCAAATTATCATCAGGAACTTCCCCACCATGGTACTTCGCTTCTTGCTTGGTTTTAAAAGAAGAAACTCTAGGAATCGCGAAAACCCAATAGAAAACACAATTGAAAGCCATTAGATAGTAAGAAGCATTATTCATACCAACAGCAGAAACAGTCGCCCAAGTAAAGATCGAAGAAGCTGCGAAAGGTACACAGGCAAAGAGAAGCCGTTCCAAAGCCAAAACAATCGTGGGGTTTTCAATCTGAATCCACTTAAACTGAAGCGAAGCCCAGGCGCCAATAAGGAAATTCGTTTCCGCACAAAGAAAAGCCGCGAGGATCGAAAGAGGAATCGAACTCAACGAGTAGTAAAGCGAAGCGCTAAAGAAGAAAGCGATCTGGGCAGCGATTAAAGAGAACCAAACACCAAAGAAAGCTCCGGATTTGAAATTAAGCGAATCGACGATGTAAGCAATCATAAGACCCAACGTTAAGGTGGCAACGACGGGGGTTCCACCGAGGTCGAGAAGGAAAGCAGCACATGGGACGAGAGCGATCGCTAAACGAGAGTTGTGAGCGAAAGAGGAAGGGGAAAAGCGAGAGTTCTTGAGGGATCGGGAAGAAGAAGAAGAAGAGGAAAGGGAAGGGAAACTGGATTTGAAATTGGGGTTTGTAGGGTTAGGGTCAGGATCGTCGGAGGAATGGACGGGAGAAGCGTTGGTGAAGGAAGTGAAAGAAGGGGCGCTGATCGACGATGAGATGTAAGGGCGGAAGGAGCGGGGTTGAAGCTCCTGCGGCATCATTTTCGCCGGAAAATTCGTAGGTGAAGAAAGGGGGATAAATCTGGGCAGGGACTTGTATTAAAAGGTTGGGTTAAGGGTGGACTGTAAGAAATAAGGGGAAGAAGAAAAGGGAAGGGAAGGAACGAAGATAGTCCGGTCGGGTCGGGTCGGGTCGGTTCGGGTAGAAAGATTTCGAATTTATTCACTCTAAATCCTATTTTAGATCGGATTCGAATCTATTTGGATTTTTTGGGGGTATATTAGTAGATTGATCCCTAAACAATGTCGATCTTTAAAGGCTTCTCTTTTTCAGACACTGTCCTTAAAGTATCATCTTTCTCATATTTTACCGGAAAGTTTAGGGTTAATATACTATTTGATACCTGAGTTTCGCTTTCAATATTCACTTTGATATCTGAATTTTTTTTTCAATTGATACTTAAGGTTTTTTTGGTCCCAATTGGCACTTAATTTTGGCTTCGATGTTCGATTTGATACCTTAGTTTTTTCTTTTTCTCAATTAAGTACTTGTTTTGTTACTAGAGTACATTTGTCAAATATTTATTAAGCCACGTGATATTATTTGGTTTGGATACTAGTTATGTAAATAAAATATTTTGTTTGAAATTGAACTACAATTGAAAAAAAATAATCTCCAAGATATTTTTTTATCGTAAATGTCAACTTTATTACAATTTAGATTTATTTTATTCTTTTTAATAGTTGAAAGACTAAATTAATCTATTTTAAAATAGATAGACTAATTTACTCCAATCCCTGTAATATAAGGATCTCTCAGCTGCTTTAATCATTATTTAAGTCATGATAAATTGATTTATATATATATATATATTAAATTATTCTTTTAAAAAGTCAATAACCAAACTTAGAGTTGAGTTTGTTCGGATCTTTGAAGAGAAGGCAAAGCTCTTTCGCTGATTTTTTTTATTCACAATACTCGAATTTAAAACTTAATTTGAAAAGCATCAAATTTGTTACCACTTCAACTAACAAAATTTCATTTATTAATTTTTATAGAACTAAAGTATCCAATCGGAGGCGTGGACGGGCTTTTAGTATCTCTTGGGCTTCTCTCCATTTGCCTATTTTACAAATTACAAGGCCCAATTCTAAGCAAAATGACACTTCACAAATTTCTTAATGACAAGAATATGCTTTTTATTATTTTTTACAAGGTTGAAATAAGTTTGAAGTTATTGTACTACTCTTAAATTTGAATTTTTCTATTTTTATTATAAAGAATATAATTCAACTTTCTGTTTATTAAATTTAAATTTATTTTGATGTTACTAAGAGTAATTTTTTAATTCAAAATATAACGTGAATAATTTTAACAGGATAAATTTTATCGTTGTTAGCAATTGAATTTTACATTTTAAATTCATAAGGGTTAATGTATTGCATAGAGCTTAAACTTGGCAATTGTTTTTATATCGGAGTTTGAACTTTATTTTGATCCAACTTAGTCCCTAAACTTGTCAATTATTTTCATATTCGAGGCTTAATCTTTGAACTTGATAGTTGTTCTTGCATTGGATCTTGAGCTTTTTATGGTCCAAGTTAGTTAATATATTTCCTTAATGAAAGTGCGACAAAAAAAATTCAGGTCCCAGTGTGGAACAATTGCCAAATTCAGGGGCTAATTTTGACAAAAAATCCAAACATATTGTGGAAACAATTGCCTGATTTAAGCCCCAATATGAGAACAATTCTCAAGTTTAACTACTAACTTGGCAAAAAAAACTCAGACCCTCGTGTGAAAATAATTACAAAATTCAAGCTTCAAATATAGCATTAACCCGATTCAAAAAATAAAGCTAACGAGGGGGTAAACTATACTCAAGGTCACTAAACTATAAGTAACTTTACGTTTTAGCCACTTGATTTCAAAAAGTTACAAAATGGTTGTTGAACTATTTGAAAGTTTTCATTTAAGTCATTGGGTTGTTAAAATCATTGTTCCACGACATTCTCTATTTGTTTCACCTAGCAATAATCAAAAGCTCTTATTCCCCTTCTTTGTTACGGTATAGTTTTTTTCATGAAACAACATTGAAGATCACGAATCTGCTAACCAAAATCCAAATAACTTTCTTCTCTGATCTCTTACATTGATTACCAGATCAACTTGAATCTAAGGTATGTTCTTCTATTCATCAATAGGTACTTACCTACCGTACTAATCATTGAATCGTCACTTGGAGTTTGCTAGCCAGACCTTTTTCTTTAAAAAAACTTAATAGCATAGTGACTTAAATAAAAACTTTTGAATAGTTTAGTGACTTACATGAAAATTTTCAAATAGTTCAATGACCATTTTGTAACTTTTGAAGTTAAGTGACCAAAACTTGAACTTACTAATAGTTTGGTGACCTTTGATGTAGTTTACCCTTAAAATTACCGGGAAAAATGTTCACCATCTTATGCGGTAGGCACAACCTTCAGGCTTCAACACTTCAACAACGAACACGAACTAGCCGAAAATGGGGAAAATGGAACTAAAAACAGAGACCCAATGATGCTTATACATCAATCCCTCTATGAATAATGTATACAAGCTCCACGTTCGCCTCATCAAAACCGGCCTCCAAAACGACCCCATTTCCTTCCGCCGCCTCCTACTATCTTTCGCCGCCACCACCCCCGCATCCTTACCTCATGCCCGCTCTGTTTTCGCTCGCGTTCCTTCCCCCGATACCTTTGCTTACAACACCCTTATCAGGGCCCATGCTCACTCCTCTCCTTCTCACTCCGTTTCGCTCTTCTCCGCCATGCGCCGTGATGGCGTATCTCCGGACAACTTCACTTTCCCTTTCGTACTCAAAGCGTGCGCCCGTCTCCGCATAGGTCACGATGCTCACGCGCTTATAATAAAACTGGGTTTGGATTCAGATATTTATGTACAAAATGGGTTGATTAGTTTATATGGTTCGCTTGGGTCAGTGGCTGGTGCACTCGACATATTCGATGAAATGCCGGAAAGAGACTTGGTTTCTTGGTCCAGTATGATATCTTGTTTTGCAAACAATAATTTTGGATACGAAGCTTTGGGTTTGTTTCAAGATATGCAATTGGTGGGAAATCTTAAGCCGGATGAAGTTATCATGCTTAGTGTAATATCTGCAGTTTCAAGCTTAGGGGCTTTAGAATTAGGTAAATGGGTTGATGCTTACATTTCAAGAACTGGGTTGAAGCGCACTGTGTCGTTAGGGACTGCATTGATTGATATGTATTCTCGATGCGGCTCTGTTGATGATTCCATAAAAATTTTCAATGCCATGCCAGTGAAAAATGTATTGACTTGGACGGTACTAATCAATGGGCTGGCTGTTCATGGCCGTAGTGAAGAAGCCTTGAAAGTGTTCCATGAGATGAAAAACACTGGTTTGAAGCCCGATCATATTACCTTTAACGGTGTTTTAGTGGCTTGTAGTCACGGTGGACTCGTCGACGATGGGTGGAGAGTTTTCGAGAGTATAAAACCGGATTACGGGATGGAACCTACTGTGGAACATTATGGTTGTATTGTTGATTTACTTGGCCGTGCAGGGTTGCTTAATAAAGCTTTTGAGTTTGTTGATACAATGCTTATTAAGCCAAATGCAGTCATATGGAGGACTTTGCTTGGAGCTTGTGTGAAACACAAAGACCTCAAGTTGTCCGAGAAAGCAAAGGTGAAGATTCATGAGCTCGACCCTAATCACGGCGGTGATTACGTGCTTTTATCCAATGTGTACGGTCAAGTTGGTAGATGGGACGAGAAAGCAAATGTGAGAAACTCGATGAGGGAAAAGAAAGTCGGGAAGAAACCCGGGTATAGTTTCCTTAACGAAGGGGATATGGTTCACGAGTTTGTTTCTGGAGACGATTTACATCCTAAATCCAATGAAATCAAACGATTCTTGATTTCGATAATTGATGACCTTAGACTCGATGGCTACACTCCCTTTACTTGCAATGCATTACACGACGTTGAAGACGAGGAGAAAGAGCAGAGCCTTAGTTTTCACAGCGAAAAACTGGCCGTTGCTTTCGCTCTTCTTAGGTTCAAGGATAGGAGGACCATTAGGGTTATAAAGAATCTTCGGATTTGTTATGATTGCCATTGTTTCATGAAACATGTTTCCGATAAGTTCGACCGGGAAATTGTTGTCCGAGACCGGAATCGATTCCATCATTTTAGCAAGGGATCTTGTTCTTGCAAGGATTACTGGTAATAAACATACCCTCTATTCCATTTTTTTTTTCATGCCTATATATATTTATAATCCCAAAATATTTTTTTTGAGAAATTTTGATTTTCTCTAAAGATTTTAATTAAGTTCAATTAAAAATTTTGAAAATTATCATTAAACTCTTAAAATTTTTGAAAAATTTCCTCGCTGCCTTAGTCACAGGATTTGCCACTGTGTTTCAAGTCACTCTGGTTTAAGGATTGAATCTTTCGAGTTGGGACATTATGAGTTATAATCATTTTGAGTTTCGATCAGTTCAAGTCTGGGTTATTTGTTTGGATTATTTTGCTGTTCGAATCATCTTAAGTTTAAGTCAATTCAAGTACAAGTTAAATGGGTTCAGGTTGTTGGTTTAATGATTTAGTAAATGTAAATTTATTATAATTAATTAAAATAAAAATAAAAAAGCTCGCAATACTCTTGAAAATACGTCAAAAAATTATAAGACTTGTATTAATTGAGTCCGTAAATCATCATTATCGAATTATGGAAACACAAACCGATACTACAAATGAAAAGGCGTCATGAAAGGCATTTTTCTAAGGTGGTGCTGTAGAAGGTGGGACGTTAGGGCAAAGATCGTTACACATTTGAAAGGTGGCATAGCATCCACTGCCTTCCGATGAGCAATACCAACCAACACCACCACCACAAAATTGAAGTTCACAAGATGTACTCAATAACTTTTCCCCTGTTTTCAATAAGTTGTTCGCAACAATGTTGTCTCTGCTACCTGTTGTATTCACACACACACAAAAAAAATATTTAAATTTGTTCGAGAGTTGAAGAAAAGTCTAGAGTTTTATGTTGGGATGTTGGGAGGTTGGGAGGATCGAGGTCTAGGGAGCGGAGGACTAAGCAGTGGAAGAGTCAGAGGAGGGCTAGTAGGGTCCAGTCTCCTTTAAAATTGAAAAATTTTCATTTAAGATTATTTATAATTTATAAAATTTTAAATTAGTAATGGTAAAATTTCACTTTAACCCCTTTAAATGATAAAAAATTGATTTGATCCTTTAAAAATTATAAAAATATAAACTATTAAAATAATAATAATAATATTCATCTTTCATTCCCTGAAATAATTTTTTGACTTAACCTTACTAATATATAAGAAATGCATATACGATTCGATTGACGGAGGATGAAAATCAAATTATTATTTTTCAATAAAATTGAAAAAGTACACAAAACAAGACACATATAACCAAACTTGTTATATATATATATATATATTATAAATTTAAGATTTAAAGATTAAGGTTTCATATATTGTATACATAAAAAATAAAATAAAAAATTTTAAAAAAATAAAAGTTTTGGAGTGTGGTTTACTAACATTCATGGAGGATGAGAATGGAGGACAACACAAGGAGAAATATAGCCAAACGAGTTGCCATTGTTATGTTGCAATGCTTGAGATATGATATGATATAATATAATCAAAATTTAACACAAATGTATACCTTATACTTCTATTTATAATAGTAGATAGGGGTATTTTGGGGGTTTTTCTTCGAGTTACAATTAATTAATTATAAGTATAAATTTAATAATTATACATGAATTTTGATTCAATATATTATTTCAGACACAAAAATTTTATTTTGTGCAGTTATACACATTAAAATTTGATTTTGGTTTAAATGTATAAATAAAACTTTTAAATTGTTTCAACTGTACACATTTAAAGAAATGACATCGCTTTATTTTTATATAATGGCAAAACCAGAAATTTTTGTTGGAAGGGCCGAAATTAAATAGTATATTTTTACGATAGTAAAAATATAATTTCATCATTTTAATAACATATATTTTTATAATTTTTAAAGAATTAAATTAAATTTTTATCTTTATAATTGTACTAATATAATTTCAACTTCAAATGCCCAAAAAACTATTTCCAACTTTTTTTTTTTTTTTAAAATATGAAGTAAATGAATATAATTTAGACTTTTTAAGATAAAAATCCAATTCATAAAGAATAAAATGTAACTTGTGGATTTCTAGATTTTATTTTCCTTAAATAGAGATAATTTAGATATTTTAAGGTAATTAACATTTTCAGCTCATTTTTAAGGTGATTAGTATTTCCTTAAATAGAGAAAAATCATGCAAAAAAAAAAAGTCATAATTATTGAAATCTAATTAGATAAATTGATACATCTAATCAAAGGAAGGGAGAAAATTAGTTGACTCGCGAATCCAAATATAAAATCAATTAAATTAACGATTGAACAAGTTCTATAAATTTTAAATATATATTGTTTTTATGATTTTTAATATTTTTTATTGAAACCAAACCAATCAAACTAAAATTTGATGGCTTGATCATCGATCTGGTTTCAAAAACTCGAAAAAATATTATTATTGTATTTCGGTTATAGACAATAACAATAAGAACGTAGATAATGACAACAAGTGGTTAAAAATATGTGACGATACACTTTTTTCCTCAGTATTTGGATTGAATTCGAATTTCAAAATCGTCACTATTAGTTTGAGCATATAGGTTAAAAGACATCTTCAGTCCTTATCAATTTCGAAATTAAGCAAATTGATCCCTCTAAAAAAGAATAATTTAATTCGGTCAATTTCAAAAGTGAGCAACTAAGGACAATTAATCACAATGTTAATGTTATCCATCAATTATACATTATTTTGATTGGTTTAATAACAAATTTAGTCCTCGAATTTTACACATTTTGTCAATTTGATCACAATTTAACAAATTTATCTTGTAATATTTGTGTACATTGACTAAATTTGACCAATTCGAAAATTAAATAAACTAAATTGATCAAATTAAAGTACTAAATCCATAGCTTAAGGGACTAGTAGTAAAATTTAACCAATAAAATTTGAATGGCTTAAAAAAAAAAAAAAAAAAAGAGTTTGCATAACACGCTAAAAGTAAATATAGAAACAGCTGTACACGGTTTTGCTATTATTATTATTATTATTATTATTAATTATTGTTTCTATATTTGTTTTTTTTCTAGGGGACAAAATTAAGTTATAGGAGCTAAAAATCACAAATTTATCATTCTTGGAGAAAAGTATAATTTCAGTGTATATTAATTTATAACTTTAAAAAAGGGTTTAAAAGAAAATTTTCTATTTTAAAAGAGCAAAGACTTGTGCCAATTTTCTTGACGTTGCCCTTAGGTAGAGGTGGCAATCGAGTGGGTTCAGATGAGTTTTGATCGAGTTATTTTAAATTTGAGATTTTTTAGGATTTGGGTTCGAGACTCGGGCTTTTACCAACCAATGGTAGAGTCAAGGGTGCTATCAAGGGCCCTACTCCCATAAAATAAAATAAAAAATTCATTGACCCGTACAAATTATAAAAAGAAAAAAACAAAGAAAAGTTTGGTTGAGTTTATGGGGTGGGTTCGATTAGAGATTTTTTTTAAATTTATCTAATATTTTAGTTTCCTTTATTTTTGTCCAACATTTAGTCCTTTAGTCTTTAGAATTTTAATTTCTTGACACCGGCCAAGATATTTTTCATGTAGAGACAAACATGAAATTATAATATGCCTTTATCATGTTGGTATTAAAATTTATTTTATTTATGATGTGAATTGAGGACTTACAATTTGTCAATTTTATTTTTATTTTTTTATTTTTTTCCTTTCATTTATAATAAATTAAAAAGGTTTATTTAGAAATGTGGGCATTATAATTTATTTATAATATATTGTAGATTTAAAAAATAAATCGGGTTCAACAATCACGACTCATGTTTTAAACGGTCTAATAGTTTTGTTAAAATTCTTTTAAATTGTAAATAAATTTTTGAATTTGAACAAATAGAGTCTAATTAGGGATCACTCAATTATTAGTGAATTCATTTTTTCCATCCAATCCTTAGTGACCAAAATGGATTACGAATGAAAAAAATTAATTCTGATAATATTAATAATCAATTTATAACTTTATTAAATGATAAAAAATAGCTAATAATTATATGATCTCTGATTGAATTTACCCCCAAGAAAAACGCTTTGTGTTGTAAATGGTGGAGCACATCCCTTACCTACGCGTTTTTATTTGACAAATGGAATGATTGCGGGGTTTTTTATTCAAATATTACAAAAAAAATAATTAATAATCAAAATGGTATCCCTAAATTATTATTTATTAAAATGGTATGTTTAGTTAAGTGGAGGAACTCTAAGTGACGGCACTAAGGGATATTTTTGACACGTGTTTTTTTTAATTTTTTTTATTATTTTTATATATTTAAAAATAAAAAAATATTATTTTATTAGTTGAGGGACTTAAAGTGACGAAATTCAGGGGTTTTTTTCAGAAAAATACGATAAAAAAATACTTAACACCCAGTGGAGGAAGCGGCACCAATGGAGGGTTATCACAAACCCTAAAAATTTTATTTGCTTCCCCCTTTCCTATTTTATAACAAAAATTTTATTTCATTTAATTTTTATCACAAATCCTAAAAATTTTCCATTTAATTTTTATCACAAATCCTAAAAATTCCCAACCACCCAAATTTATTTTCACAAATAAAATAAAATAAACACACACACACGACACAATGGAGTGCTGCCAAGTGGCAAAACACCCTTTAGTGCCGCCACTTAATAACCCTCCATTGGTGCCGCCACTTCGTGTTCCTCCACTGAGTGTCAGGTATTTTTTTATCCTATTTTTCTCGTATTTTTCTGAAAAAAACCCCTAAATGCCGCCACTTTAAGTCCCTCCACTAATAAAATAATATTTTTTAAAAATTTTTAAATATATAAAAATAAAAAAAAAAATTTAAAAAACACGTATCAAAAATACTCCTTTGTGCCGCCACTTAGAGTCCCTCCACTTAACTAAACATACTATTTTGGTAAATAATAATTTTGGGTACCATTTTGGTTATTAATTATTTTTTTTATAATATTTGAATAAAAAACCCAATGATTGCGATTTATCTAGGTCGCTTGAAAAGGACCAAATTAGATGGATCCGTCATATCGAAAATTTACTGGAATGTTGATCAGCAGAAAATTATTAAACCGGTTGATTAAAGAATCGATATGGATCAATTAAATTAAAATTTTAATATATATTTTTATTTTTTATGATTTTTAATTAATTATTTAATCGAATAAAATAAATTCATTGAATTGGTCGAAATGTCGAATTGGTAGTTTGACGATTTGATCATTTGCTAAATAATATAAGCTTAGTAAAGTGATCTTTGGATTAAATCGAATTGAACTATAATTTTTTTAAAAATTGCAAATTTAGGCATATTTTTGAACTAACTGAATTGACTCGTTTCACAATTTAAAAATCAATAAAATATTTTTATAGTGATATTTATATATTTTTTATAATTAAACTTAAAACACATTTATTATTTAAATTGAATTGAGGTAAATTGAACTAATTCGAAACATAATTTTTTTTATTTAAATCGAGCCGAATCATGGACAAATCTAAAGTCGAAGAGTGGTTTTTTAACTTTTTATTCATTAATATGGTAATAATTAATTAATTTGTAAAAGTTACATTATAATAATTACACAAGTTGAACCGGTCCTTCTAACCAAAAAAACAAAAGAAAAGAAAGGAAAGTAGACCTGGTCCTATATGAAATTTCTATTATATGAATATTATTAAATTAGCCCTTTAATATTATTTTTATATATTATTATATGAATATTATTTACTGTTTAATAAAATTAATATTTTTGACATTTTTATGGTTTTACAAATGACTTTTTTTTGTTTGGAATTAAACTGTAAATATTAAATTCGTTAAATTTTAGTCTTGTTAATTCTTGTTAATTGTATAATGATCGAATCGAATCATTTAATGATAGAAAGATTAATTTGATCTAATCCTTGTAATAGAAGGATCTATTAGGTATTATCATTCAATTATATATAATATTTATAAAGCTCTGATAATTTCCTTGTATATTCCATTTCCACAATTGTATATATAAAGCTCCAATCACCATCTTCTATTAATGTCAATAGGAATTGTCAATGGACTCTTAAATTCCACTTTCTCTCTTTTTTCTTTTTCGAACTTTCTGGGCAACCAAACAGTTTCAAGGGGTATTGGCAACAAGCTATGATTAGCACCTTTTCTTTTCTTTTTCTTATTTAGTTGGATTCAGTGTTGACACTGAAGTAAAAAGACCCTTTTCTCCATTTTCGGGTTCGAAATTTACGGGGTTTGCTACATATGCCAAGCTTAGAGACAAGAATTTGATTTCTTACAAGCTAGTTTTGAATGTCTTCCATGGACTTCAATATCGGGATTGAAGATGTTGGTGTAGCGATATTACAAGAGCTTTGGAACAGGGTAGCACTTCAAGCGGTAGAGCTTGCTAAAGAAACAAGAGATGTCGTGATCGAGAAGGATAGTTTTCGAGCGTTTTCGAGGAGTATAGCGGAGTTGGATGTGCTTTTGAAGGCTTTGAATGTTCGAACGATTGGGGCTGCGATAGGTAAAGAGTCTACGAAAGCGGCGTTGGAGAAGTTGAATGATCAACTACGAAGAGCTCGTAAGATCATTAAGAATTATAAGGCCGGAAGTCGTCTTCGGTTCTTACTTCACTCACATTCGGTGCTCACGGAGATGTCGGGTTTGGCCAAAGATGTTGCTACTACTGTTTCATCATTTCAGTTGAGTAATCTTGATATGGCACTGAACTTGAAGAGTATAAACGATGAGGTTATCGAGAAACTGAACTCAATGGAGTTCGGTGTGGCGGCTGCGACCGAAACGATTGCTTTGGAGATAGAGAATTCGATGTCCCAAAGTAGTAGAAACCGAGAGAATGCTGTAAAGCTTCTGGAGAAGATCGCAGAAGCTGTTGGTGCCGATGCGAATGCGTCGTTGGTACGAACAGAATTGGCACTTTTGCAACAGGAAAAAGAAGAGATGGAAGTTCAAAAGAAACAAGCCGAGGCACTGCAGCTTTCGCAATTGATACAGTTGTTGTATAGCACCGAAATTGTTTCGAGTCCACAAAATGAGGAGGCCTCAACATATCATAAGCAATACCTTATTGATTCCTTCATATGCCCCTTGTGCAAAGAGACGATGGTTGATCCAGTTGCGGTTTTTTGCGGCCATAGCTTCGAAAGGAACGCGATTCAGGAATACTTTGATAGTGGAAAAAGAAATTGCCCGACTTGCAAAGAAGAGCTTCGCAGTTTGGAGCTAACTCCAAATATTAACCTCCGGAGCTCAATTGAAGAGTGGAAGAAAAATGATATGGACTGGAGATTCCAAGCAGCGATCTTCGGAATCAATTCCGATGACCATATTAGGAAAAACCAAGCCTTGGACGATATGCAGGTTCTGGTGGAAATCTCTCAATATGCAGTGAGAGCTGCAGAGGAGGGGCTTATCCCGAAGTTCGTCGAGTCATTAAAAGACACCACGCTGAACACCATGGCAGCAGTGAATTGCCTTTATTTCTTAGCTAAATATTGTGATGACCGTAAGGTAGGGAATGATTATGTTTTTACTTCGACATGTTGCGTTATACGTGTAATGTCTGCAAGAGTTTTTTTTCGGAATTGCAGCGAGAAATCATTGAAGCGGGAGCTGTTCGCCGAATTGTGAAGCGGATCTATAACGGTGAAGCGGAACTGAATGCAATTGCCATCTTGTTGGAACTGTCTAAAACCGAAGCTCTCGTAGAGAAAATAGGGAATACCAAAGATTGTATTCCCCTCCTGGTTTATTTGGTCAGTTATCCCAACCCGGAAATCGCCTTGAAAGCTCAAGACGTATTGCTGAATCTTTCATCCAACACACACTTTGTTGTGAAGATGGCTGAATCCGGATTCTTTCAGTCGTTTATTGCTCGATTCAACCAAGGTGAAAACAATGACTCTAAGGTAGACAAAAGTTGGGAAAAATACATTGGAGGCTTACTAGTAGGAGTTAAATTGTATTTTGTTCTCTCCACTCAAAAAAATAGGTATAGTAGTCGCCTTACGTTAGATGAATGAGCAAATTAATCATTTTTGTTAAAAAATTCATTCATTTGTACGGTTAAAAATCGATCCCTATACATTAGCATGAGATACATGTGACTTGCCATGTACAGGGACCAATTTGCTCTTTGATCTAACTACAAGAATTAATTTAACCAATTTTCGAGTGGAGGGGGCAAAATGTAATACAACTCCTAGTATAGAAGCCTCCATGGTACTTTCACCAACAAAAGTTTTAGTATGGCATATTTATCAAACGAACTTGTTCATTTGAATGCCCTATTCTTGCAGCGGTAGGACAAGAGACTCGAGCATTGATGGCGTCAGCATTGATAGAGATGCAACTCAAAGAAAACAGCATAAATGACTTGAAAGACAAACAATTTGTTCACAATCTAGTTCACATGCTAGCCACTAACAACCCGGCATGTAAATCTGCTTGCATCAAATGTGTCAAGAAGCTCATACAATATCCAAAGATGGTAAAGCGGTTCCTATCGGACCCAGCGACAATACCGCTCGTGCTTAACATCATCTCGTTCAGGTCGGACCGTATCCTTAAACAAGAAGCTGCCAATATTCTAGCTCTGCTGGTACAAGCTTGTAAGCAACCGCAATTTCAGATATATCAGGGGCTGCAGGAGCTGCAATCCGAGCATAGCGTCGGTCTCTTTTTGCAACTCGTGGAAAAATCTGAGCCTCAATTCAAGATTCAGTTCTTACACCTGCTGATTGAGCTTAGCAATAAGTCAAAGACGGCTCGAAATCTTATTCGGGGTAATGTGGATGCTGTCACTCACCTTTTCTCTTACCTCGATAGTGACCAACCTTTACTTCGTAGATGGACGATGAAGCTAATATATTGCGTGTCAGAAGGCGACGGGGTTCCTCTCCCACCATCTTCGGGAAAAGAAACTGCCATCAACAACTTAGCATCGATCCTCATTTGCTCACCAGATTTTGAAGAGAGGTCCATTGCTGCAGGGATTATTAGCCGACTTCCGAAAGAAGATATAGATGTTGATGAAATACTCTGTAAGACAGAAACATTGAAATCCAT
Organism: Kokia cookei; assembly: GCA_039519145.1. Lineage (NCBI taxonomy): Eukaryota > Viridiplantae > Streptophyta > Magnoliopsida > Malvales > Malvaceae > Kokia > Kokia cookei. The sequence goes on along the minus strand of CM076899.1, from coordinate 1,389,798 downwards.
TCATGAAGTGATTTGCAGTTCGGATGAAGAATTCGATGGGATCGGAGCATACAGTAATCAGGACAAGTCTCTACTCGAAAATGCTCTAGCAGCACTATTACGCTTCACTGGATCCTCGAAGCCTGAACTTCAGAAGCAAGTGGGGAAGCTTGAATTATTTCCAGCTTTAGTTCGAGTACTTTCTACAGGCAGCTCATTGGCCAAGCAGCGAACAGCCACTGCTCTCGAACACCTATCCCGGTCCACCAGCTCGTTGATCTCCGAAGCAAGCATCAGAGTAAGACATGAGGACTCAACATCACTGTTTAACACAAAAAATCTCTTCCCTAATATGTCTTGGTGCTGCTCGGATTTAGCAAAAAACGAAATTTCATGCCCCGTCCATGGCATTGCGTGTTCTCAGAGACATACATTCTGTCTCGTCAAGGCCGATGCCATAAAGCCCCTACTGCAAATGTTAAGCGACACAAACTCGGCTGTCGCGGAGGCTTCCTTAAAGGCACTCGAAACATTGCTAGAAGATCAAAGTACATTGTCACATGCAACCGCTGCCATTGTGGAGAGTCAAGGTGTTGAGGCAATTCTGCAGGTCCTAGAGAAGGGAACCTTATCTGCCAAAACAATAGCATTGGACTTATTCCACAAGATCGTAAACCACTCGCGAATTAGCGAACCGTCATTCCAAAGGTCCGAGGGAATCCTCATCCAACTGCTTCACGAGGATGCATTTCGGAAGAAAGTAGCTCTAGTGCTTAAGCAAATGAAAGTTCTCCCTGAACAATCCTCGTATTTCTGAATCATTTTGTTTAGTGTAAATAAAAGGAGCAATACCAACCCACACCACCACCACAAAATTGAAGTTCACAATGTCTACTCAAATAACTTTTCTCCTATTTTCAACAAGTTATTCGTAACAATGTTGTCTTTGCTGCCTGTTTTATTCACACACAAAAAAAAATCTAGAGTTTTATGTTGGGGTGTCGGGAGGATTGAGTTCTATGGAGGGGGGGACTAAGCAGTGAAAAAGCCAGAACAGGGCTAGTAGGGTTGAGTCTCTCTTAAAACTGAAAAAATTTCATTTAAGGTTATTTATAATTTATAAAATTTGATAAAATTACACACTAATCCTTTTAAATGATAAAAAAAAAAAAAAAAAATTGATCCTTTAAAATTTATAAAAATATAAATTATTAAAATTATAAAAATTATAAAAATAATATTATTATTATTCATCTTTCGTCCCTTAAAATTATTTTCCGACTTAACCTTACTAATGTATAAGAAATTCATATACAATTCGATAGGTGGAGGATGAATATCAAATTATTATTATTTTCAATAAGATTGAAAAAGTACATAAAACAAGACACATATAACCAAACTTATTTTATATATATTTAAGATTTAAAGATTAAGGTTTCATATATTGTATAAATAAAAAGTAAAATAAAAAATTTAAAAAAAAATAAAGTTTTGGAGTGTGGTTTACTAACATTCATGGAGGATGAGAATGGAGGACAACACAAGGAGAAATATAGCCAAACGAGTTGCCATTGCTATGTTGCAATGCTTGAGATATGATATAATATACCTTATGCTTATCTATTTATAATAGTAGATAGGGGTATTTTGGGGGTTTTTTTGAGTTACAATTAATTAATTAAAAATATTGATATAAAAATTATACATGAACTTTGATTCAATATGTTATTTTAGACACCAAATTTGATTTTGTGCAACTATACACATTAAACTTTTGGTTTGGTTTGGTTTAAATGTATAAATAAAACTTTTAATTTATTTCAGTTGTACATATTTAAAGAAATAAATATATCGTTTTATTTTTATACAAGGGCGAAGCAAGAAAATTTTGTTAGAAGGGCTAAAATTAAGTAGTATATTTTTACGATAATAAAAATACAATTTCACTATTTTAATAGCATATATCTTATAATTTTTAAAAGATTAAATCAATTTTTTTATCTTTATAATGTTACCAATATAATTTCAACTTCAAATGCCCAAAAACTATTTTCAACTTTGTTTTTTTTTTTTTAATAAATGGAGTAAATGAATATAATTTAAACATTTTAAGATAAAAATCCAATGCTTGAATCCAACAAGTGGCTCTAGCGGAAAAGAGGATGTTGTTCATCTTAAGGGTCCCGAATTCAAGCGCTTATGTGTGTAAGATGTGTGTGTGCATTGTCAAAATGTTAAATAGAGATAATTTAAATATTTAAAGGTAATTAATACTTTTAGCTCATTTTTAAGGTGATAAATATTTCTTTAAATAAAGATAATCATGCAAAAAAATGTCATAATTGTTGAAATCGGATTATAAATCAATTGATACATCGATTCAAAGTAAGAGAGAAAATTAGTTAACTCGTAAATCCAAATAAAAAATCAGCTGAACTAACGATTGAACAAGTTCTATAAATTTTAAATATATTTTGTTTATATGATTTTTAATATTTTTTATTGAAACCGAACCAATCAGACTAAAAATTGATGGCTTGATCAATTCGACCATCAATCTGATTTCAAAAACACGAAAAAATATTATTATTGTATTTCGATTATAGACAATAACAATAAGAGTATGCCAACAAGTGGTTAAAAGATGTGTCGATAGACTTTTTTTTCTCAATATTTGCATTGAGTTCGAATTTCAAAATCATCACTATTTGTTTGAGCATATAGGTTAAAAGACATCTTCAGTCTCTCTCAATTTCGAAATTGAGCAAATTGATCCCTATAAAAAAAGAATAATTTAATCCTGCCAATTTCGAAAGTGAGAAACTAAGGACAATTAATCACAACGTTAATGTTATCCATCAATTATACATTATTTTTATTGGTATAATAACAAATATTGCCCTCAAAGTTTACATATTTTATCAATTTGATCACAATTAACAAATTTATCTTGTAATATTTGCGTGCATAAACTAAAATTGACCAATTTGAAAATTAAATAAACTAAATTGATCAAATTAAAGTACAATTACTAAAACTATAGCTTAAGGGACTAGTAGTAAAATTTAACCAATAAAATTTGAATGGCTTCAAAAAAAAGAGAGCTTCAATAACATGCTAAAAGTAAATATAGAAACAGCTGTACACGGTTTTGCTATTATTAGTAAAAGGATAATTCTGCTTTTTATTGTAATCACTAATATAAAAGTCAATAATGTATAAGAATAATGAAACATAATACAATAATAACAAAAAAAAGGTAAAAGATGTTGAAATTTCTGCCTCACGGAATCTGTCTGAAATCTTTATTATTAAAGTTGATTTTAGATTTAATATAATATTTGGTATTTGAATTTTACATTTTTTATTTTAATTTGATATTTAAATTTTTTTGAACCCAATTTAGTATTTCATTTTTTTCTTAATTTTGTACCTAAGATTTTTTTAAGATTTAATTTAGTACCTAAATTTATTAAATATTATAAAAATTATGTAAAACAATAGCGGTGTTGAATTTTTTTGTTATGCTACAAAAATATTGACAATTTTAGAGAAAATTCATGTTAAAAATAGATATTGAGCTATGCTTAATAAATTAATATTAAAAAAGATTAGGTACCAAATTAGGAAAAAGTGTCAAGTTTGAGTACCAAATTGGACAAAAAAAGTTTAGGTACCAAATTAAGAAAAAGTGTCAAGTTCAAGTACCAAATGTTATATTAAGCCTTGATTTTATAATTTTGAAATATGTAATTAAATATAATTACAATAAAATAAAAGGGTTAATTTCTTCAAACATCCCCGAACTATTACTAAGATTTTAGGTTGGTCCATAAACTTCGAAGTGTTATAAGTCAGTCTTTAAAGTATTAGTATTATATCCAGGCAGGAGTCCTGGCCCAAAAATGGAAAATTGCTGCTTCAGTCCCCAGAATTTACAATATTTAAGTTAATATATGGTAAAATTATAATTTGACCCCCAAAATGTTAAATTTCTGATTTAAGATGTGAAATTGTATTTTCAGTCTCATAAAAGTATATGACCCTACTTGCGCATTGTATCAACAGTTTCGAATCACATTCCAATTCCATGAAACAATTCAATGGAAACTACAATTTAAGTTTTACACAAAATACAATTCATTTTAACCATCGAATACTCGAACTGCTATAAACAACAAAACAAGATCCAATCGATGTGGGACAAACAACAACGCTCATTAAACATATAATTTCATGAACTAATTCAAGGGGAAAGCAACATTTGAGGTTACACAAGAGCATTAAAGCATCAAATACTCGATTAGCCTGGAACAAGAAGAAAAAGAATAAAAGAGGAATTTACCATTTGCCATGATTGTTTTCAGAAAAATGCTGGTGACAGTGAAAAACACCCATGCCGTTCTTACGAAACCCAGGCTATATCAGCATTGTGTTTCTTTAGAGAAAATTGTTCAAGAATGGTGAAGTGAGCTCTGGTTTATTATAACAGTTGTTGATAGAACTTTGAAGAGGAGGAAAGTGGTTAAGCTACTGGGCCTGCAAGCTGAGAAGGCCGTAGGGATTGGGTTGCAAAACAGAAAGGGCTTTACTTAGGCCTGGTTTTATTGAAAAACATTAAGGGTAACTACAACTAAGATCACTGAACTATTAATAAGTTTATGTTTTAGTCACTTAACTTCAAAATTTTTCAAAATAGACATTAAATTATTCAGAAGTTTTCATTTAAGTCACTCAGACCCATCTCCTCTTGTATTAGAAACAATGTCTATGCCAATTGAGCTAAGACTTAATCGGAAAAAATATATATATATATTTAAATTTGATACAATTTATAAATTTAATTCACTATTAAACGAAAAAAATTTAAAAATTAATTTTCAATACTAACTTGAAATGTGGTGGAGCTAATTTTATGGCTGATTTTATTGTTACACAAAATAATGGTTTTTTGGTTCGAGAGTATTTGATATTCGATAGTTATATTGGGTTTTGATCAAATCTAGAATTGTGTCAGGTCAAATCCCTAAAGGTAAATTTTTTTGGTGATGTTTTCTCTACTTATAAAACTCGAATCCAATACATTACTTAAGTGGTATTGAGCTATTTACCACTCGACGTACCAAGTATCAGTACCTAAATTTGGTTTCAATGTTCAATTTGGTACTGGAGTTTTTCTAATTGATACTTGATTTTTTTTTGTCGCAATTAAGTACTTAAGTTTGACTTCAAAATTCAATTTGGTACACAAGCTCCCTTTTTTTTTTGTCCCAATTAAGTACTTGTGTATTTTTTTTAGTAGAGCCTACATGTCAAATATTCACTACATCACATGATGTCATTTGGTCCAAGTCTTCATTTGGATGGGCGGTGTGTTTGCCTCTGGCGAGGTTGAAAGTAATGGTGATAGTAAAATTAGATCAATTGCTATAGCAGTGATATCGAATATTGTAGCAGTGAGATTAAAAACAATGGTGAGATATGTGTGGTATGTGTTTTCAAACACTCGATAACGATAATGTGAGAATAAAAAATGACCATTAAAAATATTATATTAGAAATTATACATAATAGAATTTTTTAATTTAATTTAATTTATGAATTTATTTAACTATGTTATAATTTTATTTAATAAAAAATTAATATGAATAATAATATTTTAATTAATTACATATTCATTTCAAATGATAAAAATTTTTATTTTTTTATTTTTTATAGTTAATTATTTTCTTTATAACGTTATCAAGTATTATTTTCACTGGTAATAACACTATACTTTAAGGTTAGGAGAAAAATTGGTTTAACTTTCATGGATAAAAAAGAAAAGCAATAGATAAAAGTATGGGTATTTTTGTCAGTTACAAATGTTTGCCAATGTGATTAAACCCATTTAACCGCATTCGATTAAAGTGCATCTCCAAATCAAAAAAATTTTAAATATCAAATTTAACATTAAAATCGAATTTAAATAATGGGAAAGGAAAACTCATATAACAAAATAATAAATTAATTAAAATAATTAAATTATGTTTAAATTTATTTAATATTAACATAGATATACTTGATCCATTGAAAAAATAAAATAAAGAAAATTAAATTAAATATTTTACAATCAACAAAATCAGATATAATGGTAAAATATATTACATTATTTTGAGATAATTATTAAGAAAGGTAATCATAAACCTCAAATTATCATATACGCAATTTAAAATGTTTAAAAGCTTTTAATAAAAAAAAAAATCCTAAAAACATTTTTATTTTTTCTCCAAGCCATTTGTTTCTTATATTTTGTTTTGCCCAGCGACGATGTCAGTCTTCGGGTTAGCTATTGTCCGTCTTTTTTTCTCTCCCATCAATCCTAGTTTGGTGATTTTAGGAAATATTTTGTTGTCGTTCTCTCTAGTTTGGTGAATGCTCGATTTTTTTGTCGATTTTTGCTCTACGCTTTGGACTATTCGAAGCTTATTTACTTGTCATATTAAGTGCTTATAATCACTCCAAATATGTTGTGCTTGCGTTGTAACAAAGTCAATTGTCAACGTGTCATAATGTTATATTGATGTTAAGACTAAAACATTTGTTGTGTTGATGGGATTTATCCTTCACCATCTATGATAAATGTTTACTATTTTATTTTCTGAATTTTATGATTTGATTCAAATAATCAATTTATCTTTCAAAAAAATTCTAATTATAATATAATTTTAAACATAAATAATTAAATAGACTTTATTTTAAAAATGAAAACACAAAGAAATATTCTAATATATATTCTTAATAGTCATTTTTTATTCCCACATTATTGCTATTGCACTGTTTGAATCCAAATACAAATAATTTTAAAAAAATTAAAATGGAAACGCAAGCCGGCACTCCAATGTATATTCCCCTTTCTATACAGTATATTATCAATACATCAAATTTAATTTTTATAAAATAAAGTTTTAAAAAATTGCTACATTATAATAATAATTTTTTATAAGATATACTAAAATAAAATACATTGATACTGTAAATTATTGACTTTTACAGATGGTCTTGTGTTCTTCGCTTTGGTTTTTTTTTTTCGATAATTGGATCAAATCGAGTGAAATTTTTTTGATTTAATTCAGTTGATGAGTTTTGTTTTATCATTTTAATTCGATTTGAATTTTATATATATATATTCAAATATAATTTTGGAGTTCATATAAATTTATAAAATTTTAGGGAAAAATATTCTAATTTTTTTGTAATTTTTTAGAGGGACTAATTTGCATATTTTCGAAATTGTTAGGGATCCAAGGGATATTTACATAAATTTGTTATTCGAGTTATAAAATTCAATTCGACTCAAACTTGAAAAACTGAATTATTTAATCAAGTTGATTCGAAAGAACTACATAACTTAATTCAATTAACTCAAAAGTAAAAAAAAAAATTAATTTTTTCGAATTGGATCGAGTTTTCCTCATCCATAGTTTTGCGGTTTGAGATTTGGGGATGTAGGACGTGATAAGGCACATTGCATTTCTAAATAAGAAAAACACATGTTCAAATCTTGAAGACGACATTATTAGAAGAGGCCATGAACCCAAAACATATATAGTAAAATAGACATGAAAAATATAAAATACTTGTATTTTATTTATGTTATTTTTTTATGTATTCATTTATTTGCATTTTGTTTATTTTATTTTTCATGTAATTATTTTTTATGTTTTCCATGTATCAATTCATCCAATTTCAATTTAAAAAATATTTATATTTATATTTATATATTTTATTTTTGACACAATGCCTAAAACTACTCATAACGAGGATAATCAACGTTGATTATGACCTATAGACATTAAAAAAGGTTTAAATATGTTTCAAGTCCTTGTAAATTTTTATATTTTTAATTCTTTTTACTTTTATATTTTATTTTTTAAAAATATTTTTACTTTCATTTTACTGTAATTTATGTATGGCTTAGAATATTTTTACTTTCATTTTACTGTAATTTAAATTGCTTAAAAAAGAAAAGTGCATGGACTAGACGTGCAATTTGGCCTAAAATTTTCATTTTACACCATTAACGATAGTTGACAACATAGTGACTATAATATTACAAATCGATAACGTTAATGATCATTTTGTAACAAATTAAAATTTAATAATCAAAACGTAGTTTAAACCATGTATAAGTGACTATTTCTGAAATTTACCCAAATAACTTTTTGTAAAAAAAATATGTATGGCGCGTAATTTAAAAACATTGTTGAAATCAAATCAAAATCTTCTTCTTCTTCAAATTATCTCTGCAAAATCCAAAGAAAAACAAAGCCCAAATTTCACAATCGATCGAGCTTTCCAAAGAACCCAAATTCTAATCAATGGTCTCCTCCAATCCTTCTCATCATATTTGTTGTCCCAAAGTCTTCTTCTCTTAATTGTTGTCGTCATCAATGATAAATTGAATAAATTATAAAAATAATCACTTAATTATCTATATGTTTTTGTTTTGTCCAGGTTCAAAAATGTCTATTTTAGTCGAAATTCAATACTCTTTCTGACGAAAATATTTTCTTATTGACATGTTCAATCCTTCAGAATTTATAGATTCTATTAATTTAGTTCTAAAAAAAATTTAACAATCAACTTTTCAATTTATATCAATTTAATCTTATTCTTAACAAATTAAAAGTAAGTACTCATTTTTTCTCTTTTTCTAACATTAAATTTATTTATTAAATATTATTTTATAAATAAAATATATATATATATTTTTAAATCACAAACTTAAGATAGATTCAAACTTTCTTTTTTAAATTTTGTTTTATAACTAATAATTTATTTATTATACTGGCTTTATTTTTTAGTTCTTGCCAAATTTGTGGGCATTGGACACTATCTTCGCCTATAATGATTGATAACAACAATCCTTATTCTGAATTTCTTGATTCCACATCCTTTGTTGTCGTGCCATCCAACTAAAAATCAAATGCAGAGCTGTCAACATGGTCTTCTACTTATCGAGTCTCCAAGATTTCATCTTCACTTGTATATCTCTAATTGTGCCCGCCCTTGAGTTTTAGTATTTGATCCAACCTGAACAACAAGATGATTGTTAATGTTGAAAAAAAAAAAGAAAGCTGAATATGCTTAAATCTTCTTTCAAGATTTTTCCCCTTAAATTGTTTTATTTATAATATTATTATTTTATTAAGTAATTTTCATGTTAGAAAAATGAGTATTCATTTATTTATAAATATTTTTATAATTTATACTAAAAATTTTGTATGAAATAATAATTTAATGTCCCACATAATATTGTCACTATATCGTTAACTACGGTTAATGGTTTAATGACTAAAATGTTACAAAATGTTAATGTTAGTGACCATTTTGTAACAAATTAAAGATAGGTGACCAAAACGTAACTTAAACCATATATAAGTGACTATTTCTGAAATTACCCAAATAAAATTCTATAAATACGTATATATGGCGCGTAATTTTAAACCATTGTACAAATCAAATAAAAATTTCTTCTTCTTCTTTTCTTCTTCAATTTTCTCTGCAAATTCCAATAGAAACGAGAAAAACAAAACCAGATTCCACAATGGAACGAGCTTTCCAAAGAACCCAAATTCTCACCAATCATTTCCTCCAATCCTCCTCACCATTGCCGTCCCAAACCCTTTCTTCTAATGCTTGTTTAAGCTACTCACCGCCTGAACTTTCCGAGAACTATGCGTTCGACGTTAAAGAAATGAGGAAGCTGATAGATGGCCACAACTTGAAGGAACGGGATTGGTTGTTCGGGTTGATGAAGCAAAGTGAACTGTTCAACCCGAAGGTAAAGGGAGGGAAGGTGTTCGTTTCGCCGGACTATAACCAGTCGATGGAGCAACAGCGAGAGATGACGTTGAAACGAATCAAGTATTTGCAAGAGAGAGGAGTTTTTAAAGGATGGTTAACAGAGAAAGGGGAAGAGATTGAGATGAGGAAATTTGCTGGTTTTGAGGTTTTCAGTATTTATGATCATTCCCTCTACACTAAGCTTGGAGTTCACTTCCCCATGTGGTGCGTTTTTTGAAAAATTAATTTAAAAGTACTGCAATTTTATGTTATTGTTCTATTTGCTTTCTTCAAACTGTAGAATTTAATATATTTTGATGATTCTTGTATGGGTTTGGATGGAAATTGAGTTAGGCATAGTGATGAGAATGGATAATGCGGATGCTAATTCGGATATTTTAATTATTATTCGCAGCATAATCGGAGGGGAAGTATATTTACTAACTCTTGTATATTCAATGTTTGGATTCATTTTAGATAAGAGGATTCGGATATTAGAATCTATTATTCAAAATTGCTTCACTATCACAAGTAATGTCATTTAATTTAGATTCGAATTCGGGTTTTAAAGTAGTTTATGTGTATTTCGACATATCCAGTCTGCTATCATCCTAAGAACTACACGTAAACAAATGTAATTAAGTAGAGTTAATGGCTTCCTTTGATTGCCTTATATATGCAGGGGAGGTGCCATCCAATTTTGCGGTACAAAACGCCATCATGACAAGTGGCTGAGGGACACCGAGAATTATTCGATCAAGGGTTGCTTTGCAATGACAGAGTTGGGACATGGAAGTAATGTATGTGCTTTGCTAACTGGGACAGTCTTTTTCTATGATCTTCTATGTAGTCATCTACTTTCTTTTCCTGATTTATCTTGGCATTACTGTTTTCAGATTCGCAGTCTTGAAACAGTAACAACATATGATTTGAATACTGAGGAGTTTGTCATTAATACGCCTTGCGAATCAGCTCAGAAGTTTTGGATTGGTGAGGCAGCCAAGGTAGATCAAAGCCATTTTTCCCTGGATTGTTTTGTATTTTTATGAACCAGTTTTGCATATATGCTGAAATTCTATACTTCAGCTTCTTTGCTGTTGCTTTGCCTTTTTTAGCATGCAACGCATACAGTTGTGTTTTCACAGCTACATATCAATGAATTAATCAAGGGGTTCATGCATGTATAGTCCAAATCAGGGATGTTGATGGTAACATATGTCCAAACATTCGTATTGCTGACTGTGGTCACAAAATTGGTTTAAATGGTGTTGATAATGGTCGAATCTGGTAATTCGAAATGTACTTTTCACCATGACTTCAATATTTTTAGTTCTAGTCCAAAAGGTTTACATTCATGATTTCAGGTTTGACAATGTTAGAGTGCCCAGAAAGAACTTGTTAAATTCGGTTGCTGATGTTTCCCCTGATGGAAAATATCTAAGTCCGATAAAAAACCCAGATCAGGTATTCCTATTTCAGATGATTGATATCTGTTTCTAAAGTTGTGTGCTGTACAACAACAGGGTACTTGTTTTGCTGGTAATAATATTTTGGTGGCTCTTACTGTCTGTTGCTTTAATTCAGAGATTTGCTGCGCGTTCATGGCCCCTATGACAGTAGGTCGTGTTAATATTGCTATTGGTGCGGTTTACCAATCAAAGGTATCTTCAGTTTTTTTTTATCAGTTTTAAGCTTCTTATTACTTTTTATTGGCAAACAAGCATTGCATATTTTTGTATTTTGGGATGTGGGGTGGCATGCCACTAATACCAAGCGGAAAGTTAATTGATATCATGTCATTGCTCTCCCTTTTAGGTTGCTTTAGCAATTACCACTAGGTATGCACTGACAAGGCGGGCTTTTTCTCTCAAACCAAACGAGCCTGAGGTCTTATTGCTCGATTACCCAAGTCATCAACGCCGACTCTTCCCTCTTGTTGCAAAGACGTAAGTACATCTCTGTGTTTATCTTATGATGCTATAGGTGCGGACTTTTTTTGTGCTTGAATAACTTCTTTTTGGCATATTAAACAAATAAACATCACAAGAATATATCTTGGATTGAAAATCCTTGTATTTGGAATGTCAACTAACTCAATTATAAGATCTTAGCATTTACTTAGTTGCTAATTTATTCAAAGTTGTGGCTAGTGACATGTTTATGTCGCTATAAAGTTGATAAAGTTGCGTATTGGAACGAGTAATAATTTAATTGGGGAAGCTAGTTTTGATCGTTGCTCCTTTATTTATTTGATTTTTTATGCTTCAGTTACGCTATGAGTTTTGCAGCAAACTACTTGAAAGTGCTGTACGCAAAGAGGACCTCAGTCAAACAAGGCCATTCATATAGTTTCAAGTTCATTCAAAGCTACTTTTACTTGGAATAACATGCAAATAATTCAGGTGAGCAACAAAGAATCCTGAATTAAGTTGAATATTTTAACTGTAAGTTTCATTACAGAGATTCGATCGTTGAACGGTACAGGAATGTTGCGAAGCTTGCGGCGGACAAAGGTTAAGGACCGAGAATCGTGTTGGTCATCTGAAAGGTGAATATGATGTGCAATCCACTTTTGAGGGTGACAATTTTCTTCTGATGCAGCTGGTAAATTTATTTACTGTTTCCTGACATTTTTTTTGACACTGTCGACTAGTTACAGCTTACAATTAAAATTAATTGCCCAAGAACATGTCCTTAAAAGTGAAAGGAAAGCATCCAGATGCAAAACTGAGGAATGAGTCGTGTGTGTGTTTGGGATTTTCGTTGAATTTAGTTAAACAAAAGTCAAGATGGTTAGCCTATAATTTATGTAGGTCAATCTTAATCGTCTTCCACACAGTAATACACTATATTTATTACAACTATCCACTAGGATCAAGCTTACTGGTTTATTGCTTACTTTGGTGGCATATATAGAAGCACTGGAACAGTAATACAATCTATTTATTACAACTATGTTTAAAACAGGTCAGCAAGGCTATTTTTGCTGAATACATGGCAGCTCAGAAAAGAAACAAGGTTTTCAAAGGTCTGGGTTTAGAACACATGAATAAACCCTGCCCTGTCATTCCATCACAGCTTACTAGCACTGCCCTGCGATGCAGTCAATTCCAGGTAATATAAGAGTATCATCAGTAGTTCTGTTTCTTAATGTATCATATTAAAGTCCTCGGTGCCTCTGAACACTGCTATGTCAGATGGATGCCTTGTGCTTAAGGGAGAGAGATCTTTTGAATCGTTTTGTTGCGGATGTCTTGAAATGTAAAGCCAAGGGAGAAAATACAGAGCAGGCCTTTAATACGGTGAGGAAACACTTCTTTTATCTAAATTGCTATCGTTTTCTCGACCTTTTAATCTAATTGTCACATAACTTTTGTACACTAGTGTTATGAGCTAGCAAAAGATTTGGGGAGGGCTTTCTCTGAACGAGCAATATTTCAAACGTTTGTTGAAGCAGAACCAACTCTACCTGCTGGTTCATTGAAGGTGAATATTATTAAAAGTTTCTCATACAAGAATCTGACAGTAACGTAGACTTGGTATTCTGCATAATTTATAATCTGAATGACTTGGCTAGCCATTTCAAAGCTGAACCTGACCTTACAAAATTGAAAAGCCAATAGCTTGAGCTTGAAACGACTGAACTCAAGCATGCTAGAAACTGATTGTTATCTTTAGTATTGAAAAGGTTGTTGGATCTGATCTGAATGAACAACTTGACTCCCCAGCCTGAATTAATTGACTTGAAAAGTTAATTGATGCAAGACCTGGTTTAATCCCTCTTTTTGGACTTCAATGCCAACTTGGACTTGAACCCTCCTGACGTAAGTTTTCCTTTAGACCAAAGGAAGCAATTTTAGATGACTTCTTAAGGCATTTGAAGTCCTTAGTCTCTTTATGGATTGGTTTAAGATAGATCATATATGGGTTTCTCTGAAGTTTTTAAAGCTATTTAGAAGTTCCTTTTCACAAGGTTTTAACCCGTGTCACCTGTGTACCAGACGGGAGCTGTTTACAAGTTCCTCTGCATTTGTTTTTGGTGCTTAAAAACGAGTTCCAATGCAGAAATCTTGGTGTATGCTTTGGAGTCTCTTCTCGTCGAAATATTTTGGTGTATCGTGGCTTAATAATGCAGCCAAAGTATAGTAAAAGTATCATGGAGCCACTTATACTAGAAGTCCTATTGTATTTTGTCTCCAATTAAAAATATGAGTAAATTAGTCCTTGTACGTTAAATCAAAAAGCAAATTGGTTCTTTTTGCTAAAAGTTTCATCCATTTGTATTGTTAAAAATTGGCATGGTCGACGGAATAATCGAAAAGTGACACGTGGCATGCCATGTGTACCTTGTGTTGATGTACAAAGACCAGTTTTTAACAATAGAACTAGATGAATTTTTTAACTGAAAGATATGTTTGTTATTTGATCTAGTGTACAGAGACTAATTTGCACATTTTTTTAGTAGAGGGGATAAAATACAATCCCACTCTTGATATAGGAGCCTCCATTTTACTTTTACAGCAAAAGCCTGGTTTTTTAAGTGCTTACTTGTATTGTATTATATTTTCTTATTTTATTTAGGTGTATGTTTGGGCTACCTACATTGGAGTTAAACCCTTCTAAAGTCATTTTGCTACTAAACCAGTAGCTCAGTGTCGTATAACCTTAAATCCGAAACAACTCAAACCTAACATGTACAGTTCTCTATACCTGTCCCAAATTGTATAGTTTCAGGATATAGTACGATGAATATGGCCCTAAAACAAGATAAACCGAAAAGTTGACTTAAAATCCAGTAAACTTTACATGTTCCTCAATTGAAACCTTAAAAACATGCTTCTAGTTTTCATTTTTTTTTAATTAATGCAGGATGTCCTAGGTACATTGAGATCATTATATGCCTCAATTTGTATCGAAGATGTTTCGTTTCTACGATATGGGTACCTATCAGTGGACAATGGGGCCAATGTAAGGAGAGAAATAACAAAACTGTGCAATGAACTTCGACCTCATGCACTTGCTTTAGTCAGTTCCTTCGGCATCCCCGACACTTTTCTCAGCCCCATAGCTTTTAACTGGATCGATACCAACTCGTGGTCTTCGGTTTAAGCATGATAAATGTAAGCATTTTTACCTGCAATTCGTTTTATAAGGTTCCCTTAAGATAATGGGGTTCTATGTAATATTTTGGTCTCTTTAATGCAGAATTGTGACCAATTTTAGTTTAACATAAGGCCATTTTTAATAAAGAGAGCCTTCATCAACTGCCTGTAATGCAAACCTTCAATAATTTTTATATATAGAGAGAGATTTATATAATGCATTGTTTATATAGAATCATGTATTGATAACATTTGGTTTAGTTTTGGGACCATCCATCATTTTTCATGCTTGTGATAAGGTCCCTTGGAATAATAATTTGTCTATGGGTTTTGTTGTGATTTGGCATCACATGGTTGTCACGTGTGGCTCTTTCGAGTTCTTGGCGACTCGGGTTTTCAAGTATTTTTTAATTTTTTTTTGAATGATCTCATTACAAATTTTGATCATATCTGTTCTTTTTGACATAATGTCTAGAACTATTCATAGCCTCTTTTAACCCATAAATAAGAGGATAATGCGTTTTAGTGCATTCAAACTCATGTTCTCCTGCATTGACAACAATACTCATGTCAATCGAATTAAGATTTAATCAAAGTGAATTTGTTTCTTAAATTCATG
Organism: Kokia cookei; assembly: GCA_039519145.1. Taxonomy (NCBI): domain Eukaryota; kingdom Viridiplantae; phylum Streptophyta; class Magnoliopsida; order Malvales; family Malvaceae; genus Kokia; species Kokia cookei. Next base: position 1,374,267 of record CM076899.1, on the reverse strand, counting down.
GGAGGTCGGTTTTTGTTGGTGTCCATTTCACTTACTGATTCAGGTCAAAGATGTGTACATTGTCATTGCGGTAATGGTCTGCATAGAGATTCACTGCATCAATGGCCTATCTTTATGGCTGAGAGTCAATGACAGCTGAAAGGGCCGTGTGATCGTTTTCTTATTGCTCTCATTCTAGTAGCAATGAGGCTTGATTCAAACAGACCGATTTGAGCAGGCTTGGATCAGCTTAGGCTCAAACATATTTTGTCTCTGAGTTTTTTCAGGTTTGAATTATTTTTTGTTTAAAATTTTAAAATTTGGGCTCTTTCGAATTCAATTTTTTTTTAATTCGAATTTTCTTGGATTTGGATCATTAACATATTTTCTCGGATTTGAATTTTGTAGGTAATATTTTTTGTTTATTTGTATGTAAATTTATGATTATATGATATGTATATATATTTTGTTTATTTAAATTATTATTTAGGCACGAGTTTAAAAAACTTTTAAATTAACAAAAACAATCTTTGTTATTATTATATTACTAATTTGATGTAGAAATAATTTTTATTTCAATATTGAATTTTGAATATCTTTTAAAATTTTTTGGTTAAATTCACTAGTTTAACATTTTGAAATAAAAAAGTTATAATGATTTATTTGACCCTTCAATTTTATAAAAAAAATCATTTTAATCCTTCATTTATTTTTTGTTTTTTTAGCTTTTAAATTTTTATTTTTTGTCAAATCACCTCAAAATAGATGAAAGATTTTACTCTTTTTTTAACCTTGCTAACATACACGTGGATAGTACATGGATGACATGTTAACATTTAATTAATTTTTTAAAAATCTAAAATCATTAAGATTATAAAAATATAAAAATACTTTTTAATATTATTTAAATTTAAAAATTTAATCGAACATTGACATGTCATCCATGTGACAATCCATATGTATACCACGTCAACAAAATTAACAAACGTCAATTTTTCCATCAATTTTTGGGGTGATTTGATAAAAAAATAAGTTTAATGGTTAAAAGAGGTAAAAAAAAATTAAATAAAGAGCTAAAATGACTTTTTTTTTAAAATCGGAGGACTAAATAAATCATTATACCAAAAAAATTCACATTTGGTGGCCAGATCACAAAAAATTTAACGACATAAAGAACTTTAATTTAACAAAATTTTTTTTAACAATGTTCATAATTTAACTTAAATTTTAGATCGAAACTATTTTAAATTTAAACCATCTTATATTCGGACTCAAACTTTCTCAAACTTTATTTTTTCTCAAATTCAAATCGTTACATACTTAAATTGATACAAATAAACTTTCATGCTTCTAACTATTTTACTCGTTGAATATAAAAACACCATCTTTCTTTATAATATATAATAAAATAAATTTCAACATGTTGGAATTAAATATAATATAATAAATCCCATTATTGAAATTAATTTAATAACTCATTAATTAAATGTTTGAAATTTAAGTTCATGGATGAAGGAGGGATAAGACATGCACACGTTTATACAAAGATTTTAGCTTTATCTTATTTAAAAAAAGAAAAGAAAAGAAAAGAAAAAGACAATAAAACCAAAAACTGGTACCTTCTTTATGGGTATGTATGGGCAAAGCAAAATTATACTACCTTTCAGCCTTATCTTATTATATATATATATATATATTTGGAGGTATTCAAGGGTCAAATTAGATCGAATTTAAACATGATATTAATATATTTTATATTTATTTAAGTTCGATTCAGTTCGACCCGAAATATGAGGATTTTTTACCTAAATAATACAAAAAAAAAAATTAATAACCAAAATGGTATCCCCAAATTATTATTTACCAAAATGGTATGTTTAGTTAAGTGGAAGAACTCTAAGTGGCGGCATTAAAGGGTATTTTTTACACGTGTTTTTTTTAATTTTTTTATTATTTTTATATATATTTAAAAATAAAAAAATATTATTTTATTAGTGGAGGGACTTAAAGTGATGACACTCAGGGGTTTTTTTCAGAAAAATACGACAAAAAAATACCTGACATCCAGTGGAGGAACACGAAGTGACGGCACCAATGGAGGGTTATCACAAACCCTAAAAATTTTATTTGCTCCCCCCTTTTCTATTTTATAACAAAAATTTTATTTCATTTAATTTTTATCACAAACTCTAAAAATTCTCAACCATCCAAATTTATTTTCACAAATAAAATAAAATAAACATACACACACGACACATGGGGTGCTGCCAAGTGGCAAAACACCTCTTAGTGCCGCCACTTAATATTCCTCCATTGATGCCGTCACTTCGTGTTCCTCCACTGGGTGTCAGATATTTTTTTATCGTATTTTTCTCGTATTTTTTTTGAAAAAAACCCCTGAATACCGTCACTTTAAGTCCCTCAACTAATAAAATAATATTTTTTTTATTTTTAAATATATAAAAATAATAAAAAAATTAAAAAAAACACGTGTCAAAAATACTCCTTAGTGCCGCCACTTAAAGTCCCTCTACTTAACTAAACATACCATTTTAGTAAATAATAATTTGGGGATACTATTTTGGTTTTTTTTTTTTTTTTGTATTATCTGGGTAAAAAACCCGAAATATAAGCTTAAAATTTTATCTCAATCTGCTCATATTTATAAAAAATTAATCCAAACTCATTTTAATCTCGTCCATATTATTTTTTAGAACTATTTTAAAAATGAATCAAATCAATTTCGAATTTTAAAATTTTAAATTCAAACTCAATCCATATTTTAAACAAATTTAATTTTTTTATTTAAACTCATTTTTTAAATATAATATTTTTATCAAAATTCTTTCATATTTCGAGCCATATGCGGCCCATGAAATTGTCAGGTCATCCCTAACTTCATTGAATTAATCTTATTTTTACGTGTCGTGTTTTAATAGGCATGACATTGAAACAGTCAAACATATGTCATTTCCCATCTTGGGCCGACAAGAAATTTATGTAGCCGCTGGAGGCATGGAACTTAATTAATGGTAATTGGTACAATTTCAACTATAGTCCCTTTCATGTATCCCACAACCAAATTTAGGTAATGATTATTATCTTTATTTAGTCCTCCAACTTAAAAAAAATGTTTTAATTTTTAATCTAATTTTTACTCTTTTTTAATTTTTAATTTAGGTTTTTTATTAAATTACTTCAAAATGAATGAAAAATTATGTAGATACCACATGAAATGTAATCTCAGTTATGTGTGTTTAAATTTCGATTAAAACCAAAATAATCGATCTAATTCGATTAATTGGTCGATTATCATCTAATTCGTTCAGAGGTCGGTTAATGATTTTTTTGAAAATTCGGTTATCGATTAATTCGATTAGAAATTGAGTAATTAACTCAATTAACCAAACTTAATAATTAATAATACAAATTATATGTAATTTTAATTTGGTTAATTCGGATAAATAAACATTTTTTTTATATGTTCTATACTTATTTTAACAAAAAAAAAACATATAAATTTAGATTATTTCGGTTAACTAACTAAATTAACCGAAATATTTCGATTTTTTTAATTTGATTTGATCAACAATTAAAAAATTAAAAAATTTGATTAATTCGATTAATCGTTTGAACATTGCTAACTTTAATTGTTAATACACCTTAAGATTTTTATATAAAATTCAAAATCATTATAAGTCACCATCTTTTTGTTTTATAGCCACCAGATAATTATTTTCTTTTATTTTAAAATATTACAATAATAAATTTAAAAGAATAATTTAAATAAGGTTAACAATTAAATTTAAAATTTAAAAAGTAAATGGATTAGATTATAAAAAATAAAAATAAAAAACTGAAGTTTAAATGTAGAAAATTACAAGGACTTGTATCATATTCAAATCAAATTCATTTCATCTTCTTCAATTTTCTCTGCAAATACTAAAACAAAATCTAGTAAATATCAAAACCCAAATTCCAAAATGGAACAAGCTTTCAAAAGAACCCAAATTCTCACCAATCATCTCCTCCAATTCTCCCCATCATCCCAAACCGTTTCTTCAAACGCTTGTTTAAGCTACTCACCGCCTGAACTTTCCGAGAACTATGCGTTTGATATTAAGGATATGAGGAAGTTGATTGACCGGCACAACCTGGAGGAACGGGATTGGTTGTTCGGGTTGATGAAACAAAGCAAGTTGTTCAACCCGAAGGTTAGGGGAGGGAAGGTGTTCGTTTCGCCGGACTATAACCAGTCGATGGAGCAGCAACGGGAGATGACGTTGAAACGGATTGAGTATTTGCTTGAAAAAGGGGCGTTTAGAGGATGGTTAACGGAGAAAGGGGAAGATATTGAGATGAGGAAATTTGCTGGCTTTGAGGTTTGCAGTATCTATGATCATTCCCTCTTCACTAAGCTCGGAGTTCACTTCTTCTTGTGGTGCGTTTGTTTTCTTAATGTAGTTTATGTGTATTTCGATTCGGATATTAGAATTTACAGATATCTAATCCGTTTTTATCCTACATGCAAACAAAATTATGTAGAGTTAATGGCTTCGTTTGATTGCAATATATATATATATATATGCAGGGGAGGTGCCATCCAATTTTTTGGTACAAAACATCATCATGACAAGTGGCTGAGGGACACCGAGGATTTCTCGATCAAGGGTTGCTTTGCAATGACAGAGTTGGGGCATGGAAGTAATGTATGTGCTTTGCTAACGGGAATCAAGTCTTTTCTATGATTTTCTATGCAGTTGTATACTTTCTCCTCCTGATTTATTCCGGCATTCCTGTTTATAGGTTCGTGGTCTTGAAACAGTAGCAACATATGATTCAAATACAGGGGAGTTTTTCATTAATACGCCTTGCGAATCGGCTCAGAAGTATTGGATTGGTGGGGCAGCCAATGTATGATTGTCGAACCAATACCGTTTCTCCTTGGATTGTCCTTTTAGATTCATTCAACTGTTTTTTTATGAACTGGTTTTGCCTATATGCTGAAATGCTATACTTCTGCTTCTTTGTTATTGCTTTGCCTTTTTTAGCATGCGACACATACGGTTGTGTTTTCACAACTACATATCAATGGAACAAATCAAGGGGTTCATGCGTTTATAGTCCAAATCAGGGATGCTGATGGTAACATATGTCCAAACATTCGTATTGTTGATTGTGGTCACAAAATTGGTTTAAATGGTGTTGATAATGGTCGAATCTGGTAACTCGAAACCTAGACTTTTTCACCATGACTTCAATATTTTAAGTTCTAGTCCAAAAGGTCTACGTTCGTGATTTCAGGTTTGACAATGTTCGAGTTCCCAGAGAGAACTTGTTGAATTCGGTTGCTGATGTTTCACCTGATGGAAAATATCTAAGTTCGATAGAAAACCCGGATCAGGTATTCCTATTTGAGATGTTTGGTGTCTGTTTCTAAAGTTGTGTGCTATACAACAATAGGGTTCTAGTTTTGTTGGTAATAATATTTTGATGGCTCTTATCATCTGTTGCTTTAATTCAGAGATTTGCTGCATTCATGGCCCCTTTGACGGTAGGTCGTGTTAATATTGCTATTAGTTCGGTTTACCAATCAAAGGTATGCAAACCAGCATTGCATATTTTTGTATTTTTGGGATGTGGGGTGGCATGCAACTAATTCCAAATGGAAAGTTCATTGATATCATGTCATTGCTCTCCCTTTTAGGTTGCTTTAGCAACTGCCATTAGGTATGCACTAACAAGGAGGGCATTTTCTCTCAAACAAAACGAACCTGAGGTCTTATTGCTCGATTACCCAAGTCATCAACGCCGACTCTTCCCTCTTGTTGCAAAGACGTAAGTATATCTATGTGTTTATCTTATGATGCTATAGGTGCTGACTTTGTTTGTGCTTGAATAACTTCTTTTTGGCATATTAAACAAATAGACATCACAACAATATATCTTGGATTGAAAATCCTTGTATTTGGAATGTCAACTAACTCAATTATAAGATCTTAGCATTTATTTAGTTGCTAATTTATTCAAAGTTGTAGCTAGTGACAAGTTCACCTGGCTATAAAGTTGGTCAAGACGCGTATTGGAATTGCTTGGATTACACTAGAACGAGTAATAATTTAGTTAGAGCAACTGATTTTGATAAATGCTCATTTATTCATTTGCTTTTAATTTTATATGCTGCAGCTATGCTATGAGTTTCGCAGCAAACTACTTGAAGATGCTGTATGTGAAGAGGACACCTCAGTCAAACAAAACCATACATATAGTTTCAAGTTCATTCAAAGCTACTTTTACTTGGAATAACATGCAGATACTTCAGGTGACCAACAAACAATCCTGAATTAAGTTGAATATTTTAACTGTATGTGTCATTACGGAGATTCAGTCGTTGCATGGCTCAGGAATGTCGTGAAGCTTGCGGAGGACAAGGATTAAAGACCGAGAATCGTGTTGGTCATCTGAAAGGTGAATATGATGTGCAATCCACTTTTGAGGGCGACAATCTTATTCTGATGCAGCAGGTAAACAAAAATCTAGATGATTGGCCTAGAAGTTAGGTCACGTCTAAGGTGAGATCTTATTATGGTGGGATCCTTTTTAAATCAACGACATTGGTTAAAAGACAAATGAGGAGATTGTAGTCATTTGATCAAGCTATGCCAGAAACTAGGAAATTGTGCTGGTGACTTGGAACCTGTTAAATCTGTTACCTAATATGTTGCTTTTCTCTAGAAATCAGTTTTTCTCCTTTAGTGTTAAAACTTGTTGTATTGGTTGAAGGTAAACTCACTTTTTTCAATACAAATCCTACGTGGCTTGATCAATGGTAGATTAGTGTTTCTTTTTCTCCCTTTTTATTTCAACCATTGATTTAACAGGATCCTACGGGATCTCACTATAATGGGATCTTTAAATAAATGCCACCTAGAAGTTATGTAGATCAATCTTAACCATCTTCCTCGATTTAGTGTTTAACATCCTAAGGAACAGTCAACTCTAATTTCACCACCTATCTATTAGGATCAAGTCTACTGGTTTACTACTTTGGTGGTATTTATAGAAGTATCAGAATAGTAATACACTCTATATTTATTGCAACTGTGCTTAAAACAGGTCAGCAAGGCTCTTTTTGCTGAATACATGGCAGCTCAGAAAAGAAACAAGGTTTTCAAGGGTCTGGGCTTAGATCACATGAATAAACCCTGCCCTGTCATTCCATTACAGCTTACTAGCACTACCCTCCGGTGCAGTCAGTTCCAGGTAATATAAGAGTATCATTGGTTCTTCGATTCTTAATATACTGTATTAAAATTCCTTGGTGTCTCCGACCATCATGCTATGTTAGATGGATTCCTTGTGCTTAAGGGAAAGGGATCTTTTGAATCGTTTTGTTGTTGATGTCTCAAAATTTAAAGCGAAGGGAGAAAGTAACGAGCAGGCCTTCATGATGGTGAGGAAGCACTTGTTTTTATCTAAATTGCTATCATTTTCTCAACCTTTTAATCTAATTGTCACATCACTTTGCACTCCAGTGTTATGAGCTGGCACAGGATTTGGGAAAGGCTTTCTCAGATCGAGCAATATTTCAAACGTTTGTCGATGCAGAAACAACTCTACCTGCTGGTTCATTGAAGGTGAGTGCTATTTAATGGTGTTGCTCATACAAGCATCTGACAGTCACATAGACCTGATTGTTATCTTTATTATGGAAAAGGTTGTTGGACCTAATTTGAACGAAGAACTCGTATCTTCCGATTCCAACTTGAATTGACTTGAAAAGTTAATTGATGCAAGACCTTTTTGCTGGACTTCAATGCCAAACTTGAACTTGAACTTGAACCCTTCGGAAGTCATTTTTCCATTAATAGCTCGTTGTTGTTTAACCCTAACTCGAAACAACTCAAACTTGACTCTATAAAGTTCTCTAAAGCAGCCTCTAACTGCCTATCTTGGACTTAAACCCTTCAGAAGTAATTTTGCCATCAAACCAGAAGCTCTTTGTCATTTAACCCTCAACCCGAAACAACTCAAACCTAACATGTACAGTTTTCTAAAGCTGTCCCTTACTGTATAGTTTCAGGACATAAGGTAGGATGAATATGATAAAAAAATTGCTCATATATAGGATTTTTGCAGATGGAGTTGATTTAAATCCAGGAAACTTTATATGTCCCTCAATTGAAACCTTAAAAGCATGCTTCTGGTTCCGGTTTTAGAATTTATGTTAAGAGTCTTTTCATTTTCTTCTTATGCAGGATGTCCTAGGTACATTGAGATCATTATATGCCTTGATTTGTATCGAAAATGTTTCGTTTCTGCAATATGGGTACCTATCAGTGGACAATGGTGCCAATGTGAGGAGAGAAATAACAAAACTCTGCACTGAACTTCGACCTCATGCGCTAGCTTTAGTCAGTTCCTTTGGCATCCCCGATGCCTTTCTCGGCCCCATAGCTTTTAATTGGATTGAAGCAAATGCTTGGTCTTCGGTTTAAACACTGGTATGGATCTTATACTATCAATTTAAGTTATATTTGAAGCATTAACGATGATGAATAATTCCGTGAATCAGAGGATGACTTTAAATAATGTATCATCACCTGGTTCTTTAGTTATTGTGGTGAACTGTAAATAATTCAAATATACCTTCTTCTTGTTCTGCGGATGAATGGATTCGGATATTTGAATTCGATGTTTGTTTTCGTATGTAATTGTTATTTAGTTTTATAATTTTTTGGCCATTATTATAACTTTATTTCTCTTTGTATGGATTAACAAAGAAAATTCATATTTTCTTACTGTCAAGCAGACATTTGGGGAGCTTTCTGCATAAAAAAACCAGTAATTTTTTCAAGCAGTGAATCAAAAGAACGAAAACAACATTAACCAATATCAGTCTCAAGGTCCCAAGAGTTGTTTGATTCCGGATTTTTGTTCTGGGGTCAACTGTGTCGGGAACTTGACGTCGAATTTGATTCTCAAGTTTCCTCTCTTTGAAGAGTCTTTCTGGATCGGCATTCCTTCCCTCGGAACCACTTCTTCATAGCATGGATGTATTACGTTGTGTATCGGAATGGTTAAATTTCTGCCGTCCAGGGTAGTAAGATGAACTGTACAACCGTACAATGCATTGACGAGGGAGATCTTTTGTGTGAGGACCAAGTCGTTGCCTTCCCGAGTAAACACATTGTGTGGTTTTTCTTCGATGATAAAGACGAGATCAGCAGGTATAACATTTGGTCGTTCGTTCCCTTTCTCTGCAAACGTGATTTTCGTGCCTTTCTTCCATCCAGGCCTCACATTGATGGTTAAAATCTCTTCCACCTGCATGATATTGCTGCAATCATAGATACAATAACAAGTTCACTATTGACTATGGTAACAAATCATGCATTCACCCAGAAACACCGCAACTGGAGCCGATAACGCAATAAGCAAATTCGGGTTACTGAAACTAATTCCAGTACATAGGGACTACAGATTCGATAGTCCGAATCCCTCAAAGAGACTTGGCTGCACAAACATAAACAAACTACGAAAACGATCTTCCTAAATTATATGTTCTCTGCAGACATCAACCGGTTAACACACTATCAAAGGAACCTCAATAAGAACCGATGTGCATTCCATCATATCTATGTAACCTACACATGTTCTCTGCAAACTTGATGTCAAGGAAGGACAGACTGATAAACTAAGGAGAACATAGGTAAAAGTACCATGAGGTCCTTGTATTAGGAGTCGAATTGCATTTTGCCCCTAACAAAAAAATGGGTAAATTAGTCCTAATTCATTAGATCAAGAGCAAACTGTTTGATTATTCCGTCAAACCACACCAATTTTTAATGGTCAAAATGGATGAAATTATAATAAAAAGGATCAGTTTGCGTAAAATGTAATCTAACATCTAGTACAAGGACCACCATGGTAATTTTACCAGAGAACGTATGCTGAAAATCAGCTTTTATAGTTCTTAACAATCAAACTCGTATATACACTAACTCAGCTCAACATGGACAATGAAGAATCGATTAATAAACAATGGAGGACTTTGTTGAGGGATCTATCAGCTAACAAAAACAAAATTCAGGGATCAAATTGAGAAAAGAAAAAGATTTTTATTTACCCACTGATATGAACAATCTCTCTAGAGATCTTCATCTTCTTAGTAGTCCCTTCATATAGCTCTTCAAGACTACACTGCAACCTATTCTCCATTGGAGCAGCTTTTCTTAGTGCACCTTGGTTCGTTGATCCAAAAACATCATCACCAAAAACTGAACCAGAGAACTGTACGCCTCCCCTGCCACCATCGCCGCCGCCGCCAAAGATGTCATCACCGAAAAGTGAACTAGAGAATCTCGTACCTCTCAGACCACCACCAAAAGTACCAAGTAACTCACCAAATATGTCATCAGCAACATTATGTTGATTGAACTGGAACGTCGTCGGGATTCCATATCCGGTGGAAAAAAAGGAAGCCCCGCCTGATTCCGGCGGTGGCGCCGCACCTTTTAAACCCTCTTCACAGTACCGATCATACACTGCTCTTTTCTGAGGATCACTTAGAACCTTCAAATAAACAAAAACAAAAACTCCCAGATCATAAAATTAGTACCAAAGATGATTAATCCAATACCAAGATCTAATAAAGCAAAAACTAGGTACCCCAAATTGTAAAATGAATCAAAGCTCACAAAACTGAACATATGATGTACTTACCTCATAGGCTTCAACGATTTGCTTGAATTTAGCTTCAGCATCTTCATTATTTAATGGGTTCTTATCAGGATGCCATTTCATAGCCAATTTTTTATATGCTTTTCTCAAATCTTCATCGTTTACATTGCTACTTACTTTCAGTATCTTGTAAAAATCCAAACCCATTTTCAATCTTTTTCTATTTTCTAACTCTTTTGATCCTTTTTGGTTTCAATCGAAAGCTTGAATTCTTAAAAAATATTTGGATTATAAATTCAAATTTGTAAAGTAATAAATGTATTTTAAAAGCAATTTAATCAATAGTATGATGTTTTGAGATTGGTGGCGGGGACTGCGTATTGGTGAAGGTTCCTGGAATATTTGTCATCACCTTCCCAGTTATAAGTTCAAAGAACTAGCTGATTGGAATATTTCCAGTTGAAGTCCCCAAGATGTGGGTTGAAGTCTAAATTGGTCTTGAACTTCAAAATATTCTAACTCAATCCTCAAATTAAAATATCGTTACAATTAGGTTTACTGTCATTCTAATGGTCAGCTTTAAGTGTAATCAAGTCAAACCAAACTCAAATAGCGGTAAGATCAAGCTTGACTCGAAATTTTAAGCTTAATATTTGGCTTGAGCTAAATTGAACTCAATTTCTAAACTCGGATTTGGCCTAAGACATACTTAAGCTCTATTAACTTGATTGAAATAATCATTTAATTTGAAGATTTAATTAAAATATTTTGAAAATTAAGATAATTGAAATTTTTGGTCCATAATTCAAAGAAAGTTAGTGCAATTAATCCTTGCAATTTTGTATAAATAACAACTTATCAATTTTATTAAATCGAACGGGTAAATTATATTCAATGTCACTAGATTATTAATAAGTTTAAGCTTTGGTCATTCAACTTCAAAAAGTTATAAAATGGTCATTAAATTATTCGAAAATTTTTATTTAAGTCACTTGAATATTAAGTTTTTTTTTAAGTTCAGCTAGCGAGCTTAAAACGACGATTCGACGACTGGTATGGTGGATCAATACCCATTGATGAGTAGAAGAGCATACCTTAGATCCAAGTCAATCTGAAGATTAATGTCGAAGATAGAAAAAAAAAGTTGTTTGGATTTTAGTTTATAAATTTGTGACATTCAAAACTGTTTCATTAAAAAAGAATTGTAAAAGAGAAGGAGAAAAAAAGCTTTCGACTAGTGCCAGTAGTGCAAACAGAGAAAGTCACACAAAAGTGATTTAACGGTCAAGTGACTTAAGTGAAAACTTTCGAATAAATCGTTGACCATTTTTTAACTTTTTGAAATTAAATGACCAAAATATAAATTTATTAATAATTTAGGCTTTGTTTACATAAGCATTTTTGAGATAAAAAGTACTTTTGAAATAAACACATTACTAAACAAAGTATTTTTGAGTTTTCAAAAGTGCTTTTGGCACCCAAAAATGCTTTGGAAAAGCACTTTTTTGGTCAAAAGAATATGAAACATTTTTTAATTTTTTCTCAAAAGTGTTTTTTGATTGAAAAATACTTTTAAGAAGTATTGTTAAACTAACACTTAATGACTTTAAGTATAATTTACCCTTATATTAAATTATTGCCGCATGTTGAAGGAAACATAATTTTTTACCCACCATATTGATTTTGTTTAAATGTAAAATGTTTATTTATTTATTAATACTAAAAGTTATAATTTTATAAACAATCGTAAAAGAATATATATATAATTTTTTCCTAATATAAGTTTAATATATATATATATATATTTTTTAGTAATCTCGTTACAGGTTATAGTCATATCTGTTACTTTTAACATATGCCTACAATTATCCATAATATTTTTTTCAATCCAAAAATAAAAGTATAATTCACTTCAGCGCATTTGAATCCACATCCTCTTTTATTGACAAAAATATCAATGCGAATTGAACTAAGACTCAATCGACTAAAATTTTAATATTAAAAAAATTTAAAGTTTTAAACAAAGAGTAAACAAGTACAATTTAATAATTTTTAAAGCATTATTTTAATTTATATTTTTAAACGACCAAAATGAAAACAATTCAATATCCAACCCAATTTAACTATTAATTCAATTTTAAAAACCTTAACTATTATTATGTTCGATCTTAGTCCAACCCAATCTGATCCATAAATACTCGCATCATTTGGAGATATTTTGAAGTTCAAAAAATTTATGAAATCAAAGCATGTGCCCTATCTTTATCTATTTCTATATTAATGGCGCACTAACTTCCCTTTGTTTTTCAAAAATCATGATTAAAATTCTACCCTCATCATTTTGTTTCAATGATCTTTTTAAGGGTTTAATTACCATTTTAATCCCTTTGTTATATTGAAATATTGAATTTTTTTACATTTAATTTGATAATCATTTATTTTAATGACGCAATATTACTAACAATCAATTTGTAATTAGAGTAATGACGTGTATTTTAAAAATGACCAAATTCTTATATGAATATTACTTCCCAAATCTGATTCCAAATTAAACACTACTATCGATCGAATATTCAAATCCACAATAAAATCAGTTTCTAATTGACTAATCATTTTCCCGATATCCAAATTCAAAAAATTCTAAATCTAAATTCGTCGAAATTCTTTTTTTATATTTTAACAATGAAAATAAATATTTTATAATCAATGGATTCAAATATTCAAGTTCGAATCCACATTTTTTTATCCTAATAAATAATGTAATTTCGAATAAAATTGTTTGAATTGAATCAAATTGATCCAAAAATCGATTGGTATACTAATTTAAGAAAGGGCATCCTGTTGAACTGGAAAACAAATGATTGAGTCAAAGTAGTTGAACCTAATTTTTAATATCTTTTAATATTTTTTATGAATTTTAATTATTTATTTAATCCAACCTTTGTATTAACAAACGGATAGCTTAACCAGAAGAAAATCTTTATGGAATAAATCTAATATTCGTCAATATATATCCGAATTCGCAACCCAAACTTACTAAAATATAAAGAATTAAATCAATAAAACTATAATTTAAACCTCTTTTTAGCACATAAAAGAACAAAAATATTAATAAATTAATAAATATCCATAAAAAGAAGTTCAAAAGCATCTTAGAATGTACAAGAGAAAGCACCCAAAATCAAGAATCAAATGCTTAAACTCTGTAAACCATCCAACATCAATGCCATATTCATAAATCAATCATCTAAACAATCTAAATAATAAACTAAAAATATATATCAAATTTAAATCAGCACAACTTTCTCTAAGATCAAAGAAAAAAACAAATAAAAAAAATCGAAGAACATGATCTTTGAACTAAAATCAACATGGGATTTGATCAATGAACCATCTAAGAACTTTGATAGGAAGCTTGATGAGACTCACTGCGAAATTCGCTAGTCCAGCACAACAAATACAGCATGGGCAAAGACAACTCAATACAGTCCTGCAAATTTTTTTTAAAACAACATTGAAATAATCAAATCCCACAATTTTAATAAAAAACAAAACAAAACTCTTTTTTTTACGGGAATTTAACTCTTCGATCTATATGATTTCATTTACGAAGAAAAAAAAACAGATATGAAAGAAGACTCACCCGAGAACCCAAATGACGGCGCCGACGACGGATAAAACCAGTGCGATGAGAGCGAATGGGAGTCCTAATAAGAACCCCAATGGCCTGCAATCCCCCATTTTTGTTTGTAAACAAAAAAATTTAGAGCTCCTTTGTTCGGTTTCTGCGTTTAAAATTCGAAGTTGAAGACGATTTTAGTCAATTTTTATAATGTAAATTGCAATGGCGGACGCGGAAAGAAACTGCCGGCCGAAATGACGGATTTACCCCTAATTAAATATGAAATTTCCTTGTTGTTTCGTATTGTGTATTGTTATTTTTATTGGGTTAAATTCACAGGAAGTCCTTGAATTATTACTTAGGTTTTAAATTTGTCTCAAACTTTCAAAATATTATAAGTTTTTAGAATATCAATGTTGTATCAATTAGCGTAATTGTTAAATATCTGCTTAAATCTGATGTAGAGCATATTTGAAATGTGTGGATGAAATTATAAACACGTGTTTTACTGCATAGATAACTTAAAATTCGATGTGTTAATAAGAAAAAAAAAGTATTAGTAGGTTTACGTTTTGACCACTCAATTTTGAAAAGTTACAAAATGGTCACTAAATTTTTTCGAAAGTTTTTATTTAAGTCATTGAATTATTCAAAAGTTTTCAATTAAATCATTGGCTTTTAAGTTTCTTTTTTTTTTTTTTTGAAGTCTTGCTTGTGAGCTCGAAATGACGATTCGACAATCGGTATGGTAGATCAGTAGCAATTGATGAGTAGAGGAATATAAGTTTGATCCAAGTCGATCTAATGGTCAGTGTTGAAGATTGAAGAAGAAAACTGTTTGGATTTTGGTACGTAGATTCGTTACGTTCAAAGTTGTTTCATGAAAAATAACTAAATTGTAGATGATAAGGCAAATGAGAGCTTTTGATTGGTGTACGTGGTGTGAACAGAAAAAGGTTATACAACATTGATTTTAGTAGCCCAATGACTTGAATGAAAAACTTTCGAATAATTTAAAGACCATTTTTATAACTTTTTTAAGTTGAGTGGACATAACGTAAATTTAATAATAGTTTAGTGAAATTGAGTATAGTTTACTTTTAGAAAATGAGAACCTATCTTTTTTTTTAACAGGTCAAATGCAAACTATCACTTCATTATGATAGGTACTATGTATATGTTTAAATCTTTTTGGTATTTTAAACATGTTATGTATAAGATTTGAAATGACATTTAACGACCAATTTGGCAGGTAAGGTGGTGAAAAATCTAATTGATATAGTGTTAATATTTTAAAACTTTAATTAAAATATTTTAAAGTTTAGGTACCAATTTAAAATTTAAAAAATAATTTAGGGATGTTTGATGACATAAACCCTTTTATTTGCCCATGTCAAATTGTCTATGGGAATGACAATAAATAATGGGCGCTATGAGCTGTTTTGGAACCTTTCCTTGTGTTGGGATCATATTGACTTAAAATGTCAAATGGAAATGGCACTTGTTTTTTGAAAATATTTTTTACATTTCATAGTGTGGGTTCGAGGAAATTAAATTTAATGTGATTAAATTATTAGTAAATTTAATTTCAGATTAATTATCTTTAAAAAGTTACAAACGGAAATTAAATTATTCAAAATTTTTTATTTAAGTTAATAAATTGATAAATTTTTTTAAACAACAAACGTTAGATGTAATGATAAGGTACATTACACTCTTAAAAGAACGATTCAAGTTCGAATAATGAAGGCATCATTATAATAGAACTTATGAACTAAGTACAAGTAACTCATTTTAAATTGTTTGCCCCTAAAATTTCATAGCTTTATAAAGGTTAATATATGTCATAAATTTTTGTACTATTCGTAAATTTAGAATTTAGTTTCTGTTTTTTTGTTTCTAGGAATTTAGTCTTTCTGTTTTTTAGATTTCAAAATTCAAGTTAAACTGTTGACACTGATAAAATTATTTGGTTAAATTCAAGTTCATTACAACGTTTTTTAGATTACATGACAATCAAGTAAGATTTTTTTTTTTTAATTTCAAAATGTCACACCAATAATTTTAACAAAAAAAAAAAATTATAATATTAACAATTGGACCCAAAATTTGAAAAGTAAATAGATCAAATTGCTGTAAACAAAAATATAGGGACTACATTTAAAATTTATAAAGAGTGTAAGGACCTACACGTATTTTAACCTTTTCATAAATATCCAATCAATTCAAATGTCAAGGACCATTTAACTAAACGTGTAGAGACTTCAACTTTTTTTTCTTTTTTCTTTTTTCACATTGGTACAAAATTTGGAATTAAATGAAATTCTCCATTTTGGAGACCTTTGAGGCTTTGACATTTTCATCTCTATTTTTGGGCAAATCGAACATAATTAATAGGTGACCTGCCTAGAGTTTTCCTTTATTTTATTTTATTTTATTTCTTATGCTATCTACTCAGAGCGAGCTCGTTAATCAATCTTTCGTATTCTGTAGGCTCATCAAGAGGTAAATGCTGGTCACAAGTTTTAAAGCTGCTTCATATCCAGAGCAATGATCAAATTCTTGACCACAAGTTAAGGTAGGAAAAACCATTGACATCTCACCTAACTCTCGTAATTTAAAATTTTCCTTTTTAGCCCCAGATCTTGCTTTTGCATAGACATCATTCATGAGTCGGGTTTTAAAAAATATATTTTTTTATTTGTTCGGTGCAGCTCGGAATTAGATAAAATAACTAAAAAATATTTAAATTTAATTATAAAATTAAATATTAAATTTTTTTTCTTTTAATATTGTATACTATATGAGCATTAAAAATGAGTTGTCATGTTAAATTTGTCAAATTCGAGATTGAAAATGAAAGTTTTGTTTAAATTTGGCTATAATTTGATTTGAACCATAAATAAATTTACTTTTTACTTACATGTTAAGGGGAATAAACATTTCAATCCACAAATTTATTAAGAAAATTTGATCTTTTAAGTACAAGATTCTGAATTTGATCATGAATGGATCGGAGGCCTAATTCAATGAAATGACTACCTTGAAGTTTGTGGTGGTTAGATATGTTGACTTTCAAATGCAAATACATAATATGATTACAGGATATAAATATGATATAAGAAAAATATTAAATAAAAATACAATATGCAAAAAAAAAATATTACAAATATGACTTGAATATACAATAATTATAGAGAAACTTATTAAATTAATAAGTATTTAATGTAGTAATAAAGTACATAACACTTTCAATAGGAGATGCAAATTCGAATATCGGGGGTAATATTATTAAGAGAGGCAGTTATGAACCTTGAACATGAATTGCAAAACAAACATGGATAAATTTACAATAAGATATTGAGGATCAAAGCTGGAATAGCTCAGTTGGTTAGAGCGTGTGGCTGTTAACCACAAGGTCGGAGGTTCGAGCCCTCCTTCTAGCGTTTTTGGGTTTTTTGTGTGTGTAAAACCTGATTGGTTAAAAGCCCAAATTGTTAGAATTCTATTGGAACTTTATTTATAGCCCAAATTAAACGGACAATGTTCTAAGCCCAACTAACATGAAAATAAAAGGTAAAAAACCTCTCCAGTCCCTCCTAATTTTAAATTTTAGCAAATTAGTTGCTCTCAAAGAATTGTAGCAATTTAATCCTGCCAATTTTGGAAGTGAGCAATTAAGAATAATTTATCATGAAGTTAATGTCTTTCATCCATTGTGCATAATTATTATTGATATAATAACAAATTAGCCCTCGATGCTTACATATTTTGTGAATTTGGTATTGATTCTAAAAAATTCAACAATTTAATCTCAACATTTACATATGAACAAAAATATTGTGGGATAAATTTGTTAAATCATTATCAAATTCATAGAATGTGTAAATTATGAAAACTGAATTTATTATTATACCAGTAAAATTTATGTAAAATTGATTAAAAATATTAGTCCCTCTAAAATTTTTTGAAGTAATTTAATCCTTGCCAATTTTGAAAGTTAGCAATTAGTGTATTAATGTCTTTCATCAATTATGCGTAAATTTTGTTGATATAATAACAAAGTTAGCTCTCGATGTTCCAAAACCCTTTCTTCCTTCTACAATTGTAATGTAATTGTTCAATTACATAATTTTACATATTAAGTTTTGAAATATTTGATATAATAAATTAATTTTTTTTCATACATTTTAAAGTGCATCTTTTTATTTTCTATTTAATAATATTATTTTTGCACAAATTGTCTTATTCTTTTAAGGTTAAAATATGCCATAAGTCTCTATATTTTTCAAAAATTTAGAATTTAGTCCCTATACATTTATTTACAAGAATCTAGTCCCTCTACTTTTCAGATTTAAAAATTAAAGTCCAAATGTTAATTTTGTTAACTTTTTTTTTCTTAAATTTACTAGTGTGACATTTTAAAATAATAAAAATACTCGCTCAGTAACAATGTAATTAAAACATGACTTTGTAATTAACATGAATTTTGCAATGTTAACAGTTTGATATTTGAAAAGTAAAAAAACTATAGAAAAAAATAAATTAATTGTAACATATTATCTTATTTAGATAATTAAAATTAGTAAATAAAAAGAAAGTAAACTAATTTTAACAATTTTTATTTGGTTAAAGGAAAAACAAATGACCAAAAAATATATTTATAAAATAAAGAAAGGACAAAAAGGGTTTTACATCTTAATATTTTATTTTTCTTTCCTTTGTAAAAAATTTTCTTATGCAATTTATATAACACGAAAATTAAATACATAATAATATAATATAAATATTAAAAAATATGTTTTGTGTGTGTTTGAATATTTAATAAATGCATACAAGATTATTAATTGTTAAATAAAAATTTGAAAAATAAAAAATATTGTTAAGGATGAAGCTAGAAGTTTGTTAAACGGTCGTGAAAAAAATTTTAAGGGGTAAAAGCTAAAAAAAAATTACTAAAAGCGATTATATTAAGTTAATATATTTTTGGAGGAGTCAAAAATACAAAATTTCCATGAATTAAAGAGTTAAAAATATTTAAATTAACTAATTTATTATTATTAGTGGTTGAGAATGCAATTAGCTCATTTAATCAAGAAGATAAAGATCTTGTCTGTCCCTAACTTCATCTCTAAAAAATACAACTCGATTCAATCATGAATCGCTTTTGACCCGACTCAGTAATGAACAACTCTAACTCATGTTTTTTTTAAATCGAATCATGATTTGTTAATTCAATTTTAATAAAATAAACTTTTTAAAAAATTAAAATTTATAAAATTGATTCAACTAACGGATTCTATTCAATCAACCTTCTTCTAACTAAGTGTGTTGAGGGTGGAAAAGGGGACTGTTTTAAGGGAAGAAAAAGACATTGAAAGAGAAAGTAAGAGTGGTGTATTCACAATATAATCACCAACAAGAACAATTATTGTTGCATTGAGGACCCATTGAAGAACATGTCCACACTTGTATTAAGACACCTATGTCCTTTTTCATGGTACCAGTTAATGTGTCAATGGCGATTCCCTTCATCCACTTTCTCTCTCTTAATGTGTCAATGGCGGTTCTCTTCATCCACTTCCTCTCTCTTAATGTGTGATTATGATATATTTAACATTTTGATAGATAAAATTATGTATAAACAATTAATGGTAAAGTATATTGTACTTTTAAAAAGGAGAATCTAGGTTCGAATTTTAGAGGGAATATTGTTGGGAAAAGTAATTACAGATCCCGAACATAGACCGTAAAACAAACATGCATAATATAAAAAAAAAAGTTCATTGAAAAATAAACAAGACTTTAATTAAAATGGTATAGTAAAGATATTAAAAACTATGTAATGTTTTATGTTTAAATCCGTTACACGTGTATAGTTTTCTATTTTGTATATAAAAGATATAAAAAGACAAAAACACATTCAAACTAATATAATTTACTTTGTAATTCAACGAAATTTTAGTCATTATCCAATTGAGTTGATATTCGATTGACTTATGATATTAACTTAGTTAGAAGCTTATCATATAGTGTGTGTATATATGTATGAACTATTTATTTATATTAGTGTAAAATTAAGGGTTAATATAACTTTTAGTCCATGAATTTGGTAATTAAGTACATTTTGATCTATGAACTCAGATATCATGAAGATTTGATGATGTGGCATAGTCTTAGAGTACTACATCTCCAAGCATTATATTTGACAAGTTTACCGACTAAAATTGACTTAGTTGTCAAGTTCAATTACCAAAGTGTATAAAAAAGTATTGATACTAACGTGGACCTAATTACTAAGTTTGGGGACTAAAAGTTATATTAAGCCTAAGGGGTGCGTTTGGTTCACCGAATGTAACATTACGGGTCATAATGTTACATTCTAGAATGAGATTACGGTGTTTAGATTTCAACATTCCAGCCATCCTATAATCTCACATTACGATCATTCGTAATGTAAGGTGTAATATCAATACGGCTCATTCCTTAGGTAATCTTAACTCACGTGAATAATATTAAATTTTGAACCATTTTCCCCTTTTTTATATTACTCTAATCAATTCAGAGTTTTTTTTATTATTAAATAACGTTTAAGACTAATTAAAAACAAAAATATTTTTTTCTTAATCGTGAACCGATAGATATTAACTCATCATGTCCCTTATACCCTAAGCGATACACGTGCTACAATGACGAGACAAAATGTCACAATAATGAAGTCAACGTCCCCTCAACAATAGTCAACAAATCGAATAAGTAAAAGGTTAAAACTTTGTGTTAGCAATGCAAGTCAGGCCTTGGCGAAGTTGTAAAAGATTGAGGCCTTGGATTTTAAAGGCACATTATATAAATTGTGTGTGGGCGCTATCCAAATTTATTTTGACTTAAAATCTAATCACATGTGGCTCTTGTGTAGAGTTATATATAATGTGTAATCTTATTACGACTCATTCTTTAGATAATATTAGCTTACGAGAAAGACATTTTTTCCTCTGTTTTTATTATTCTAGTCAATTTAGGTTTTTTTTTTATTAAATGATGTTTAAAATTAATTAAAAAAAACATCTTTTTTTCTTAATAGTAAACCCGTAGATATCATACATTACAATTATAATCATTATATTTTATTTAGTAATTTATTTATTTATATATTAATTATGATTATAACTATAATTGCAATGGTGTTGCGATCACTTTTCATTAATTATTGAAATTATGGTTTACAAATTTATTTCAACACAATATATTTACTTACTATTATATAAATTGTAATAAAAAATAAGAATTACAATAGTTTATTATAACTCTATGGAAATCGAGATTGGAAAAACAAATTCTATAACAATAACAATTGAGTAAAATGTAATCAATCAAGCACCGTCCAACTAAATCAACCAAGCAAGGTAAACTCACATTTCACTCGTAATCTTACATTTTCATAATCATATTACGGGATATAATCTAATATTCGACAAACCAAACGCTCCCTAAAATTAAAGTAGTTTTGAATATTTTAACAACTTTTTGTATGATTAATATTTTCACAAATCATCTTTATATTTATTAATTGCATTTGTCATGCTGGTAATAGCTATCAATATTTTTTTGAAAGTGTTTTTTATATTGAACAAATAATTGAATATTTTTAATTTATTTAAAATCTCACACACACACACACATATATATATATATATATATATGATGTAGGTGTATAAAATATAAAATACGTTACAATATTAATTATGTAAAATAATTATAAAATGTGTAAATTTATACTAACATCCTTAATCTTATATATATTGAAAACTCAGCCTCAATAAATGGTCCTCACCATGCCCTTAAAGTTTGATATAGTTTTTGGCTATCAACTAGTCATGTCAATGTCAATAAAATTCTTTATATATTTATATTGATTGAAACAGTTAATTGATGTAAATTTATATGAATTTGAAAAAAAACAATGTAAATTTATATGATTTTTTTGGTTAAAATATGTTTTAAGTTCATGTATTTTTATAAATTTAAAATTTAGTTTATATATTTTTATTTTTAGGAGTTTAGTCTCTCTACTCTCTAGATTTCAATATTCAGGTCTAACTGTTAATACTGTTAAAATTGTTTTATTAAATTTAAGTTCATTACAACGTCATTTTTTGTTACATTGCTACTAAGTAAGTTTTTTTTTTTTAAATGTCAAACCAACAAATTTTTTTTTTTTAAATGACATTGTTAACAATTGGATATAAATTTTGAAATTTGAAAAAAATAGAATGACTAAATTCTTAAAAATAAATATACAATGATTATTTTTCAAATTTTTGAAGAATAAAAAGACTTATGGCATATTTTAATGGGTTTTTTTGTTCTCTTTAAGAAAACTTTTAAGTTCTTTGATTACATAATGAAATTTGTAGTTGTCGATGAAAGGATTTCGTTGGAAATAATTTGCAAAGTGTTGTTCGTCGAAAGTCGATTAACTTCTCAATGGGTCAATATTATCCTCAATAGGATTTTGTTTTTTGGCTCTACTGAAGGCTCGAGTGCCTGAAAAGGCAGTGGATTCCTAGATTGAAAGCACCTAATCGAGTGCCTGGACAAGCAAACCATAAGTGTTGTGCTTGATTGGAATTGAATCCCTACCCTATAAAATATAATTAGCTTAGGTAGTAGCATTCACACCCATAAGTGACCTACATGCTATAGGAAGCATTCTCGCTCCGTGAACTTGTTATCTCTTTAGGTAGTTGGGTTTTGGTAGACTTGAAAGACAACTTTTAATAGGGATAATACGAACCCAATGAGGTATCTTTAGCTCCAAATGGACGTCACTTCTCAAACTTCCCCTATTAGTTGTCACCGTTGAGCTTGGAACCCTAAGCATATTACCAGTAATAAATCGAAAGAAGGTGAGGATGATGCTAACTCATCATGCCCTTATGCTCTAAGCGACACACATGCTACAATGACGGGAAAAAATGTCATAATAACGAAGTCAGCTTCCCCTCAACAATAGGCAACAAATCAAAGAAGCAAAAGGTTAAAACTTTATGTTAGCAATGCAAGTCGGGCCTTGGCAAAGTTGTCAAAGATGGAGACCTTAGACTTTAAAGGCACATTATGTAAATCATGTGTGGACGCTATCTAAATTCATTTTAACTTAAAATCCCATCATATGCGACTCTTGTATAGAGTTATCATAGTCGAGGTTAATTATATTCAATTTTTGCTTTGTAATGTTTAATTATGCTTATAATGATTCAGATTTAATATCTTTATCACTATGAATCATACAATTATAATTTTATCTCGAAGATAAATTCTAAAAAAAAGTCTATTTTAGAATATGATTTAATGAAAATATAAAACTTTGTTAAATATTAATTAAATAGTCCATAAAAATGTTGTTTAAGAATATATTTTACAAAATTTGCATAATTATTATACAATAATTCAAATTGAACCTAAGCTAAATTTAAAATCTCTTTTATCTTGATGTAGAATTGACTCATGCGATAATGACATGATAATTTCATTTTTTTTTTGAATGGCATGACAATGTAATTTTTAAATATTAGGTTATGAAAAAAATATTTATTTTAAAATCAGAATATATTTTTTTATGGAAAAATAAAATTATTTTAATTTCTTATGGCTACCATTTAAATAAAACGAAAGCACAACGACTGCAAGCAGAAACGACAATTTGCAACACCGCAAAACGACAGCGACAAGAATGCCAGAAAAGGAAAATACACATTTCAGACCGATTTGCAGAATATCTTTTAAATTGTGGTCATTGATTTTCACAGCATTTCATAATTGGAGGTTTTTTTTTTTTTTATTAAAATTATTATTTAATAATATTACATAAATGTAATTATTAATTATAATTTCAAAAAAAAAAAGTTAAAGGTTTATCCAAATTAAGAACACTAGCAATGATTTTTTTTTAATAATCTTATTATAGGTTATGATTATATTTATTCGTTTTGACACAATGCTTAGAACTAATTATAGTCTCTTCCAACTCATAAATAAGAGGATAATGCACTTCAACGTACTTGAATCCACATCCTCTCGTATTGATAACAATACGCGTGATAATCGAGTTAAGACACAATCGACAACTAACGATCGCATTTTTGTTAAATTGAAATCTCAATAATTCGAGTGTTTAATCATATTTATAAAATTGAATTTTTATATAAATTATTAAATTTGATACATTGTTGTTGTTTTAAATTATGTCATTCTCATTAAAATTGTCATTTAGAAAAATGATAAATAACTTGGTTAGGATGTAAAAGTAAGGATGTTAATGAAGTGGATTATAATAAAAAGAAAAAAATTAAAAATGAAATTAATATTAGGTTATAATGAAAATTTTGTTTTAAAAAATAAAGCTTGTTTTTTAAAGGAGTCGAACTTTGGGTAAGATTTTTTTGGCATAGGTCTAGCCCAGCTCGAATCAACCCAAACTTTTTTTTTCTGTTGTTTTGTTATTGTTTTGGTGTCATTTCACTATTATATTACCATTATTTTATTATTATTATTATTATTTGAATATTGTATAACTCTTGTTTTATTGTTAATTTTGCTACTATTTTAGAGATATATGCTTGTTAATTTATAATTATCTTAGTATCATTTAAGTACAAGATATTTTTAATGTATTTTCAAATTGTTGGTAAACATTTATTTTAATGTTTTTTATGTATTATATATTTTTTAATTTATTTTATTTAAAAAATTAATACAATCAAATCGAGTCAAACTCAAATTTAACTTTTTTTAATCTAAGTAAAACTTGAGGAAAATTTTAGACTATTTTCGAGCCTAAATGTGGCTGAAATTAAATGTGAAAGTAGTTATTATAGTTTTTTATTTGATATTTATGAAGCTAAAGATATATAAGTGTGTACTTTCTTTGTCGTTTACTTTCAAAAGAGACAAAAAGTGAAAAGTGACCAACCACCTCGTGATCTTATTTACAAGAAAATAAATGTGGCATTAATTTAATTTTCATTTTTCGTAAATCACTAACTTATATTATGGGGATTTTTATAATAAGATAATAATAAATAAAATCAGAGCAGAATTTGGAAAATAAGTGTGACGGTAGGTATTTGTGATCAATGAAGAAGTTAAAAAATTTGTAGTACGTAGTATTAATTAATAAGTTTGTTTCGATAAATATTTTAAAAAATATTTTTTTTTATAAATTATAATAATAAAATTAATATTTAAATTAACTTAAATCCCCATTCAAATAGTTTTTTAATCATTTTTTACTCATTTCGATTGATTTGTTACTTATTCAATTTTCTACCAATTTTATAATCTTCTTTAAATCGATTATATAATCAATTCTCGATTTAATCCATTAATCCAATCTGATTTTAATAAAAGAACACAAGCAATTATTTTGTTTTTAAACAACAACTGAGCCGAGACAAAAGACATATATACTAGATTTTTGGTGTTCCTAATCAGCTTTATAGCACTAAACTAGTACCATGATTAAGACAAAACAATAGCAATAACACCATACTTGTTGGAAACGAATGAGGTTCGATTAGTATGATTGAGAATCGGTTGATATATCGTTTGAATAAAGAGGTTGAATTAATTGGATCACGAACCACTTTAAATCAAGGTAAAAGCCGATTGAGTTGGTGGTTAAATTGGGGTTTATATATTTTTAATTTTTTAAAATAAATTTATTTAATTGGAATTGGACAAACAGTCAGATTGATCGGATTGGAAATTTATGGCCTGATTAGTTCGACTACCGATCTAGTTTCAAGGCAAAAATCTTGAATAACATGAATTTTGAAAAAAAAAAAAAGATTGTGAATTGTAAAATGGATATCAATGATGTTTTAATCATATAAAAATAATTTTGTACTCTTTATAAAATTGAAATTTAATCTATTTACTTTTCAGATTTTAAAATTTAAATCTAACGGTTAACATTGTTAGAATTATTTTGTTAAATTTTGGTTCATTACTACATTATTTATTAGTTATAAGTAAATTCTTTATTTCAAAATGTCACACCAATAAATTTAACAAAAAATAATAATTTTAACAATTAGATCTAAATTTTAAAATCTAAAAAAATCGTCAAACTAAATTCTTAAAAATCAAAAGATAAGGACTAATTTTTAAATTTATGAATAGTATAAAAACTTATATAGTATATTTTAATTTCAGTTTCATTTAAAATTGAATTTTAGCATTAAAAATAAAAAACATTGATTGAGACAAATTTTCTAAATACACTATTTAACTTAATTGCTTGATTGATTAATGACTATTTATTGAATGAATTAAAATAAGATAATATTAAAAGTTTTAAGATTATAAAATAATCATCTAACCTTTTCTTTTCTTTTTTTCTTTTTTCTTTTTTGCAATAATTATTTGAATCCTCGTACATGTGCTTTCACCAAATTGAGAAATTGATGGACATAAATTGATTAAGGATCCTCATTAATATATTTTCAAGTAGTGGTGAAGTTAAAAAAAATTGGAAATCGAAATTAAATTATATAATTTTATAATAGTAAAAATATAATTTTTTATTTTAATAATTTATATTTTTTTATAATTTTAAAGAATTAAATCAATTTTTTATATTTTTTAAAGAATTAAAGTATAAATTTATTATTATTAATTTAAATTTTTATAAATTATAAAGGAATTAAATAAAAAAAATTTCATTTTAAGTGATGGATCCCTGCGGACCCTCTAAATCTGCGCTTGTTTACAAAAGGATAGCTAAAATGTTGTATTTAGATTATGGAATTACAACCAGAGTGAATCAATGTTAAATATCTTACGTGGATTGAGATTGGGGTTAAGTAAAAAAATTCGAAAAATTAAAAATCGATTAGAAGGGAGTGTTCGGATTGTTTTTGGAATATATTAGGTTATTTGAATTGAATTGAAATTATACATATTTTAATTATGATATTAATATAAATATTTTATATTTAAAATAGTGAAAATAATTTAAATTTTTTATGTAAAATGATTTTAAAGAGAATAATCTTATGAGTTATTGATTTTCTTAATTTACTTGAAAATTATTATTTTTAAAATATTAATGAAAAATATTTTGAAAAATTTTACTAAATAATTCTCAAAAGCTATAAAAACAGAACTTATTTTTGTCTAAATAAATCTAAAAATTTAAAATAAAAAAATTGGTATGAAAAACAGAAAATCGAACAAAACTGAATTAACATGGATGATTTGAAAATTTTAAAAAATTCATATCAAATTCAACTGAAACTATAAATGATGATGAAAGATATGTATTAAAATCAAATCTTAATTGACACTAAAACAAATTATATATATTATCTTAATTTATCATGGTTAATCATTTTTCAAATTGAAAATAAATAAGAATTTATGGATGTGTTATTTAATTATTATTTTATTATTATACCCAAAATATAATTTCATCATATTAAATTTCTTACATATTTATATTACTAATAAAATCTCTAATTAGATTAATATCACGGGTTAATAAAATATCTACACTCAATTAAGAGATGATTAATATACATTTTTATTAAATGATTACTATTGTTATTTTAATGATTTTTTTTTATTTTTTCACATTTTTATATAATTTTTAAATAGAACTAAAATTAATATATCTAAAGATTGAATTCGCATTTAATAAATTTATAAACAAATTATTTACAATTACACCGATAATACTTTTCAAATAAACTTAAAAAAAATTAACTTTTAACATAAAATAATTTTTATATTTTAAATACGCATAAGATTTTTGGTTCTAAAATTTAATGTGTGCTTGGCACACTCCTATAGTAGTGTATGATGACCCATCAAACCCCATTTGAAGAGTAATCCATTTCTACCCCTTCATTATTATTACTTTTAATAATATTCTTTTATGTTTTAAGGTATTTATTGAAACAAATTTAATAATTAATTTTTCGGATTTTATAAGTTTATTAAGAGGTAAATGTTAGTCATGTTTTATAAGTTTATTAAGAGGTAAATGTTAGTCATGAGTTTTAAAACTATTCCATATTCAAAATGAGAATCGAACTCTCGACTATTGATTAAGGTAAAAGAAACATTGCCTTGTTACATAGCTCTTATAGTTTAATAGTGTAATTTTAATAGCAATATAATTATAGTAATTTTTAATTATTATTTATAACATAAATTAATCTTTAAAAATTAAAAAATAAAAATTTGGAAGCTTTCAGCAAAAATTCCAAATAATAACAAAGACATATGTAAAAACAAACAAAATGCAAGAGGTCTCAACTCTCAGCCCAAGTTGTGGTGCATATCCCATTTTCCACACTCCATTTCCCTAGATTTTCACGGTACACAAACAGCCATAATCCCCACCAACTCATTATATTTATAATTTCTGGGTTCAATCCTTTCTTGTTGTATGTAGTTTTGGTTTTAATCTTTGAAGGAAGGCAAAAGAAAGTTTGAATTAATGCTAGCTGTGTCACCTTTGAGGAACAACACAAGCAAAGATGATAACGAAGGAGAGATGGAGAGTACTTTCATAATCAGCTCCGACGAGTTCCCGGATTTCGCCGACGGGAACTTACTTGAAAGTATTGATTTCGACGATCTTTTTCTCAGCATCGATGTTGATGGTGACGTGTTACCGGATTTGGAGATGGACCCCGAAATTTTGGTTGATTTGCCCCCCGTTGGCGAGGATCTGGAGATGAATGCGTCAGGAGAAAAAATCGAGGAAAATGATAATCAGAGGAAAGATGAAGAAGAAAACAAGGTTTCGACGAGTAAAGGCGACGAGGAAACCGTCAGTAAAAGAGAGGAGCCTAAAGCAATTAAAACAAGTTCTAAAGATGGTGATAAGGGAAGAAAATTGTCGCCAAAAGGAAAGAGTAACAACAACAATCAAGGCACTAGAAAAGTGAAGGTAATTGATACTCGGATTTTAGGGTTTCTTTTAGTTTGTCCAGAATTCTATGGGTTTGAGTATTGTGGATACTCTTTGCTACGCATTCCAAATCCATCACTAAAAAGAAATTAGGCTTCTTTGATGTTAATTTTCACTAAAAAGAAATTAGGCTTCTTTGATGCTAATTTTCTCTTATTTTGAATTGTTTGAAGGTGGATTGGACGCCGGAGCTTCACCGGAGATTTGTACAAGCGGTGGAGCAGCTCGGGGTGGATAAGGCGGTGCCGTCGAGAATTTTAGAGCTAATGGGAATTGATTGTCTCACTCGCCATAACATCGCCAGCCATCTTCAAGTAAAGATATTTATAACCATTAATTCTTCAAATAAAAAATTGGTTGTTGGTCGATTAAAATTTTAAGGATTTCATGAAATTTGTTGGTAATTTTTTTTTGTTATAATTATTTTTTGTGGTGCAGAAATATAGATCTCATAGGAAGCATTTACTAGCTCGTGAAGCAGAGGCGGCAAGTTGGATACACAGACGACAAATCTACGGCGGTGCTACGCCGATTGATGGAGGAGGGAAGCGAGATGTGAACCATTGGCTTCCACCCACAATGGGTTTCCCGCCATCGGCTTCACCCATGCACCACCAGAACCACCATTTTAGGCCATTGCATGTATGGGGTCATCCCACTATGGATCAGTCTTTAATGCACTTATGGCCAAAACACTTAGCACCCCCTCCGCCACCACCACGGCTAGCTTGGGGACCTCCACCACTGGCCGACCCTAGCTTTTGGCACCACCATCACCACCGTGTAAGCTCTTGTCACCCTTTTCTTTACTACAAATCTAAAAGTATATTAGCTGCTAAAAGTGGGTTTTTTTTTTGGTTTATTAGGCACCAAATGGACAAACCCCAGGAACACCGTGCTTTCCACCGCCATTGACGGCGGCACCAACGGTAAACCGTTCACTCATTACTGTTTTGGATGCTTCTTATTTTGTATATATGTATGTATTTATGTAATCTAATTAAAATGATTAAGCTATTGATTTAGTGCGATTTGGTGCTAATTTACATGCAGAGATTTGGTGCAGTGCCGGTGACGGGCATTCCTCCCCACCATGCAATGTACAAAGCTGACACCGGCATCAGTGTCCCGACCGGCCAATTACGTCGCCACCCTCTCGTCGACTTACATCCGGTTAGTAGCTTATACTTTACTATCAGTACGGAAAAAAACTTAAATTCGAATCCTAAAAATTATATTATTAAAAACCTTAATTCATGTCCAAAAGAAAATGGGTTAAAAATATCATATAATATGGATTATTTCTAATAATATTATTAATGACGTTAAATCTATTATTTCATCCATAATATTTATATCTACAAACTATGTGACACAGTCGAACGAGAGCATTGATGCCGCTATCGGAGACGTTTTATCGAAACCGTGGCTGCCGCTTCCTATCGGGCTGAAACCGCCATCAACCGATGGCGTTTTGGTGGAGCTACAACGTCAAGGAGTCCCAAAGATACCACCTTCTTGTGCTTGAACCGCTTCCGGCCCACGGCGGCAAAAACTATTAAATCCGACGACATTTCTCGACGATAAATTCATGTAGAAATTTAATCCTTCAAAAAGGTTTTTCCGGCTAGAGTTGCAGAGCAACTTGGTTGATGTTTTTGTTCCGTTGCGAGGACAGGTTTATTAATTAAGGTTGTCTAATCAATCCACTCTTGTAATGAAAAACCAGTTTTTTTTGTAATGGTTTTAATGATTGAAATAATTTATTTGGATTTATGTTTTGATAATGAAACTATTGGGTCATTGTCAAGAAAATAGTGACTTAACATTTCGCAGTACTCTTCTCAGTGAAAAAAAAAAACATCCCTTTTACCGAATGAATTATTAGGGATTTATTTAATTTTTTTTTTTTTTTAAATTAGGAGTTAAGCGAGAATTTTTTTTTTCTAGCTCTTAGCCTTTGTATTTAAATTTGATTCTCTATATTTTTTCTCCTCCAAAGTGCTGCTTATATAGGAGTTTTGTCACACGTTTTACGTTCGGAATTCTAGGGATGTTTTAGTGCCATCCTAGATCCTTCTAGTGCGAACCCATTATAAAATCGATTTGCTGTAGTAGAATTTTGCGAGTCTGGTGTTGCCAGAACGTTTAGTAGCTACAAACTTTTGTTGCTTCCGTTCCCCAACGGTCCTTCTTTATTGGATCTCACACTCTCTCTCCAGCAACATCCCTGCATCAATTAGCACACACCAACAAGCGTAATATTGCTACAACAAAATGGTAAAATATAGGAGTTTTGTCAATTAAGCACAGTGCAGCCCCAAAGACAAAAATACATTAAAATACTACTAATATTTGTAACAAATTTACTTAAGAACAAACGAAAAAAATTCTAGCAGAAGCATGTTATATTACTTTTTTTCAAGGGGTCTAATTAAAATTTTAAAATAATTGTGAGATTAATGAGAATTTAAAAAAAATTAGAGAGCTTTATTGAAATTTTAAAAAGAAATTAGAAGACATAATGAAAAATTTTAAAAATTAAGGAGGCTTAATTAGAATTTACAAAAAAATATTAAAAAGAGTGGTGAAATTTTTCAAAAAATTTAGGAGTCATTACCATCCACCCCATTATTAAATTTTGATTAATTTAAATAAGTAATTATAATTTTTTATAAATTAACAATAAATGTTGGGTGAATGGTAAAATACGTTGGAGTTAAGTCATACTTGGTATATGATGGAAAGTAATCATTTTTTTTTGAGAATTTAATGAGTTGAAAAGTGATTTCAACCTTGAGTATGTTAAATTTTATTTATTTTCTCGTGGATACGACAATGTGATTCTCATGATAAAACATGACAAAGTAACTTTTCTATGTGGAATGAAAAATTAAAAAAATATATTAACAAAATTAACCTTTTTTTTTTATATCAATTTAAGGTATTAATCTATTAATAAACATAAAAAAAAAAAAAAAAAGTATTGCCTCCATCCTCCCATATGATTTTCTCTATTATATGAAATACATATTGCTTTTCATAGAATATGGGTAGAATTTTTCCATTTAAGTTGTGTAGGAATTGTGAGTTAGACCTTCTTTGGTTTTATATTCTTATGATTTAATTATTTATCATTTTATTAAAAAAAACCTAAAATCAACCTTTTTTTTTTACATTCCTATAGGTTACATTTTAGCTAAAACAAAATGGGATTTCAAGTATTTTTTTCAAAACAAGTTTTATATATGCTTAATTTTTCATATGCATCCTTGTATTTAGAAAATATATGCAAGACAAATTTGAAACAATTTTACTTTAATTTAAAACTGTAAATTAAAAATAATTTTAAAATTATTAATTAAATATTTAATCCAAATATTTGTTAAAAATAAAGTTTATATAAAAATTAAATAAATGAAGATTATATTTTATTAATATGGTTAAATTCGTAAATTATTATTATATTCGTAAGAAAGTATTTAATGAACTAAAAGTCATAATATAATTTTCCCATAATTTTAATCAATACCTTCCGGGATATATAAAATATTGTGAAATTACATTTTCGACAATCACATTTCATTGGAATCATAACATGGGAAAACACTAAATACTACCTTAATATTGTTGGAATCGAACTGGATCACTTAATCAAACTGTTTGACCGAAGATTGAATGATACACCAATCTCAACAAAGGGATTGAATTGATCTCTAAGTGAACTACTCAAAGATAGGTGAAAAACGAGAAACAATGATAAAAACAACGATTGAACAAGTTCATAATTTTTTTATTTGTATGATTTTGAGGGTTATTTATTTATTATTAAATCAGCGGCCGAATAGAAAATCGATAGCCTAACTAATTCAACTAGTAGCTCAATTTTGAAAACATTGATTTCACTCACGATGAGAGAAAATCAATTTTAATACCTGAATATGATGACATTATGGGTAAAAACCATCACAAAACATATATTTAGGACTTTTTCGTTACTTTTAAACTAATATCTCTTAGAAGATTTTATCTTAAATACATATTTTTAAAACTATATCTCTCCTTTTTTAAACTATTAATTGTCTATTCTTCATATATATTATAACTACATAGGTTTATATAAATATAAAATTATATATTTTAGGAATAATTTGAATTGTCGATTGAATTTTAACATGATTAGAATGAATATTATTGTTAATATTGGAGTACGTGAGTTTTAATGAGTTAAAGCGTATTATATTCTTATTTATGAGCTAGTGAGGAGTTATGGTTAATTCTAAACATTGTATAAAAAAAATAAATGTGATCGAAACTTATAATAAAATTATTTTAAAAAAATAACTTGAATTTTTATTTACGTAATAATAAAATTTTATATTAATTATGAAACATGAAATTTTTTATTTATAATTTAGATAAATATAGTGTTTGTAATGTTTTTAAATATAACATATATTAAAATTAAATAGTATAAAATGTTTATACTGAAATTTAATATATTTTTTAATGTCTTAATAATAATAGTAGGGATGCACAAGATTCTGAATTAAATAGAGACAAAAGTTTTTTTTTTGAAAAAAAATGGAGACAAAAGTTAGTGACTGACTAATCTGTGGTATATATTTAGTGGAACGAAGGACCACATCATTGACACGTGTAAATTCTTCAAATTACAATTACAATCATGAGTAATTATACAGCAAAATTGCGGATTGAATCTTAACTTAATTGATATTGATATTGTTTTCTGTGAAGGATGTGGATTTGAGTGTCCTGAAGCACATCATTCTCCTATTTAAAAGTTTGGGAGGGGCTATGGGTGTTCTAAGTATTATATAAAAAAAAAAACAGATATGATAAGAATTTATAAAAAAATTAATGTTAAAAATTTTATATAGTAGAATTTAATCAATACAAAATAGAGCGAGCAGGGGTGAAGTTATGAAATTTTTCTGGGATCGAAATCAATTTATATATTTTTATGAGATTAAAAATACAATTTTACTATTTTTAATAACATATATTTTTATTTTTTAAAGGATTAAATTAAAATTTTATCATTTAGAAAATCAAAGTGTAATTTTTCAATATACTAATTTAAAATTTTATAAATTGTAAATGACCAAAAATTAAAAACTACATTTTAAGAGTCAGACTCTTGCCAACCTCCTTGGCACTGCCTCTATACAAAGCTTACTTCTACTTATAACTCTTCTTTAAACTTTAAATCGGAAAAAAATTATATTTAAACGCGTTTGAGCATCTCACCTTTATTGCTACAAGAACAACAATATCAGTTAACTTAAAGCTCAATCGGTAGACTTGTGGTTAAAATCAAATACTTAACTTGGGTACATGGTTGAATTTTAACACCATTACAGTGAAAAAAATACGACAAACTTTAGTCCTAATTTAAGCATGATAAAAAATATTTGATTCTTATTCACTTTAAAAAAAAAGTAAATTATTATTTGAATGTTTGAGTTCGGATCTAATTCATATTTTTAATTAAATTTAATTTTTTATCCAATAATATTTTCAAGTTTAATATTTTTGTCAAAAATCTACAAGAGATATTAAATTCTCTTTACGTTCCCTTACTTGGATAAAAAAAATATTTAAGCAAGAAAAAAATATAGCTCTTCATTCCTTTGTTTTCCTTTATTTAATTTTAATGAAATCTAAACGTTGGGTAAAATAAAAATAAAATTACCAATAGATGATTGGAAAAAGTAACAGTGAATTTCTTGTTCAGTTATTTGGATTGAGTATTGAATGTAAAGCTATCATTAGGGGTAAGTAAAATTCGATTCGGTTTAAAAAATCGATTTCTTTTTCGAATTTCAAGTTAAGCAAATTGTGTTATTTGGGGATTTTTAATCAACTCGAATAAGTAATTCAATTTTTCGAATTCAAGTCAAGTTGAATTTTATAACTCAAATAATAGATTATGTAAATACCTATTGGATCTCTGACAGTTTCGAAATAAATGCAGCTTGGTCCCTAAAAAAAATTACAAAAAAATTAAAATATTTATAAATTTTTCCCTAAACTTTTAAATGTGTATAAATTCAAAAAAATATTTAAAAATATGTAAAAATGTCAATATATATTTTTAAAAATATAAAATGAAATATTTGAAGATTTAAACAAATAAAATATCAAATCAAGTTTATCATACTAATTATCTTGGGGAAAAACAAGATTTCAGTATGGTAGTCTTATTATTTTTTAATTTAACTCGAACAAAAATATTTGATTTGATTCGAATTTCATTTCATTCAGTTCGATTTGAAAATTAGGATGATAAAATAAGATTAGTCAACTCGACAAACTAAAAAGTTTTCACTCGATTCGACTAAATGCTCACTCCTAACTATCAATATTGAGAAGGTTTTACATGAATATTACTTCTAACTCGAATTTAATTATTCTCGAAGCATGAAACGAATAAAAACATCTATAATTATACCGAAAGATAAAATTATAGTCAGTGGGATCGACCATACACGTGTGGAGAGTGGGGGCATGAAAGGAAGGAACCCGAAATATGAAAATGAAGGGAGACAACGAGATAACCACAAAAGGAGCGGAAGAACCAATTGACGCATGGAAGTTACCTAAATTCCAACACTTGAGGTTTCATCAAAGTTGAAAATGCAGACCCTGACCCTTTTGAATGAACCTTCACTCTTTTCATTCAAGTTGTAATTTCTGGATAGAAATGATTTTTTTTTAATTTTTAATATCTTATACCAATTTTTAATTTTAATTTATGGGATCATTGTCACATTAGTTTTGAAAATTTACAGCTATTTTTAATTTAGTCTATAAATTTTGGTTTTATTAAAGTATAATGGTGTGATCATACGACTTTGTGCCACATTATCACTTAATTTTAAAAAATAGATATTATGATATATTTAGTCTTTAATATTTATATATTTTATGGTCAATTTGGCTATTATTTTTTATTTGAGCTAAATTTGACCTTCAACATTTTAAAAAAGGTCGAATTTAACTATCAATCTTTTAAAAAAGAGTTGATTTGTTGTTTTTTAACAGAAATAGTGACTAAAATGTTGAATTTTTTACCATGATAGCTCACATGACAATTCACGAGTATTTATTGTTTTTTATTTTTATTTTTAAGATTTTTTTTTTCTAAAAATTTTGAAATTTTTAATTATTTGTTGAAGTGACATGTAAGATAAATAATGCCATACCAACATTAAGTATTGGTGGACTGTCACTCAGGTTGTCATGTCAATATCGTTAAAAATCTAATGTTTTAGTTGACATTTCCGCTAATAAAAAGCAATTTGATTCATTTTTAAAGGTTAATTGCCAATTTTAGCTAAAAAAAATCAGTGCTAAATTGACAAAAAAATGTAAACATCGATGGCTAAATTTATCATTATGCCAAAAATTGTAATTTCTTTTGATTTTTTTGAAATATCTTTTGAATATTTTTAGATTTAACACAATCTTTTAAAAAAGATTTAACAATGATGAGGCACTCTAAGGGAGTGTTACGTCATCACACATAATGGAATTTGAATTTAGTGACCAAATTGAAAAAAAAACTTGTGATATTCTGAAGCTAATATGGATCTTGAAAAGTTAAAGGAACAAGTTGAATGAAGTTGTTAAGTTTATTGACTAAATGTTATTTTATCTTATCGATTTAATCAATTTTTTAAATATTGTATTTTTATTGCAACAATTAATGTGCACTTAGAGTTTTATTCAGTTAATAATTTTATTTCAGAATTAGCATAATATTTCTTTCCTACTAATTGTAAATTAAATGATAATATTTTAAATGTGTAATAATTATTACAATTTCTATTAAATTATAATTATTTTTTAAATGTATAATTATCACAAACTCTATTTTACTTCAATTTTTTTATTTTAAAAAGCGAATTGAGTAATATGATGGAAAATAAAGGGTATGCTTGTCAGTTCAAAAGTTTTTCCAAATACGTGCTTATCTATATATATTATAGGAGTAATTATTTGATATACCGCTGATGGAGTTTTTTAGACTCCACAAACGAATTAAGGGTGAAACAAATGTCACGTTTATTTATCTATATTAATTTTATACTATATAATACACTAATTTAATGTTAAATGGGCTTGTTTCAATCCATATATTTTAGATGGGCTTTAAAATAATAAAACCCATTTAAACTATTACATCTGGTTCGGCCCGGTCCAAGTTCTTGCCGCTCTTTCAGCTTCGAAAAGGGGCCGGTTTAGAAAAAAAAGATACCCCGATTGCTTGGAGAGAAATTCACTGTGAAGTGTATTATTTAAAAGAGTTCTAGTTCTTTTATAAAAAAAAGAGTTATATTTCTCTTTTGTTATTGCTCTCCTCCAAAAAGAAATCCCTAAAACCCGGTAACTCGAAAAGCAACCCTAATTACGATGTCGGATCAGAAAAACGACGCCGGAACTCCTCAGGCGAATGCTCCGGCGAAGGATCCAAAGAAGAAAGAGGACCAAAAGAAGAAAGATGATGAGGATCTGGTGAGTGGCTGTCCGGGATTTAGCTTTTTTGGTTAACTGTATCGATTTTTGTAACACTTGACTTTTTTTTTTATGCAGTCAGAGGAGGATTTGGCTTTGAAACAACAGTTGGAGTTATATGTAGAGAGAGTTCAGGATTCCGATCCTGGATTACAGAAAGTAGCTCTTGAGAGCATGAGGTGATTGAATCAAATTAGGGTTTTTTTGTCACTGTTAGTTAAGGTTATTTAAAAAAAGCATGTTTTCATTTGATATGCTATGTAGGCATGAAATCCGGACTTCAACAAGCTCTATGACTTCTGTTCCGAAGCCATTGAAGTTTCTCCGTCCTCATTATGGAACCCTAAAAGCTTTTTACGAGGCAATGCCAGAATCCGATTTGAAGGTAATAGGAATTTTGCTTTGATTATCTTCTTTTACATATTTTATTAGGGTAATATTTATTGGGCTAAGCAATTCACTGAAGGATGATTTAGATGAAGGCATTAATATTTTGTATAGGGACTTTGTTTATAATTTTTATTTCAGGGGTGCTGCGAATTGTTCCTTATATAAATATCTCAATTAGCCACACTTTTGAAAATCAAGAATTTCAATTTTCTTAGTGTTTGCTTTACTAGATATTTCCTTTTTTGTCCCATATACTCTGAATCACTTATTTCCTTTCACTTGTTTGCAGAAATACTTGGCCGATATCCTGTCTGTGTTGGCACTGACCATGTCTGCCGAGGGAGAGCGGGTAGCTTTCAAGTTTTTTATTTTTGGGAACACTATAATTGTGGAAATACATATTTATGTATCAAATTTTCATTCCCTGCTTGTTTTGATCTCTATCTTTGTTTATAATTTTTTTCGTTCGACAATCCTACAGGAGAGTTTGAAGTACAGATTGTTGGGTTCAGAAGGTGATATTGGTTCGTGGGGTCATGAGTATGTGAGGTGAGCATTGTCTGACTTGATAACATATTAATTTACTCTACTTTTTTGTGAAAATTTTATATTAGCGAACTTCATTAGCTATATCTGGTCAAACTTGTGAGTGGTTTTAGATTATGATAATGTTTTTGTGTTTTTTTGTTGGTATATTGGATTCAAGCTTCACCTTGTGTTGGTGCTCCGACGTAGAATTTGTAACCAAAAGATCACCTAGGCGAATTCTTTCATTTTATGCATCATCTTTTCATGTTCAGTTATATTTAATTTTGTTCTCACTTCATTATTTGTTTTCAGGAACTTGGCTGGAGAAATTGCACAAGAGTATGGGAAGCGACAGGTTAGAAGTCTAAGGAATCTTTAGACATTTTGTAGTTTGTACGAGTTATATAATTTAGGGTTTTCTTTAATGGTGAGACATTAATCTGGATGTTCATGTTATTTACTTTGCTGCTAATACAGAGTGAAGAGGCTGCAATTGAAGATCTAATGGAGCTTGTGCAACAGATTGTTTCATTTCACATGAAGGTATATCTTTCTCCTTGTCATATGTAACAGGCTGTTGATTTTTGTTTTTGCAGAACAAATTATTTTCGTAAATTTCTTTAGTTTCATGTTTCTAACACCTCTGTACTTCTTGATGCAGCACAATGCTGAACCTGAAGCTGTTGATCTCTTGATGGAGGTACTAGACAACATTTTTTTAATCTCTTCAGGTTTTTTTATCTGTGTTCCCTTCTCTTGTTACTGAGCTCGAGACACCTAACTGCAGGTTGAGGATCTTGACCTTTTAGTTGAGCATGTTGATAAGACAAATTTCAAGAGAACTTGTCTATACCTCACCAGTGCTGCTAGGTATGGAGTTTCAAAGCTTTGGACTACTTGCCAATATGCATACAGTGTTTTTATTGTTCTTCTGATAGTATTCTAAATCAATCATGTGTTGAACTTGTTAAGTCTAAAAGAGTTTACAATTTGATTTTTTGATGTTTGTTCCCATGACAAATAACTTCGAGCTTGCTCTTCCTGTGATGACATTTCATGCTGCAATATTTTGCAGATTCCTTCCTGGACCAGATGACACGTTAGTTTTGGATATTGCATACACAATATATCTTAAGTTTGAGGAATTCGCGAGTGCTCTTCAAATTGCAGTTTCCCTTGACAACATGCAGGTTTGTTTCCTATTATGTTTTTCTCCTTTCATGCCATGCAGCATTGTATTGCAACTCTTTTTCAGGATTTCAATTTTAAATTGATATTTGTTTAAGAATTTAGTATGTGCTCTTTCAGCATGTGAGACAGGTGTTTACATCTTGTGATAATCAGCTAAAGAAGATGCAATTTTGCTACATTCTTGCTCGACATGTAAGTGCACAGCTTGCTTTATTTTGATTTGTTGTGCTGAAAGCATCTGTAACTATTTGTTGCTAATTAAGTCATTAGTTTATATTTTCTTCTGATTTTGGATGTGTGACTATTTGCAGGGGATCACCTTTGAGCTTGATGATGAGATGGTTGCAGATGATGATGAAAGAGAGACTTTACAGGATATCATCAACAATACTAAATTAAGTGAAAGTTATCTCACCCTTGCTCGTGATATCGAGGTTATGGAGCCTAAATCTCCAGAAGATATTTATAAGGTTTGGATTTCAAAACTTGCGAAACATTTTAAGGTAGTAGATAAGACCTGGTGCTGTACCTTTAGTGGCTGGTTGGCCCCCCTCTTAAAAGAATTTTTTTTTGGCCCTTTTTGATGGGGTGTGAAGTGCTTAAATTATCTCAGAGATTAAAGTGTGCATCTTATTGCATTGACCATGTTGGATAATTTGCTTCATGGATTGACAACTTACATGCTCGGATTTTGTTAGGCCCACTTGCTTGATGGCCGTGCTAGTGCTGGCGCAAGTGTTGATTCAGCTAGGCAGAATTTGGCTGCTACGTTCGTCAATGCATTTGTTAATGCTGGTTTTGGCCAGGTACAGTTTACAAACTTAAAAATAACGAGATCGTGGTAGCTTAA
This sequence comes from Kokia cookei, assembly GCA_039519145.1. Classification (NCBI taxonomy): domain Eukaryota; kingdom Viridiplantae; phylum Streptophyta; class Magnoliopsida; order Malvales; family Malvaceae; genus Kokia; species Kokia cookei. Next base: position 1,333,500 of record CM076899.1, on the reverse strand, counting down.
TCTTTAATATCAATTGATGTGTGCCTTGCAGGATAAGCTGATGACAGCGCCAGGAGACTCTTCAATTGGTGGTTCATCTGGAAATTGGCTTTTCAAAAACAAAGAACACGGGAAGACCAGTGCTGCAGCAAGTCTGGTACACTTACCCTACTACTTGTTGCCCCAATATGTGTATGCATAGGTTGGTAATCAAGTTCATATTTGGAATCTAGCTTAATTATATGATTTGGCTTCCCCATAACAGGGTATGATTCTATTGTGGGATGTTGACTGTGGGCTTGCTCAGATTGACAAGTATTTCCATAGCAACGATAACCATGTGATTGCTGGAGCATTATTAGGAGTTGGGATTGTCAATTGCGGTGTTAAGAATGATTGTGACCCTGTGAGTTCCCTTTCTCCTCATCATTGTTTGGTTCATTCAGAGTATAATGCTCACTATATTACTGTCTTATTTTCTTTTATCAGGCACTCGCTCTATTGAGTGATTATATTAGTAAAGAGGATTCTTCGGTCCGTATTGGTGCAATTTTGGGTTTGGGAATTGCATATGCTGGTGCCCAGAATGAGCAGGTATAAATCTCTCGCTTTATCTCCTGTTAATGAACCTCCTAGTACATGGCATTGGCAGCTATAATGAAATGTTTACCAATTTAATTACAGATCCGTAGCAGCTTGACTCCGATTCTTAATGATGCAAAGGCTCCCCTTGATGTGATAGCATTTACTGCAATTTCATTGGGTTTGATATACGTGGGTTCCTGCAATGAGGAGGTTGCACAAGCTATTATTTTTGCTTTAATGGACCGAAGTGAGTCAGAGTTGGGGGAGCCCCTCACTCGTCTTCTGCCACTTGCTCTTGGTCTTTTATACCTTGGGAAGCAGGTAATTGACTTTTTCAGGTTTTTGGTTTATATAGTGAACTAGTATGGTCTGTCCATGCTCCGCGTTGGATTGATTATTTGTTTTTATCAAATTATAGAGTAAAAATTTGAAGTTAAATATACTCTAAGCAAAGTTTTTAGAACCAAAATGGTGATCGAACTGGTCAGACCAATGGTTCATATGGTTCGATTAATAAATAATTAAAAAACATAAAAATAAAAATATTTTAAAAAATAAAAAACCGGTTCAATCAGTTTTTTTACCTAATTCTACCAGCCTGTATATGATGCCTCTCTCCGGACTAGTACCCCAGGTGTTTGATCGGTTCAAACAACCACGACTTTAAGTCTCTACACTTCATACATCTGGAATTTAATCCTCCTATTACTTTTAAGAATTTGATCTCTCAATTTTATGTATTTAAAAATCCGCTTTCAAATTATATATAACCACATAACATTTTTATTGAAAAGCTAACGATATTAACCATTTGAACTAATTCATAAAATTATAAAAATATAGAGATCAAATTATGTTAGAAATTGAAGTATAAGGATTAAAACTCAAATTTAAATGTATTAGAAGGACCAAAATTGGAAATTAACCATTTCTCATAAAATGAAAAAAAAAAGGAGCTGGTGTGTGCGTGCTACGTGTCTTAATATATAGGTGTATGAATTACGTATGCTTTAGTCCTAGGTTGTATAGGTTTTAATTTTCAACTTGAGAAAATTAGTCTGCTCGTTACAATTTTGCAACATTTCATTCCAACTTGTTCTGCAAAATACAGGAAAAAGTGGAGGCTACTGCGGAGGTCTCAAAGACATTCAATGAAAAAATAAGAAAATATTGTGATATGACACTACTTTCTTGTGCTTACGCTGGAACTGGGAATGTTTTGAAGGTAATCTCTTGATTCATCAATATGCTGTGCAAATTTGATTTGGCATGAATATTAGCTAAACCCTAAATATATACAGGTACAAAACCTTCTTGGTCATTGTGCTCAGCATCTTGAGAAGGGCGAAACCCACCAGGGTCCAGCTGTGCTTGGTATTGCCATGGTAGCAATGGCTGAAGAATTGGGTCTTGATATGTCAATTCGTTCACTGGAGCATCTTTTGCAGTATGGTGAGCAGAATATCCGTCGCGCAGTTCCTTTGGCTCTTGGTCTTCTTTGTATATCAAACCCAAAGGTAACTAATCTCATTAAATGTTGCTGAACAACCTAGTTTGGCATTTTTCGAGTCACCACTTTTTCATCACAGCAAATGAGCTTGATTGATATGATATTATGCAGGTTAATGTTATGGACACTTTAAGCAGGCTTAGTCATGATTCGGATTCAGAAGTTGCAATGGTAAGATGATTAGAATTACAGTGTTTTTTTTACCCCTCCGTCCCTCCCATCAGCTTGCACTCAAAGTGTTTGTATGGATGCTGCAGGCTGCAGTTATCTCCTTGGGTTTAATAGGTGCGGGAACCAATAATGCTCGCATTGCTGGCATGCTTCGCAATCTTTCAAGTTATTACTACAAGGATGCTAGCCTTCTCTTTTGTGTATGTTTTTTGTACTCATCTTTATAATTTGATCCATGATACTGTGTGCTTTGTGAGAGAAAGTAAGGTTCGGTTGCTTGTCCAGGTGCGAATTGCTCAAGGTTTAGTTCATTTGGGGAAGGGTCTGTTGACTCTTAATCCATATCATTCTGACCGCTTTTTGCTCTCACCGTAAGTGGCTCTTCCAAAAATCACATAGTCGTAATCTGTGCTTCATCTTGGTTAACCGGATGAAATTTTCTTTCTTTTGTTGACTCCAGGACTGCACTTGCTGGTTTGGTTACAATGTTGCACGCATGCCTCGATATGAAAGCTATGGTACTGGGAAAATACCATTATGTCCTCTACTTCATTGTTTTGGCAATGCAGGTCAGTAATCGGCTAGTACTCTCCCAGTGCATGTGTTTGTCAATGCTGCTGTTCTCGTATAATATTGTTTTCTATTGTCTACAGCCAAGGATGTTGATGACCGTTGACGAAAACCTCAAACCTCTATCGGTCCCAGTCCGTGTAGGTCAAGCTGTTGATGTTGTCGGGCAGGCTGGTCGACCCAAGACTATCACTGGCTTCCAAACCCATTCCACTCCGGTTCTTCTTGCTGCCGGTGACAGAGCAGAACTGGCTACCGAAAAGTAAGTTAAAATGTCAAACCTCCTGAGTGAATTGTCGGAATGTTGAGTGATTTTCGCTAACAAAATATCGTTTTTACAGGTATATTCCGCTTTCACCCATCCTGGAGGGGCATGTTATTTTGAAAGAAAACCCAGACTACAGAGAGGATAGTTAAGTTAAAAAGCAAGAACTCGGCTGCTCCTTCCATGGTTGGTGATTATAATGCGGCACTGTTTTTAAACAAATTTTCGAACTTTAATATTAATTTTTTCATGATAAAGTTTTTCAAGTCAAAACAACTAGATATGAAAATGTTAGTTAAACCAGGCAAGCTTTCTTTACGGCAATATTTCCTTTTACATTTCTTTTGCTTTCTCCAAGCTCAATTTCATGTTTGATGTTTTGATCTTGGTGTTTTTTTTTTTTTTAATTTCGAGTTAATCGATTCGAGTGTTTTTTGAATTATTCAAGTCAATTTGAATAGGCAATTTAAGTTGAGTCTAAATCGAGATGAATTTTTACAATTCGAATAATTTAAATAATAAATTGATATAAATACTTTTTGATCACAGTTAAGTAAATTGATTTCTCAATAAAAATTACAAAAATATTAAATGTTATAACTGTAATGAATAATCTTGGATTTGATTTTTGGTAACAGTATATAGTAAAAATTAGGAGGGTTAATTTTTAAAAGAATATATTAAATCTGAGTTGTTCGTATAGAAGTATTCACACTTACAACTCGTGTTGATATAATATTGAAAATTTGATGATTCAATTTGAACATTTTAAACTTTTTGAGTATGATTTTTTAACCGACATTCGTGCTCATTAGATTCAACGTGATTTGACCCATTTCTCAACTTCTGAAACCCTCAGAATTTGTTAATTTTGGCGCTGCCGCCATTGCAAGATCGGTTTTCGATCAAGCTTGTTCGGAAAGCTGCGGCTGGGCTTGCCCTCGAGCCAAAGTCAAAGCCGCTTCTTCCCTGCTTGGTCTCTCTTCCCGGGTCCGTCTCTCAAATTCGCATTTTCAGATAGCTCGTTCCTCTTAAAGGAAAAACAGTGACAACAAATTCAAAATTCTTTTTTAATTTATTTATAGAAACCTTTTTTTTTTTTTTTTTGGTGTTGAAGGTGTCCAGTTGAATATAGTTTCTGTGTTGAATCGATGCAATGATGATGTGTATGCTGATAATGAATCAGCTTGCAGATTAGCACAATAATGGTAATGTGTATAGCACATTAGCACATTTCTGTGTTGAGAGGGAACGGAGAAAGTTTACTGCACACAGTTCACCATTATAAGAGAGTGTATGCAGATAACAGAAAAAAATGAGTGAAGTGGTGAAGAACCAAGTTGAATTTCCTTAGCTTCTACACTCAATCCCTTCTGATTGCCTTCGCAGTTCATAAACAACAATGGGTGCAAAAATCTATTACCAAATTTATCTTTATGTTTATATACTGCAAAAATGCATTGCTGATTGCTGAATATATATGAAAATGGTTTATTTGTATGTAAAATGATGCTGAGAGAAGCCTCCTTAAAACTTCTTTCTGTTTAAAAATAACACTATTAGTTGAGGTTGTTCTTATTTTGATTACTTCAATTTTTTTTTTTTTAATTTGGTCACCCAAAAAGGAAATTGATTAAATTGGTCAAATTGGTAACTCCACTATTACATGGTAATGGAAGACTAACGGAGCATTTTTTATAGGAAAAAAATTGGGTGGCTAAAATAAAAACAATCCATATTTAGAGTAATTAACGAGATACTTTACCCTAAATAAAATTTTAATTATAAAGTTAAAATTTACCCTGGATTAGATTGGTTCATGTGTAAAATTCTTTGTTCAAGCTTAATCTAGTCCCGTCTGAGCAATCCACAAGACTTAGGCCTTTTTGGATGAACGTTTACTACTAGTGCGGTACGTTTAGTTTTTTTTTTTGTCTTACGTTACAGTATTATTACAATATATAATCTCACCGTCACCACTGTTTTTACATTAACAGTAGATAAACACACCGTCCATCAAAAAGAGCTTACTTATATTATTGGGCAGGGCCGTGTTTTCTTTTTTTTTTTGAAATACTAATATCTGTTGATTTAAAATAAATGAATTTTTGGTAAGTGAATAAATAATGAGTCTGTAATGTGGTACCATGCAGATCTATAAATACAAATATACCATTCATTGCATTGAATAGCAGCAATAGATTTGATGGTGTTGGGGGAGACCATACCTAGCTGGCTAGTTAAGCTTTGTATGAAATAGTCAGTTGGGTGAGGGAAAAAAGTGTCTAAGTATGGGTGTTTGGGTCCCATGAACCACACCCAAATGTCACAAACATTGAATGAAAACAATGCAAAAATGTGAGCCAACAGAACAGAAAAGGTGAGGGTAGGTGGGGGACCCAAGGCAGAGTCTTTGCCCACAGCTAAGGGTCATTTTAGCATGGGCTATTTGGCTGTTCCCTTACCCACCCATCCACCCACCACACCACACCATTGTTGTGAGCTTAGACCAATCACTCGGTAGATGAATATATCAAAGCGTAACATTAATCTTATTATAGGTTATTATCATATATGTTCTTTTTTATACAATGCTTAGAACTACCCATAGCTCCTCCCAAACACTTAAATAGGAGGATAATACGTTTCAACGCACTCAAACCCATGTCCTCCTACGCTAACAACAATGCCGATGCCAATCGAGTTAAGACTCAATCGAACATTACATTTAAATTTACTATTTATTTATTTTAGACTATACTGTACTATATATCTTTTAGCATACATCTTGAATATATACAATAATATATAAATATAAATGTACTAAAAGATTATAAATATATATATATATATATATATATATAATTCGACAATATTAAACAAAAGAAACCCTAAGTATGGTGGAGCAGAACGATGCTTATGTATATAATTAACTGACATTTATGTAAATTAATATTTTTTAGTGTGTTGAGTGTTTTTTCGAATCGGTTACTGTTTATGGATGAGACGTCGTTGGTAGGTCTTCATGCATGTCAACACGTACCCTATTTTAGGGTTAACACGTGTTTTCTAGAGATGAACTCACTTTCATGGTGATGCGAATTCACTTGCGAATCAATATCGTACGATCTCATAGAAAGATGCGAATATCTCACATGCAAACTCAAGTGTGAACCATACGAACTAAGGGTGAAGATCCAATCAAATAATTGAGTAACAAGCCGATAACAACGAATACCATAATATAACAATAAATCTCAAATTTCAATCTATTGTCTCATTGTATTGCCATCCCAGCCAACTCAACGCTGTCGACAACCAATGGATTGAATCATGGGAAGCAGAAGCGTATGGGTGATTTCCCCACCACCACAGCTAAATGCTTCAAATACAAGTGTACCCTCCTAGGAAACAAATTAATATTATGATGTGAATGTCAATGATTTTCTTCTTTCATGCTCATAAATAATCAATTTAACCTTTAGTTTTTACCCCACTGCTGCCTTTGGTAATAGGCTAATGTTTTTATTTTTTTTCTTTCATACACATAATTAATACATATGTCTTTGGTAAAAACTAAGGAAATGGGTTCATATATTATTTGTTGAATCGATTATTTACAGAGACGTAAAGGTGTTTTTGAATGCATTCAACTTTAAAACTTGAGAAGCTTAAAGGATAAAATTATTGGTGGAATGATGAGTAACATTGAAATCTATTTTTAAAATGGGTTACATCTTGTTGAGTAAGCGATCAAGCACCTAATATCAAGGGTTCACGGGAAAAATGTCAATATTTAATATTAGTTGTGTAATTCAAATATATGTGGGAGGATTCATACCATCAACCTAAAGTATATAGACCCATATCTGTAACTATGGTCCCGTTCAGACCACCAATGATTAAAAAACACACAAAAATATCATGATGTAAGCTTTAATTGAAGTGACAAAATTAAATCATTATAATTTTAAATAAAATAAGGCATTGTCGATGTCTAAAGATCTCAGACTAAGTAAGACCTTAATGTTTTAAGTTCAAATTTTACTCTAAGAAAACATTATCTATAGCTTCTCTCAGAATTTATTTAGATTTGAACTTAACTATATGTTTAATTTTTTTTTTTATCAATTTGATTTAAATTTTAATTATTTGAATAAATATAATATATTATATATTAAATTTATTTTGACCTAAATTTAAATATATCTTGATTTGGTTCTAATTTTTCGAAAATGTGTATTCTCAGAAGGTAAATTAAAATCTAAATAAAGTTATTTAATTTTGGTTGAAGTGAATAATCCGTGATTTTTTATTATTTATTAAAAGTCTTATCACATGCGTATTCACGTGAAAACTACAAATTTAAAACATAGATGTATGTATAAAATACATTGTACATATTAAAATAAAAATTATGAATTGCATCAAAATAATCCAAATCCTATTATATATATATATATTGTTTTTGTTATAATGAAATGATTAAAATATCTTCAAATAATATAACGTATATTAAGTACGAAAAGATATTTTTAATCGAGTTAGTACTCAATTAATTTGTAACACCAACTCAATCAACTTTTTTATTTTTTTATGTTATTCATGTCCACCATCAACATTTTTATTAATAATAGGTATAAATAGATACACAAAGATAATAAATTGTGCATAATAAAATAAAAATATACAAAACAAATCAAAATCAAAATAAAATTTTGTTTGAACAGTAAATTTAAAATTTTATTAATATAATTGGTGAATTTAAATTCTTTTATATTTATATTTTTTGAGTTCTTTTAAAAATAAAAATAAAAATATTAAAATACTCTCTTAATTATGAAAAATATTTTTTATAACTTAATTTAAAAGAAAATTTTCATAATTTAGCACTAACTCAATATTTTATTAATTATATATAAAACAAATATACTTGTAATATTGACACGTCGTATCATCGGACACGTATTATCGGGTAACTCCCTCAAATTTGAGGATGCTTGCATGTTTGCCACGTAATTAATATGGGATCCTCCCTGCTTTTAACTTTTAGCCATGAATTTTGGACCCAAAGCCTCCTTCTTACTATTAGGTTAATCACGTACATCACATGCATTTCGTTCATACATACATACATACATACATACATAGGAGTAATGTAAAAAGGTTGACTTCATCAATATTCAGAAGTTAAAAAAAGTACACAAATAAAAAGATCATATTAGATCCCTTCAAAAAACTTACAAACTGAAATTAACTTGCTTTGCAATAATTAAATATTTAAAAACAATAATCAGATCACCGATCTTTTTTAAACCCATCAATATATACACTTCCATGATCATGTATATATATCATCTTCTTCCTCTACTTCAACAGCTCATTAACCCACCCAAGGTCAACATCATGATCCAAAACCACACCGTTTCCATTGTTTTTCTCATCATCACCACCACCGTTGAAATATTCCCCAGAACCAGAAGGACTTACCATTGAAGGAGCTCCTTTAAACGAAACATCAAGCCATGGAATGTTTGTATTTGCAGTAGGCGCCACTGGTGAAGTTACTTCCGACAAATTCATGGTCCCTAAACAACTCATTACTTCCTTTAACAAAGCATCATCGTAACTGGTTGTCATTTCGGTTCTAAATTTGCTAATACGATCACTACAGTACCTTGGTGTTCTTTGCTGGTGTTTTAAGGGAGATAGAGGCGGTGACAGGGATGGGGATCTCGAGAAATGAGATAAGCCCAAGAGAGTACTTGTCGGGGACAACGACGACGGTGATGTAACGGACCGGCAAAACAAGCAGCAATGGTTATAGTTCTTGTCAGGGTTTTTATACTTCAATGACGGTGGTGATTCTGGCAAGAGACGAAGCTCACGTGACGAATGAGCAAAGAAACAAACCTTACGCTTGCAATTCTTACCATCTTTACAAGCTTCGGTTCTGTAACGTGTAGGGTGTAGCCAACACTCAAACACTCCATGAGCGAACTCACAGTCATCGCCGCGAGGGCAACCACCGCCACGGCGGTAGTCAGAACAGATGGTGGAGGAGTAACGGTACCGAGTAGGGTCACGACGGCGGGCTTTTTCCCCTGGATGAGCGAAGGGACAGTCAGTCCAGTCATGGCTACGGCTCCTTGTACACCTTCTTACTTTGAACTCGTACATTCGGAAATGGTCTGTGCCGTATGGATCATCGGTGCCGTCATTGTCTTTATTGGAAGGGAGGTATATGTGGAGCCTAGCTTCGTGGTGGGGAAGTTCCATGGCGGCGGCGTTGTGGCAACAATGGAGTTGCTTTTTCCTAGGAGGGATGTCAAGGTCCTTGAAAGACAATGTTTCGGAGGTGAGATGGTGTGAAGGGTCATAAAGAGTGGTCATGGGTGAAAGCAAAGATGATTTTCTTTCAAAGAAGATGAATGGAGAGAGAAGCATAAAGTGTTGAGTGATAAGGGGACATATGGGTTGGGATGGGGGACTTGGATATTTATAGGGGCCATGGGGTGTGGAATGCTAATATATTATTATGAAAATTTTCAAGATGGTAAATAAATTGAAACCTTATTCTGATAATTATATTAGGGTTTTGATTAAATTTAAAATCGAGTTGTGTATTACTTCGAAATTCTTATGTATATCTAGAATCATTTCAGGGTTTTGATTGAATTTATAGTTGAGCTATATATTATTTTGAAATTTTTTGATATCCAATAATCATATCAGGGTTTCAACTGAATTTGAAGTCAAGACCGATCAAACTGGTGAAAAAGAGAAATAAAACTCTTATCTTTATTTTTTTTTCATTAATAAGATTTAAATAAAAAACCTTATTTAAAGGATATCAAGCTGCTTATCTTTCGACCCAACAAGCGTTGGTTTTATATTATAAAGAGTGTGCGTGACATTGGATTACTGCAAAATTATTTTAGTTATAGGTTTTATTTATATAATATCCGCTCATAATATTCCTAACCCTTTAAATTAGAGAGAGAAACGTTTAAACATATTCGAGCTTATATTCTCCTTATTAGAATAATAATAATTGGGTCGTTGTATTTTATATATATAAAAAAGAAATATATAACTATTTATCTTTAAGTTGAAAAATTTACGGTGTTAAATGTATATTAATAAAAATGATGTTATACCTCAAAATGATATAAATATCAAACAAAATTTAAGATTTCACACGGTATAATTATATTAATAAGCTTGAGAATTAAATTATTAGAGTATTAATGATAAAATTTGATAAGAGTTTTAATGTTTTTCAAATAATAAATAATTGGGATTCAGTCTACTACTACTAATAATGAGAACCTGGAAGAGAAGAAAGGGCATGGGGATGAGGAGGGGTGGGAGGCGTGGCAAGGTATAATTAGGGATAAGCATGCAGAAAGGGAATCGTGGCAGCATCAGAAAGCACAGCAAAGCAAAGAGATGCCGTGTGTTGGCTGATTACGGAAAGCCGCGTGTTTAAGAATAGTTTTGGATTTTTGCCCTTTTTAGGGGGTTGGGCTTTGATGTGCCCCTGACATTGTCATGCCCTTTGGAATTTTGGGATCAAAGTCTTTCCTCCATGTGGCCTCCTTATACTTTGTCAAATGTCAAATGCAACTATTCTATTATAATAATAAATTAATAATATTTTTTAATATGATCAAAGTTTAAGTTTACATTTCATGGCGGATTGAGTGTTTTTCTGTGTATTCTTTATATGGTAAGATTATATATTTATATGATATGAATATTGTTTATTGATATGATATATTAGATAGATTTTATGCACATCAACTTGTATTTTATTTTAGACTTAACACGTGTTTTATACAATTTCATGCGCGATCCCATGTGTGATTTCGTAGGAGAAAGTAAGTACCCCTCCTGCGAACACTTAGAATCATAATAGCTCAATATGTGAACCGTTTAGGATCCGACCCAGATCCATTCGGGTTGTGGGCAAGTAATAGCAAGTATCATCACAGTCTTATCTCAATTGGCATCAGAATTGTTGTTAGTATAGGAGGACGTGAGTTTGGGTGTGTTGAAGCGCATTATCCTTTTATTTAAGAATTTGATGGATTATGGGTAGTTCTAAGCATTGTATCAAAATGAATAGATATGATAATAACATTTAATGAGATTAATGTTAATAAAAGTTCACATTTAAAGAAATAAAAATATATAAATACTCAATGTGGTGTTTATGTTATTTTTAAGGTCTAGTGTGATATATGCATTTGATAAAAGTTATACATTTTTGTACTTGAAGGTAATAGTGTTAGTTAATTAATCCTAAAACCCGAATTAATTCACATTTATTGGACTGTATTTGACAACTTAGACGTAAACTTAAATATATTCACGATTAACATTAAATTTATTTTATTAACAAAATATTGGAAAAAGAATTTCAAACCTAATAGTATTAGCAATTAACATTAATCACATAATCTCTAAAACCCAAATTAAATACTATAAAATTAACATTGTTACTTTTAAGTATCAAAATATGTAACTTTTACCAAATACAAGTGCCTAATTGGACCAAAAATAAATAGAGAGAGACTTTATGAAATATAAAACATTAATTCTATGTTTGATTACTAACCTAATAATGTAAGACATATTTTAAAATAGTTAGATATAAAACAAAGAATAATTAATATAAATTTACACTTGAAATTAAAAAGATATGATAAAAAACTTTTGTAAAAAATAAGATCTATTTAAAATAAGAAAATAATGCGAATAACTAAAAATCATCAATTAAAATTAGTTTATCGCTAAGTCACAACTACAACATGTGGAAAAATAAAATTCTCCACCGAACGTAAAATAATTATTGCTTGAATTTTGAATTCTGGAATACTTAAATTTGATTCTTATGGTGAATTCTGAACAATTCTATTTATTTATTTATATTTTATATTAGTTTGATTTTAGTTTATAATATTAGTAATTGTATGGATCGTATTTGTGAATTCGAGATCTAATATGCATTTAGGTATGAACTCGAAGGAATTGGAAATTAATTAAATACATATTCATACTTATAAGTTTTAAATTTTAATAAATATTATCATCTATTTTTTTTCTCTTCTCATAAAAGTAACATTTTTAAGCTTAAAAAAATTATCAAATTGAGAATAAAAATGGTTTGTGGGGAATTATGCACTCGGACATTGTTGTTGATTTATGTTAGGAACCTCAATTTATAAACTCCATAAACTTTAGTTTTTTATATTATTATAAATAAACACTTGAAAAATCAATAATGTTTATTGTTTTAATTTAACTAGTAATTAGATTATGCTCTCACTCACATTTTGAGAAATTCATTTTCCATAAAATATTTCAAATCTGGCAAACAAACAGAACAGAGATGAAAGATGTGAATTTTTATTGACAAATATCCTCCTGATATGGAGGCGCAGTATTTGTACACGTATTATCGGACACTATTATTTGTGGTGCCCTAATATTTGAGAATGCTTGCATGTTCGCCACGTAATCACCCCATATTTCTTCCAACTCGTTTAAGCATGATTTTTGTACCCAATATCTCGTTATTTTTATTAGGTTAATCACATACATCACATGCAATTCATGCATACATACATGCGTGCATGCTTAAGGAGAAGCAAAGTTTTGTCTTCATCAATATTTCATAAGTTAAAGAAGCACATAAATAAAAAAGATCATATCAGATCTCCTCAAAAAAAAGCCTTACAAATTGAAATTAACTTGGTTTGCAATATGAAAATATTTAAAAACAATCATCAGATTAGCAATCTTTTTAGACCCAATCACACATAAGGTATGTACACTTTGAAGATCATATATATCATCTTCTTCCTCTACATCAACAGCTCATTAACCCACCCGAGGTCAACATCATGATCCAAAACCACACCGTTTCCATTGTTTTTCTCATCATCACCACCACCATTGAAGTATACACCAGAACCGGAAGGACTTACCATTGAAGGAGCTCCTTTGATTGAAACATCAAGCCATGGAATGTTTGTATTTGCAGCAGTAGCCATTGGTGAAGCTACTTCGGACAAATTCATGGTTCCTAAACAACTCATTACTTCCTTCAACAAAACATCATCGTAACTGGTTGTCATCTCGGTTCCAAATTTACTAATACGATCACCGCTGCACCTTGGTGTTCTTTGCTGGTGTTTCAAGGGAGATAGAGGCGGTGACAGGGATGGGGATCTCGAGAAATGAGATAAACCCAAGAGAGTGCTTGTCGGGGACAACGACGACGATGGTGATGTAACGGACCGGCAAAACAAGCAGCAATGGTTATAGTTCTTGTCGGAGTTTCTGTATGGCGGTTGTGATTCCGGCAAGAGACGAAGCTCACGTGACGAATGAGCAAAGAAACAAACCTTACGCTCACAGTTCTTACCATCTCTACAAGCTTCGGTTCTGTAACGTGTAGGGTGAAGCCAACATTCGAACACTCCATGAGCGAACTCACAGTCGTCGCCGCGAGGGCAACCACCGCCACGGCGGAAGTCAGAACAGATGGTGGAGAAGTATTGGTACCGAGTAGGGTCACGGCGGCGGGCTTTTTCACCTGGATGAGCAAAAGGACAGTCAGTCCAGTCATGGCTACGGCTCCTTGTACACCTTCTTACCTTGAACTCGTACATGCGGAAATGGTCGGTGCCGTATGGATCATCGGTTCCGTCATTGTCTTCATTGGAAGGGAGGTATTTGTGGAGCCTAGCTTCGCGGTGGGGAAGTTCCATGGCGGCGGCGTTGTGGCAACAATGGAGTTGCATTTTCCTAGGAGGGATGTCAAGGTCCTTGAAAGACAATGTTTTGGAGGTGAGATGGTGTGAAGGGTCATAAAGAGTGGTCATGGGTGAAAGCAAAGATGATTTTCTTTCAAAGAAGATGAATGGAGAGAGGAGAATAAAGTGTTGAGTGATAAGGGGACAAATGGGTTGGGATGGGGGACTTGGATATATATAGGGGCCATGGGGTGTGGAATGCTAATATATTATTATGAAATTCTTAGGTATTTGATAATTATATTAGGTTTCTATTAAATTTAAAATTGAGTTGTATATTAATTTTGAAAAATTTCGGTATATTTAATAATTATATTAGGGTTTTGACTAATTTTGATGTTGAGCTGTGGATTATTCTGAAATTTTCTGGTATTTGGTAATTATATTAGTGTTTCGACTGTGTTTGAGGTCGGACTCTATACTAATCTAAAATTTTACGGTATCCAATAATTATATTAGAGTTTCAATTAAATTTGAAGTAAAGATAGATTAAGCTTTTAAAAAGAAGGAACAACGCTTTCCTAGCTCTGATTTTTGCTGATCAAAAAATTTTACTTGAAGAGAGATCATTTTGACCCAACAAACATTGATCTTATGTTACAGAGTGTGTGTGACAGATACAGATTCAATTAGATTAGTGTCAAATCATTTTAGATTTAGGTTTAGGTTTTATTTATGCCATGTTTATTTCTACTCATACTATCTTTAAATCCTTAAATCAGATAAAAAAACGCTTAAATACATTCGATTCTATATTTTCTTTGTTTTCATAATGAGAATTGAATCATCATATTTTGTATTTCATTCATGTTAGTCAAATTTTATGTAAATAAAAATAAATGTACAACTATTTGTTAAAAAACTTGACGATGTTAAATATATATTAATAAAGATGGTGTCATACTTGAAAATAATACAATACCTAGCGTGATTATTACCTAAAATCATTTATATCTCCTCTTTCCTCTTTAAATAAAAATATGATACGTTTCAACGTACTTAATTTCTGTATTGATAATTACATCAACAGCAATCAAACTGATATTCAATCCATTTTTTTAACTATTATTTAAAATAATGGGGCACTGGAAGTGATTAAAACAATGAGAAGAATCTGGAAGGGAAGACAGGGTATGGGGGTAAAGGGAGGCGTGGCAAAACATAATTAGGGATAAGCATGCAAAATGGGAGTCGTGGCAGCATCAGAAAGCACAGCAAAGCAAAGAGATGCTATGTGTTGGCCGCTTACTGAAAACCCTGTGTTTGAGAATAGCTTTGGATTTTTGCCCTCTACAGGGGGGGATGAGCCCTGACATTGTCATGCCCTCTGGCATTTTGGGATCCAACTCTCACTCCATGTGGCTTCTTTATACTTTGTCAAACGTCAATTGCAACTATTCTTTTATAATAATAATTTAATAATACTTTTAATATAATCAAAATTTTAAGTTTACATTTAAACAAATAAAAAGTATATATAAATATATCCATCTCTAAGTATGATTGGTTTAAGATGGGTATGGATAGACGGTGAAATGCAGTGCAAAATGTTTAGTTTATTTTTTTTTTTTACATTACAGTATTTAATCTTATTGTTATCATTATTTTTACAATAATTGTAAGTAACTGCACTGCCTATCCAAGTTCATTCTTAAATAAATGGTCATGGTATTTTAATATTTAGGTTAAAGTTTTGTCATTAACAATCGTAGTGTATTGGTATTCAATAATAATATGTAAGGTTAAATTATTATTCGGGGTTTGAACTTGGTAATTTTTTTTAATGTTGGGGATTGAAAATTTTTTCAAGTTAAGTTTTAAATTTGACAATTGTTCTCGTATTAAGGTTTGAATATTTTTTTGTCTAAATTAATATTTGAACTTGACACTTATTTCCATATTGAAGTTTGAACATCGCAAATGCTCCTATATTATGGTTCGAACGACTGGGGCGTACAAGATTAAATTAAACAAAAAAAAAATAAATTCAAGTCCCAACTTAATTTGAATAAAAAAAAATTAAACCCAAAATAAGAAAAATTGCGAAGTTCAAAACTTAAAAAGTAATTTAACCTTGAGCATGTGTTATGTTATGGATATATTTTGTTTAGTTATTCTTAATTTTTGTCTTGTTCTTGAGCCATTATGTTTTAGATTGATTTGATTTTGTAGTATTTTATTCATATAATTGTGAGTGTACTATATTTATAATAGTAAAACAAATTTAAATTTAAAATTAGAAGGATGATAAGTTTATTTTTTTGGTAAAAATAATACCTTTCCAAAATAAGTACAAAAAAATCTTTCTATTACAAACAAGTGATACGAGTGATTAAAAATTATCTATTATAATCAATTTATTGTTAACTTATGATTAAAACATGCGAAAAAATGATACTCTTATCAGACGTGACATAATTATTACGGAGTCTTGAGTATATAAACATAAAAATTAAAGATAATAAAAAAGCAAATGTACTTTAATGTATTTTAAGGTATAAACAAAAATTACCTTTTCCTGTATTTGTTTTTTAAAATGATTATTATTTTTTGTCCATGTAGTTGTGAATTTTGGACCATGCATGCATCTCTCCTTGTATACGTTTTCCAACTTTAGCTTTTTCATAATGGATGTTTAAATTAGTTAATTTTGTTAATATTTGCCTTTGGGAATTTATATTTTTAAAAATATTGTAATTATATATAGTATTTATATTGGCTTTAAAATTCATATTTATAAGATGGAAAATTCGAAAAAATATAGTTAGCGTTTAGGTTTATATTTTTATTTAATTATTATAAATCAAATCATTCAAAGTATATGAATAATAATTTGTAAATAAAATGAAAAGACAAACAAATTTATAGTTTCAACTATTTTAATTAGTTAATTTAATTTACTTTAATATATAAATACATAATGTATGTATATAAAGGGTAGTAGTCTTCATATAAATCTTCTTAGCATATTTAAATCCTGCAAAATGGCACAACACTTTCAGATACTGAAAGATAAATAGGTATAACTAAAACTGTATAAAACTCGAATTATTTATTCAAGTTGATACTTAAAAGAGATTAAATAAAAATTATAAAACTGAAAATTAAGCTTAAACATAAAAATTAATTTACATAAAATATGAGTTAAAGTTGAACTTTAATAAATATACTATTAAATTTAAATCATGTAAAACAATTTAATGAATATATTTTTATATAATTTATTTCACCACATGACAGGTCATAATATAGTAAATATATTATGTAATTTATATCATACAAAAAATATAAATTATTATAATATAAATATTAAAAAAATATGATTTTTTTTTCATGTTTACAAATTTAATAATAATATATATATATATATATATATATAATTATCGCTAATATATTAAATAAAAACTAATAAATTTTTTATTAAAAAATATGATTGGGCTTAGACAATCTTGAATTGACCATTTATTAATATGGGTGGGTCAGAAAATATTTAAAGCTCATACTTTGAGTTTGATTAAACCAATCATGAATATCTTTAGGTATAGTTTTCTAGAGGTGTTTATTGATTGGAAAGCCCACCTCACCTAATTGCCGAGTTTAAAAAGTTTACTCATTTCAAATACATTTGAATTTGTGCACAAGTGAGGTGTGTTACCTGTAACAATCCATGGCAATAGAAATCGGAAAACTGAAGTGAATATGACATTCTCGAGACAAAGATTGGATTCGAGAAGCAACATATGGAGCATTCATTGTGTAGGCCAAATCTTCAATGCATTGGCATATGTTTCCCGGACTCTTATCATTGATTTTTGCCATTTGGTTGAGCACTTGAAGGCCACTGCAACACCGATCCGTCGGACTCGAGTCGAGTTCAACCAAGTATGTTACGCATGGGATGAAGTTATCCGCCACTTTCGAGCAGTCATAGCTCGATTGTCCGACCACCGATCCGATAATCAAGAAAAGAACGGTGATGCCAGCAAAAAGATGAGACATTGGTGTGGTTTAAAAGATTGGAAATCAGGTGGTGGTGGGTTGAAGAGATGGGATTATAATAGTAGGATTGGCCTAAAATTTTATAACAGGTAAAGCTCATGCTCCATGGATTACTCTTACTTCTTGGGATTTTATTTTATGTTATTTAAGTTCTTGATTTACATTTTAATTTCTATTTTTAAATAAATTTGATTAAAATGTGTTTTAGGTATTTGTATTTTTCACAAATTTAAATTTTAGTCCTACTTTTATTTTTTATATTTTAAAATTCAGGTCTAGCACTGTTATTTTTATGTTAAATTTATTGATGCGATATTTTAAAATTTTAAAAATTCCACTAGGTAGCAATGTAAATAAAAAAAAATGCCATTATAATGAACTTGAATTTAACAAAATAATTTTAATAGGGTTAAAAGTTTGACTTGAATTTTAAAATATAAAAAGTAGAAGGATTAATTCCTAAAAAAAAAAGTGCAACGACTAAATTACAAATTTACAAAAAATATAAGGATGTATGATATATTTTAATCGATAATTTTTTAAAAAACACTAAATTATGATACATACATGATGTAAATATGATTGAAATAGACCTATTTTTTTTTTTATATGAAAAAGACCTATTCACTAATATGATTGAACTATAGTAAATTATTTATTTATTTATTCTCTTTAGGTGGATGGAAAACTTATTGTTTATCAGAAAATGAATTTAACTTAATTTAGAGTTATCCTAAAATGTCATGAATTTTCGTGTCATATTTATTATATTGTTCATTTAATGCATACTTAAATAAACAAAACTAATTTATATATAATATTGATTCTTTTTATTATCAACCAATTAAACTAACTTAAAATTAATTAATTGTGATTTTTCAATTATAATTGTATGTTTTTTAGTTTAAGAAATGAAAAGTAAGTTGAATAAATTTAACTATTTTTAACCAAATCGAATCAAATAAAAAAAATATTATATTAGCAATAGAAATAAAAAAAATTCTAAAATCGAGATTATAAGTGTAGCATTGGTCTTTGTATGTTAGCTTTGATTCGTCTTATTTAGAATATTCTTTCATTAGAGTAACATTGGTCTTTCCGTTATATTCCTAAAGAACAAAATCAAGTTGTTGATTGTTTAGCCAAATAAGCCTTTTCCATAAGAGATGAACTGCAAATTTTTGACATCGCACAAGAGGTTGTCGGACATCTTCTTCATATAGACAATATGAACGGTTTTTTACCTGTTGAGAACTCTTTTATGTAGAGAACTAGTTCCTATTTTTATTTCACAAAAAAAAAATACACGTGGTCAAATCATTTCATCAATATATTAATTTTTAATAATAAAAATAAATAAAATTATTAACAGAAATACCAATTGACACTTTGATCTAACGTAAATAGATTAATTTATTCACTTTTAATACAGAAGTCTTTATGATATTTTTATCATGCTTACACTTGTTTGTGGGTTAGTGCATGTCTTAACTCAACCCAATTTGCTCGGTTGATTTGGACTAAACTGATCCAATCCGACTTAAATTTAAATTAAATAATTTTATTATTTTAAATAATAATAATATATTTTAATGAATTGAGAAATATTATTTAAAATCGAGCCTATACTTGACCTGACCATAAAGACCTCCAATTCTACCGGTGAACCCAAACTCAACCAAGACATGTGCGGTTTCATTCGTACAGTGTCTTTTATGCAAATAAAATAATTAAAAAGAAAATAAAATGAAACGGCAAGCCTTGGAGGCCTAAAGAGCGTGCGGAAGTAGCCGTTAGAAAGACAAGAAACTAATGGTTTAATTCTGATTTAAGTCTCTCTACTATTCTAAAAGTTATAATTTAATCCTTTATTTCAATTTAACATATTTTAGTATTCTACTATTATAAACGTTATTAGTAAATTCAAATTGATAATATCATTAGCTACTGCCATTAAAGTAATGATAAGATTCTTTTATTATTATTATTATTCGATTGTACAGTCAATTATATTCAATCAACAATAAATTTAAATGTCAATCAATTGCTTAAGGTTGTTTTTTAAAACATAAAATTTCACAAATCACTTTAAAAACAATAACTAATAATATTATTGCTTGACTGTAAAAAACAATATTAATAATTGAAAAATTATTTATCACACTAACAATAAAAAACTTTAGATTCTACAAACAAGGTTTAATGGGTTACACCCAGACTAATGAAACAATGACATTGTTAGCAAAAGTTGAGACCCTAAGTCCTTGAATACCCAAGTTTGCATCTCAACATATACAATTGATATGTAAGTCTCCAATCCTGTCACATATAATAGTTATCTGTAAGTTTTAGTCTAATCATATTCTCTATGTGTGCTTTGTATTAGTTTGATTATACTTTATTGTTCGAACATATATTTATACTTGTAAACTATAAAAAATAAATTACACCCTAAAAAGGGTGTAGGTTTAGGATGTAATTAAAAAATTTTCCACTTACAGTCTATTAAGTGAAACACCAAAATATATGTAAAATGAAAGTAAAAAAAACATATTTTCTAAAATTTTACATAGTAAAGGGACTAACATTAGAATTAGACCATATTTGCCATAAACCCGACCGTTAGACCACCTTCCCCAAAATTCAAAAAGAAAAAAAAAAGGAAATCGACCGTTGCATTCCCTCCCCCCCTCCCCAACGTTTAAGTCCATCTTCCTTTCATTTCCTCTTAATTTACTACTACAAAAACAACGGATTTAAAAAAAAAAAAGAAATTCCCATTATCGGAAACTGAAAATCCCCTACCGATAATCCCTTCACCAATTCAACCCCTCCCCCCCTTCCCCTTCCCCCGACAGTGAGAATCTCCCCGTTTTGGAATCCGATGGAGGTATCAACGGCAACTGTAACGGAAACGGTGATCGACGAGTTATATGAGTTCTCGGCGCCGTGTTTCTTCGATTTCACGAAAGGGGAATCGAAAGAAGAAATACGTGATGCCGAGCTTTGGTTCGAAACCGCCTTAAGCTATGCACCTTCTCGTATGTTCTTTTTTCTCTCTGTCTCTATTTTCTTCTTCTTCTTCTTCTTCTTTCTATATACTATTTTATTTCTTTGTGTTTAACCGTTAACCTTCAAAAGTAACAGAATTTAAGTGATTCTAACTCTTTGAAAGATTGTGTGTTCTTTTGGATCATTCTTATTCTCTGTAACTCGAAACGTTTTCGGGAGGTGTTTCTTGATTTTTCTTGGAATTTTAGGGTTTTAATTTTACTGATTAGTGTTTTTTTATTAGTAATTAGTGACTTCTGGTTGTAAATTGATTGATTTTAATTGTTTATTACTGAATTTTTATTTCGAAATTCTAGGGTTCGAGGTCTCCCATTTTCTCTATGCATAGGTGCAATTGATCTAGGGTTTGATCCTGGATTGTTGTGTTTGGTTGCTTAGATCTGATAGGGAAAGCAAAGAAACGTGATTTAATTAAGCTTAACTTCATTATTTTTGTTTTTCTCGAAAGAATTTCTTAATTGAATTTAGCATAATTTAATCAGGTTAGTTCTCAGGGATATGAAGTGTGAATTTAATCATCAATTTATAGTTTTACTTAATACTATATTCCCATATATTATCTGCTACCAAGTAAAACTGTTGCATTTTTATCATAATGCAGCTTTTATGATTAGAATCAAGGCTGGTAATAGAACCTTTAAAATGGAGAGTCTCTGCAATTTCAGTGAAGAAGATCAAATGCAGAAGGTTTGAATTACTTTATATATACCCTTTATTAAATTTCATTATCCTGTAAAGCAACTTCTCTCCTTTCAGTCATGATGATATATATATTATTGCTGCAGGCATCGGGATCATCGGATACAACAGCTCCTAACAGTAACTTAGACGATAAGCCTCAAGCAGAGCAGGTGCCTGATAAAGTAAAGGAAGAAGCTAAACCCCCTCAGGCCAAGGTTGAAATCAAACAAATTGTCACCAAGGTAAAGAGTGGACTTTATTTTTTATTTTTTAATCATTCAGTATTGTTTTTGTTTAGTTTTTATGTATTCTCATGATTTAAATGCTTTGCAGATTGCTAATGATAATAAAGAGAAGGTAAACATAGGGACTGTATGTGCTCAAGAAAATGAAAGGTTTGTCCTTGGGGTTTTGAAAAATTTTTCAATGCTAACTGAGTTCTGTATGAATAATTTGGTTCTCATTATCCTGTCTTTGGTTCCCTTCTGTTGAACTTTTAGTGCCCTAGCCAAAAAATCACATTTAAATGGACTTGGTGATGAAGAGAAAAGCAAATTCACTGTGCAAGTAGATACTGAAGCTTGCACTCCTAAACCATCGATGAATTCTCAGAAAAAACTGGTGAGCGACAAGAAGCATCAGACAGCTAAAAAGATAGCTAGTACGATGCGGAATTCGTCGATGTTGAAGCCGAAAAATAGCAATGCTGGAACACCTAATTTGGCTCAAGAAAACCAAGCCATTAAACGTCAGAAACTAGATGGAGGAAGATCTAAACAGGTGCTTATATGCTCTTCCTTTGTCCATGTTTTTAACTACTGTTATTTTGTAACTTCAATCTAAAGTTTTTCCTTTTTGTTGCTACCCTATGTGCCTCAGATCCTAAATGTAAAGCCCCATAACTTGCCCCACAAGTCAAAGCTTGGTCTTACCAGTGGTAGCTCCAACTTATGCTCTTCTACTCCCAAACCTTCCAACAAATTGGACAGAAAGGTTTGTTGTTTCTCTGTGATAATAAGTTCCTCCATTGCATATTTCAACTAACAATTGTGAATTGGTATTGAAATTTGGTTTTTATTTTCCTTTAAGGTTTATGTTCGAGAACAAGCAGCACCATTTGTTTCAATGGCAGAAATGATGAAAAAGTTCCAATCATGTACCAGAGATTTGTCACATCCTCACAGTTCACCAAATGTAAATAAACAGAATCACATCATTTTGGCTCCAACATGGATTTGATACCTAACACATCCTTGTTGCCTTTCTTCTTTCATTAAATTCCTTCTCTACCTAATCAGGATAATGCTGCTACTGTTCAGATACCAGTGCTCAGATTGACAAGGCCTAAAGAACCCCAATTCGAAACAGCACAGAGAATGCGTCCGGTCATGGTGAAGAGCACAGCAGAGCTTGAGGAAGAAATGATGGCTAAAATTCCGAAGTTCAAAGCAAGACCATTGAACAAAAAGGTGTAATGCTTGTACCATCTGGCTTATGTGTAAACTGATCTTTCTTTGTTCTTTACTGTTTAAGATTTTATTTTACCTATACTTCTATTTAATTTGTTTCCCATTTCCTTTTCTGGTGCAGATTTTTGAAGCTTCAACACTATCTTCATTACCAAGAAGTACTCTGAAGACTCCAGAATTTCAGGAATTTCACTTTGAGACAATGGCTAGAGCGAGTAAGAATGCAGAGACATCTTCAGTAGCTTCGACAGAAGTGTCTCGTCAGGTTCGGAGAACTACCTAGCATATATGCGATTCACTTTCATTTGGAACCTTATATAGCTTGCTTACCTTCACTCTTTTCCACTGCCTACAGAATACTCAATGGAAACCTCATCTCACAGAACCTAAAACCCCAGTGCTTCAAACATCTCTAAGGGCAAGACCTATAACGGTCAAAAGTTCTATTGAACTTGAGAAGGAGGAACTTGAAAAAGCTCCTAAGTTTAAGGCAAGGCCATTGAATAAAAAGGTAGCTTTCTCCTTCATTGCAATTCTGCATTGTATGATGTAGTAACTTTGTTTGCTTGAGAAAGTAACCCTAGTTGCTTTTGCCTTGTGTAGATATTTGAGAGCAAAGGAGAATTGGGAATCTTCTGTAACACAAAGAAACAGGTAACTATACCTCAAGAATTCCATTTTGCAACACATGAGAGAATTCCACCACCAGCAGCAGTTTTTGATTTATTTGATAAGGTAATTATACAAATCCACCAAATAGTTCTTATGCTACTGATCTGAGGAAACACTCAGTTACAGGTTTGTTCCTTTTACAGCTTTCTCTGAAATCAGAATCTAGCCATGATCCAATTCCAAGAAACACCATTCCCAATCCATTCCATCTCCAAACAGAGGTATATATATTTGATTTATTTATTTGTTCATGAATGTGGTATATAAGACCAAAAAGGATACATAGAGTTCAGTATTTTATCAAGTCCCCAAAATGTCTTTCAGGAAAGAGGTGCTGAAAAAGAAAAGAAGTTCGTGATGGAAATTATAGAGAAGCAGTTTGAAGAAGAAAGAGCCAGGGTTCCCAAGTCTAATCCATATCCATACACCACTGACTACCCTGTGGTATGTTAATTTTCGTGTGCTTTCATTTAATGTTTTAAGTCAATCATGAATTTTTAGTTAATGTTAGTTAATGGGTGTTATCTTATTCAGATACCTTCAAAACCCGAACCAAAACAATGTACAAAACCAGAACCGTTCCAGTTGGAGAGTCTGGTTAGGCACGAGGAGGAGATGAAAAGAGAGATGGAAGAAAGGCAGAGAAAGGAGAAAGAAGAAGCTCAGATGAGGATCTTTAAGGCTCAGCCGGTTCTAAAAGAGTAAGATTCACATATACATATACATATACACATATACATATATTAAATCCTTTTCTTTTCATGCAATGTTACGCAGGGATCCAATTCCTGTTCCTGAAAAGGTTCGCAAGCCTCTAACACAAGTGCAAGCATTCGACCTCCATGTCAATCATCGAGCAGTGGATAGAGCGGAATTCGATCAAAAAGTAAATTCTAGTTTCTTTATCCCTTTTGAAGTTTATATATTTTTCCATTCAATAAGCACATTCTTATAATGAATCTTTTTTTTTAACAGATTAAAGAGAAAGAAATGGTTTACAAGAGATTCAGAGAGGAAAGTGAGGCTGCTAGAATGGTATGCATATATATACTCTAAGTCCCCTAAATTTTGTGTTATCAATTCTAGTTCTTGGTGTGAATTAAAACAAAAAATTGTCATAAAACCATTACCAGATTGAGGAAGAGAAAGCAGTGAAGCAACTAAGAAGGACAATGGTCCCCCATGCTAGGCCTCCTCC
Organism: Kokia cookei; assembly: GCA_039519145.1. Lineage (NCBI taxonomy): Eukaryota > Viridiplantae > Streptophyta > Magnoliopsida > Malvales > Malvaceae > Kokia > Kokia cookei. Next base: position 1,308,503 of record CM076899.1, on the reverse strand, counting down.
CAAGTTTGATCATCCTTTCTGCCCACAAAAGTAAGAAAAAAATACATGGCAATTGGTGTATATTGTGTTTATGTCGATAATTTGCTTTGAGACATTCGTATATTCGTGCCATGTTCGTGTTTTGATGGTGTATGATTTGGTCAGGTCTTCCAAGGAAACAACAAAACCGAGATCGCCACACCTACGAGTTCTCCAAAGAATAGAAAGGAAGAAAACAATCAGTTCACTCGCCACACCAACTTCGAGTCCCGCCACTCTTATGAGGTGATTTTGGTTTCAGGAAACCAAGTCATCAGGTTGGCGTCATCATGGCCGAGGGGATTGTTCAAGAACTTTTGAACCCCTTGTGAAATCAACTCATGATCCACTAACTATGACATTTTGCAGATTCATTTGTGCAACTATGTACACTTTTTGAACTCATATTATGTACTTAAAATTTCAGTAATGAAGAACAATGAAAGTAGACTCCAAAACGTTCTTTTGTTACCATTTTAAGTCATGCGAACATGACATGTTTTAATAAACATAAAACGTTCTATGTATTTCTGTTGGGTGATTTATGAATAAATTTAAGATTATTCGGCTTTTGAATAAATCGTTTTAATTAATTCAAATTAGTCATACTAACTTAAACCAGCTATTTTTTTTTAATTTTTAAAAAAAATCCTTAAAAAGTTAAAATATTAATACTTTTTCAGGGTAAAATTTACATGAAGTTACTACTAAGATGTATTTTGTAAAAATTTTCTACCCAAAAGGAATCATGATGACTAAACAAAATGAAAAATAATTATGTTTTGGAAATTGAAATAATGAAATAAAAGAAAATTTTAATTAAAAAGAAAACAAGAAATTTAGATGATTGTAGCATGATGAAATTTTGTCATCATTTTTAATTAAATCTTAGTTGATAAAAATAAACTGAATATGATATATTTTTTATAATTGAATTCCACTAACAGTTAAATTTTTTGAATCAAATCAATTTAAAATTTAAATAATTTGAATTTAAATCATTTCATATTTTAATTTATATATATACACATTAGTTCTTGTATGGTTTAATTATGCCTCATTTCCTTATACCTTTACGAATTTTCGAAATTTATTTCATTAACTTGAAAATAAAAATAAATGTATTTACATTTTCAAATTTAACGAAAACCATTAACAACGCAATTCATTAAAAATTAAAATTTTAAAAAGTAAAAACATAAAGGACTAAAATTTCAAAAACTCGAACAATATTACAAATTAAACTGACTGATTAAACCTGTTAAGAGGCATGTTTGTTGTGAATGGTGCACCATTGTCTGATTAAAACATGATAGAGCATTGACTGAAAGCATGTAATTTTGTTTCTATTTTCCCTTGAGTTCCAAGCAATGTTATCCCTCTGATTTTTCTTCAGGTGGTCTAAACCTGTCTTTCTCCTTCTCCACTTCTAACAACTGCAATTTCTCCCCATGGAAGGAGATAAGTCCTTATTAGCGTGCGCCTCCTCTTCCATTTCCCCAATAATTACGACGTTACGATTTCTTTATTTATTTATCGTAATTGATTATGAATTACTTTATCCATAAAATAAACTATGAAAGATAATAGATAGCTTAAGTATTTACGAGAATGAATAATAAAAAGTTGTGATATCTTAAAAACTAAAGAGATTATTTGAACAAGTTAAGATCATTGCCTACCTTCCGATTCCGTCTATGAACATTCCTTAGCTGAATCCGTTTCATTTTTGTAGATAAGGAATTTGAATGCTTAAATTTATTATTCAGACTCAATTTTTACAGATATTTAATGAATAATTTTATTAGAATTGATTAATGGTTTGGTCAAAGAGTTAGTGGCCAACAATGACCAACATTCCTTGAACTTACGACCCAATGAAAATTCAGTGTAATGTGATGCAAAATCGTACCATTTTGTAATGGTTAACTGTCACCATAAAATAGGGTTGGGATGTCCTCTTCTACCATAAACAAATCAATGTCGATTTGATTATATAAATCATATATAAAAATATATTAGATATAATAGAGATATCGAATTCACGTAACAAGCATAATTATGATGATAAATTTATAGTTATTTGATCGTGTATTGTTTGTAATTGAGTTATATTTGTACTTTTTATTGTATCTATAATTGTAATAATTGCAAAGGCTCCATATATATATATACCGTTCAAATTTTGATCCAAATCTAAAAATTTGATTAACTCCAACCCTGATATGATTCAATTCAATCTGACGATTAAAGGTGAGTTTAGTGCGTTTAGTTTACTCTTTGTCTCACGTTACAGTACTTAATCTCACCATCACCACCATTTTCATATAAGTCGTAAGTAAATATATCGCTCGTTTAAATTCCATCTTAAAAGTCAATAACCCTAAAATGATTCAAATACGCAACTCCAATGATCTACACCCGAAATCTAACCAGAACAACATGATTAAATAGGAGAAGAAAGCCTTCTCTCGTGAAAACGAAAGACATTTTTTCCTACATAAAAACCGAGTTCGATCAACGAAGCATCCACCAAAAATAACAATGGCTTCAACTTTGTATTCTTCATTCATCGTTTCCCATACCTTGCTCCTCTTTCTACTCCACCTCTCTTCCTCCTCCGCCGCTACGCACCACCACCACCACCACCACCACCGTCCACTGCCTCCAAACCCAAAGCTCCAACAAGCTTACACAGCCCTCCAAGCTTTCAAAAAAGTCATCTACTCCGACCCCAACAACGTCACCACAAACTGGGTCGGCCCCGACGTGTGCAAATACACGGGCGTGTACTGTGCACCACACCCTCACGACAAAACCATCAAAGTCGTCTCCGGTATTGACCTAAACGGAGAAGACATCGCCGGTTACCTCCCCGACGAACTCGGCCTTCTCACCGACCTCGCTCTTATCCACCTCAACAGCAACCGCTTTTGTGGCATCGTCCCACAAACGTTATCCAATCTCTCTCAATTATTCGAACTCGATTTAAGTAACAACCGATTCGTCGGCCCTTTTCCAACCGTCGTCCTTTCTTTACCTTCACTTAAATATCTCGATATCCGTTACAACGAGTTCGAAGGGTCATTACCGGCTCAACTATTCGCTAAAACCCTCGACGCCATCTTCGTAAACAACAACCGGTTCTCTAACGTGATACCGAGCAATTTCGTCGCTAGTTCGGCTTCGGTTGTCGTTTTCGCCAATAACAAACTCGGCGGCTGTTTGCCGCCGAGCATTGCCAACTTCGCCAACACGTTAGAAGAGATTTTATTGATCAACACCAGCTTGTCGGGTTGTTTGCCGCCGGAAGTGGGTTACCTATATAAACTGAAAGTATTGGATGTTAGTGATAATAAATTGGTCGGTCCAATACCTTATAGTATTGCCGGATTAGCTCATTTGGAGATATTAAACTTAGCTCATAACATGATGAGTGGGATAGTACCTTCGGGTGTTTGTGTTTTGCCTAATTTGAAGAATTTCACGTTTTCTTACAACTTTTTTTGTGAAGAAGAAGGGATTTGTGGGAATTTGAGTTCGAATGGTGTCGCTTTTGATGATCGCCGGAACTGTTTGCCGGAAAAGCCGAGGCAAAGGAGTGAGAAAGAGTGTGAAGCGGCGCTTGAACATCCGGTGGAATGTTTTGATTACCATTATGGTGGTGGTGGTGGTTCGATTGCGATTCCGCCGGCTATGGTGCCGGCGGCTACACCGGTGTTATCACCTGCTATGGCTCCGGGACATGCATAAAAGGATTTATATTTAATGCACGGTATTATAATATCATCACATCAAAATATAATAGTAGATTTGCGAAAGGTGGCATTAGCTAGTTGATTGAAAATGTATATATGTATATATATATATCAAATATGATATTGTGTGTAGACATGCAAGATGGTTAAACAATAGTGAAAGAATAAGTTACAAGATATTTCAGGATTTATATTTTGTTAATAAATCAAATGGTGTTGTTTTACTTGAAATAAATAGTTTGAATTTATTTTTTTCGGTTGATTGTAATGTAAGTTTTGATTGTACCAAAAGAATATATATATATATTGATTTGAGTTTGTAGGAGGTGGATAAAGAGTTTGTAGGGGTGGGGAAAGGGACGGTGGGGGAGAGAGAGAGAGATTAATTTTTATTTTATTTAATATAATGTGATTATATTTATTTAATGTTAACATTATCTTGTATATAGGGAAAAAATTTAGAAATATAAGGATTAAATTGTATTTTTTTTTTATTTTTATCATAAAAAATGAGTAAAATTGTAAATTTCAACTATAATTTTTGGATATGATAAGTGGTTATATATTTTGGGAAGGTAGAAATAGAAATTGTTTTATGGATTCTTCTTGTATTCTAAATTTCAAACTCTGAACTTTGAATCCAAATCTCAAACTCAAAAAATACGAACTTCAAATCTTAAACCCTGAATTTAAAATGTTTCGATGATATAAAAAAATTATTAAATGTTATTAAATATTTTTAAAAAATAGAATAATGTGGTAGGAAGCTGCATAAAATAATTTTTCCCAAAAGTGAGTTCCAGTAACAACAGAGAAGAAAACCATGGGCAACAAAACTACATCAATTCCGATAAACCAAACAAAAATCAAAAGAACCAAAATACACCAAAACCTTTCCTCTCCCAAAGCAAACAAAAGAAAAGTAGAAGCCATAGTTGAGCTCTCGAACCAAAACTGACAATGCAAGCTGACTGTTGAGCTCCGTTTCCTCATCAAGGTAGAACCAGGTCGCAGAAGTTAAGTCGACCGGACCACCCCTCGCCGATATCCGTCAACGGCCACATCCATCCAAAAGAAAGACCCATCTCACCCCAAGCAGATCATGAGCCGCTGTATTGGCAGTCGGATGGATGTAAGTAACATTGCTCAACAAAAGTTTTTCTTTAATGAATCCTTTCACCAGAAAAAAGACCACTAATTTTCGATCTGTCTTCATTGGGTGATTTGAGTTTCTTTAAAAAAAATAACCGTCAATGAGTCGCCTTCAGAAACAACATGCATAAACCCCGGATCTGCTGCAAAAGTCATCGCCTGGGTCGCTGCCACAGCCTCCGCCACAAACGCGTTGGGTATGTACCTATCAGTAGAAGCTAGGACCAGATCTTCAGTATTTCTAATGATTATGTCAGAGCATGATTGTTTAGAAAGTTCATTAAACATTCATATTTATTAATTCCTTTGTTTTTTAATATTAATCTACATTCATACTCCAGGTTCAAGTTTTGAAATCTTGATGATGATGAACAGAAGAAAAATGACTTATGAGTCTCTTTTATATTATGAAATTTGAATTACCGAAATATTATTATTTTATTTAAAATAATATATATATATATATAGAGGAGGTTATAATCTGACATCTTCTGGAACACTTTTAGAAATTCGTTTGAAAACCACCAAATTAGTCTCATCTTTCTCTTCGTCTTTAACGAACCCTCAATCATGTCAACTGTTAGATCGCAGCTTCAGATTCCTTTAGGGTTTCGATTTCTTCCCACCAATAAAGAAATCCTTTCTGACTACCTTAAACCAATCATAAAGGGCGATCCCATACCTTCTGGTGTGATGATGGCGCGCGATATTTATGGTGCAAATCGGGAGCCTTGAAATATTTTCTACCAAGATTCGGCAGAGATTTTCTGGGTTATCAAGAAGTTGAAGAAAAGGAGCAAATCAAGAACCGAAAGAACCGCGGAAGATGGATGTTGGCCCCAACAATATGTCAGAAAAATAAAGAACAAGGACGGCGGCGAAGTCATAGGGTACGATAAATACTTCACAAACACCACCAAGAAAAGCAAGAAATCAAATGGTTAATGGATTATGCATGAGTGCTCTCTGAAAGGCCAAGAAGCTGCTGGTTTGAGTGATTTCGTTATCTGGGAGACTAAGAATAAGGATGCTGCTGTTGTGAGCTCGGATTACGAAGAAAGTAAACGAGAAATCAACAAAAACAAGAAACGTAAGTTGATGGAGGTGCTTGCCTTCTCTGCATGTTTAAACCAGCAACCGACGTTGGCAGGTGTTGATGGCAATCTTGAAGTAAATCATATAAAATTTAAAAATTTAAAATTCAACCAAAAACAAAATTAAATTAATCATGTAAAATATAATCAAATTAAATAAATTGATACTCCTTACTGAAATAATATATAACAATCTAAAATCAATAGCAAAAAATAAATTAAATTGAAAATAGGAAATAAATTAAGTAATAAAAAAATGTGAATTAGAGATAAAATTAAATCGAATAAAGACCCATTGTCAAATTATCCCCAAAAATTAAATATATCGACTTTTGTTTGTAGAAGCTGGATAAAGAGTTTATGGATAATGTTATTAAATTATAGGTAAATTTTTGTTTTTGTTGCTTAATTAAAAAAGTTATAATTTGATTATTAACTATTTAAAAGTTTTTATTTAAGTCATTCGATTATTAATATTGATTTTATATGGCTTTCTTTATTTGTATTGTCTGTACAAATCAAAAGTTTTTTTCTCTTTCTCTTGTATAGTTCAATTCTTTTTCATGAAACAGTTTTGGACGTAACGAATTTGCAAATTAAAATTTTAACAGTTTTTTTCTTCGATCTCCGACATTCACATTAGATCGACTTGGATTTAATATATGTTCTTCTACTCATCGATGGGTATTTATCCACCGCACTAATCGTCAAATCATCACTTGAAGTTCATTGGTGGAATTTAAAAAAACATTAACAGCTTAGTGACTTAAATAAAAACTTCTGAATAGTTCAGTGACTTAAATGAACACTTTCGAATAATTTAATAATTAAATTGTAACTTTTTTTAGTTAAATAATAAAAAAAAAAATTAACTCATGGTTTAATAACTAATGATGTAGTTTACCTTCTTTTTTTTTTTTTTTTTCAGCACTAGTGTCAAAGTTAGGGTTGGTTACTATCGCCACTTTTTTTTCTCTCTTCATTTTGTTATTCCTTTCCCATCCACAGTTACCTTGTTTTTTCCCCTCCACCGCCACTGCTTCCTCCCTCCCTCTCTCATTTTTTTTCCTTTTTTTTTTTTGTTTGCTTTCTCAATGTTTTCTCTCGGCAAAATAATACAAGGGCATCACTAGTTTCTTGGGTGAGGCTTTTGCTAGAGGTGTTCATGTTCTGATCGGGTTAGGTTTGAACCAGACTTAAACATTATATTAATATATTTTATGTTTGTATCTTAAATATAAACTTCAAATTTTGTATATGTCCACCTATATTTGTAAATGGTTAACCTAAATTCATGTTAAACCTCATCAATTTAAAAAAAAAATATTTATATTATATTTAATTTTATAATTAAAATTTTGTATACATTATTTTTTCATTTATTAAAAATTTATAGATAGTGATCTTAACATTTTTTTTAATGTTTAAATTTTATTTATTATTATAGATTTAGTTTTTGTGTTATAAATTATAAAAATATATATAAGTAACTTAATATATTATATTATAGACATACATGGGTCAAACTTCGGTTTCGAATGTTCAAGTTCGATCCGTAATTTAAACATGATTATTTTTTTTTGCCCAAACATGTTTTTTGAGCCCAAACCCTCCTAAATTTGAGCGGGCTTTTAAGCTTGAGTGGATAACTTGATCCATAAACAAATTTAGCTTTTGGTTGGGATCGTTAGACCCATTTTTCTCACCTAAGATTTTTGTTTGGGTGTTTTTCTTGTAGGGCACTCAATCCAAATATCTAGAGAAGAAATTCACTTCCGTTCCTTCCAAATGCCTCTCAACAATAACCTATATCATTGCTTTATATTTTCATCCCTTATCAATCACCCTGTATCTTTTCTTTTCTTTTCTTTTTTTTTTAAATAACCCTCTCTTTTATGGTTAATTTCTCAAGGTATCTAATGGAACGAGTCCAATAACTAATTTTTCGCATTCTATAAGTTCATTAATGGGGTAGATGCTAGTCAGAAGTTTTAAAGCTTCTCCATACCCAAGACAATAATCGAACCCTTGACCACTAGTTAAAGTAGGAGAGACCTTGACATCTCACCTAATTCTCATGATTTAATAAAGACTATTTTTTTTTTGATAATTTAATAAAGACTATTTTTAAACATATTAGATCTTACTTGTTAATGCAATAGGTACGCATTTAATTGCAATTGGTATAATGATAAATTTAGTCTTTAATATTTAAATTTTTTGTCAATTTAATCCTATTCTTTTTTTAGCAAAATTTAATCTTCAACATTTTAAAAAAGTCGAATTTAACCATTGACCTTTCAAAAAGAATCGATTTGAATTTTTTTTAACATAAATAATGACTATAACATTAAAATTTTAAACATGAAAGCCCGCATGACACTACATGTATACTTCATGCTATTTTTTTTTGAATTTTAAATTTACTTTTTTTGAATCTTTTATAATTTTTAAATTATTTGTTGACGTGGTGACATATAAGACAAATAACGTCAAGTTAGAATGAAGGGTATGTGGACTACCATGCAGGTTGTCATGCCAATATTGTTTAAAAGAATTAGTGTTTTAGTTAGAATTTCTATTAAATAGAAGCAATTTGACTCTTTTTCAAATATTGGAAGTCAAATTTAGTTGAAAATTAATAAAAGAACCAAAGTGATAAAAGATGTAAACATTAAAGACTAAATTTATCATTATACTTTTAAATTTTGATTTGTATGTTTTAAATATGTCCAAGTTAGATCCTGGGCTTACCGTTGATACATTAAGGACTCAATTATAACGATTTGAACTGTTGGGACTAATTTAGAATGTTAGCTGTAATTTGTGGACGTCTAATGCTATAAACCCTAAATTTTCACAGTCATCTAACGCTCTAGAAAAGTCCTGAGCCGCTCTCTTTGTTCCTCCAAATAACAAAAAGAATCTAACAATTCGAGTCGCAGCCAGTTCGTCGTAAGCTCATTCTCTTCAACTCTCACTATTCAAAAAATTTAAAATTAAAATGGGGAAATCGGAAGTGAAAGGTACGGTGACGTCGATGTCGTCGATGTTCCCGGCGGAGGAGGTTCAGAAGGCGGCGAAGATGGTGGAGGAGAAGTTATCGGAGAAGCAGAACGAAATGAATCAATTAAAAGAATTCATCGCCGATAACACTTCCCTCATCAACCTCGTTCAAAAACTCCCGGACGAACTCCACCACGATATCATGGCAAGAATTTCAATTTACGATCAATCAGTTTCACACATTTTATACATATTAGTAAAAACGCCAAAAAAAAAAAAGGTTGCTTAGGCCTTTTTTTTTTTTGTATTTTCCAGGTTCCGTTTGGGAAAGCGGCGTTTTTTCCTGGTCGTTTGATTCATACGAATGAGTTTCTGGTATAGCTTTTCGGTTACGCTCTAAATTAGGAGTTTATTTTAATATTTGGAAAGTTTAGGGTTTATGGTTTTAATTAGGAATATGAAATTATTGTTGTAGGTTTTACTGGGAGAAAGTTATTATACTGAAAGAACAGCTAAACAAGCTGTTGAAATTCTAAAGAGGAGAGGGAAATCATTGGAGTCTAAAGTAGATGCAGTGAAGGCCGTAATGCAGGATCTTAAAGCTGAGGCTTCTTTTTTTGATTCCACTGCTTCTGAAGCTGCTGTAAGCTTCCCCCAAATTTCTACTTTGTGTTGTTTATTCATTAAACATTAGTTAAATTGGGCATTAGTATGCTCACTTTTTCTTGTGTGTGCATAGTCTTTACCTGTTACTATGATTTTATTGTTACAGGAGGGTTTTGTGGAGATTAGAGAGTATGAGGAGGATAATTCTACCGAACCGGTGTCTCAATCAGGCAAGTTCACCCGTCTTTTTCTTTTGTTTTCGTTCACTATCACGGTATCGGAACTTTGTAGTCTACTTGATTTAATAAGGATGATACTCTAGCAAACAGATTCTGGACTATGTTTTATGTGAACTTAGTATGCTGGTTGCTTGCATTATCTCTTTTAACATGTTGCATAATATATTGTTCGTTCTTCTTTTGTTAGAACTTCTTTTGTCGAGGTACTTGTTATCATGCAGCCTAATTATCTTAATTGATTCTGATGAAATGATTATTCGTTATTTTAATAAAGTTGAGGAATTTAAGTTGGACAAAACGTTCTCTTTTCAGGTTCACTGGAACTTGAAACTCCTAGTGTGGCTGAAGCAGACAATAAAATGGGTGCATCTGAGGATGATGAATATGCTCGTATAATGTCAAGGTTGGAAGAACTTGAGAAAGAAGAACTTGCAGCTGAAGATATTGAGGAGAATCTTGAGGATGAAGATGAAGATGCTAATGAAGCTGAAAGTGATGGTGATGAAGATGAGTTGACTAAAGCTGCTGAAAGTGATGGTGATGAAGATGAGCTGACTAAAGCTGCTTTTCATAGAAAAAAGGATGAAGGTTACAGTTATCTTGATCATAGTCAAAGATATTCGGAGGTAATGTTGGGACTTGGTGCTTTTTACCTGTTAATACAATTGTATGTTGAATGTCTCACTTATGAAATAGCTTTATCAGTCTCAGTCAAGGAAACAACTACAGCAGTCCAATGGCAAAGAACCAATTGAAGAGATGTCCAATAAATATAAGCATCAAGTTTTAACTAATCAGTTTGCTGTAAGTGATTAAATCTTTGTATGCCTTCTTTGTCTTTTAGCCTTTCTTTGATAATCCTTCTAAGTTATTGATAAATGAATCCTGAAGCCTGATTTCTGTATATTTGAAATGCAGTCTACTGGATTGACAGAGGAACCTGTTACAAAAGGTAACTATGGTTATGTTTCTGACTTATGCATGTGGTCGATCATGTAAACTCAAGAAGGGGAAGGATATTATCTTATCTACTGGTAGATGAGAATATCATTTTGAGTTTGATTTATAGATCAGTCAATTCCTTTTTTTTTTTTTTGTCTTATTCAGTTGAAATTTCACATGGTCGAATCATACAACAAGATGCAAAGACTTCAAGTCCTTCCATAAATGCATCTGCTCCTTTCGAAAAGGTAAGTTTGAAGCAGAACCATCATAATGAAATAAGGTAGCTGTAGCTTATATTTGAGCTCTGCTCTTTTTTAACTCAAAATTTGTGTTACAGAAATCTGTCCCGTCCTCAATATCAGAATTTGATAGTTCCAAGGTATGCTACCTCTACCATGCCTGTTATCTCATTATGGCATATGCATGTTGTTTATGTGCCTTTATCCATCATGATTTTCTGGCTATATGTGCAGGCCTTCACGGGTTCTATAGTTGAGCATACTCAGAATTTGGATAAAAGTTCGGCGGGAACAAATACAACTTCATTACAGGTATTGTGGTTACGCATCTTTGTGAGTATATAGCAAATAAGTTGCATGTTTACTGCCTAAAATGCTTATTACAATATTTATGCCCTTTGCAGTCATCGGGTTTGCAACCTTCGAAGCCGGTGTCTAGATTCAAAATGCAGAGGAAGTAGGTATGGCAAAAATAGATGTAAAAACTGAGACATTTATCCATAAGTAATTGCTGATCCTAATTGTGGGGTTAAAGTTTTGTTCAAATGGTTTTCGGGGACAGTTGTCATTACTGTTTGAATACCAGGTAATGTAAAGGACAATACATATTGAAGTGTACCCGAACTTATATCTTCTTCTTGTTGTCATAGTATCAATTGAATTAAAACTTTAACTGATAGTAATAAAAACTTTTTAACTCGATAAAAAATTAAGAAGTCGGTATACGTTTAATTTTCCCCAGTTTTTTTAAAATATGTTCAAATTTGTAATATCCTAATCTAATCACATGTCCAACTATCTTTGCACTATAATTTCAACATTGAAACATCGTAAAAGAAATATGTTGGTTTTTGTAGTAGCATAATATCAGATCCTATAACCCTAAAAAAATTTAATGTGTTAATAATCTGTATTAACAAATTTTAATATACAAATAATGAAATATTCTACCATTTATATTATGTCACTGTTATTTTATTATAATATAAGTATTAATATTTAGTATCCAATTTTACATGATAAGGGTTTTTTTTTATTGATATTATGCTTATGGAACACATCATCTTAATGAAAACATGTATCATAGATGAAAATAAATTATATTTTATTAACTTATTAAAACTTAATTTATTTTTTTTTAGAAATTTCAAATTTCGGATTTATACTTGGCATATTTCTTCTCTGTTATAAAAAAAAATTATCTCAATATTTAAATACACAAAAATGTAAACTAAAACAAAAATTCTAATTTAGAGATGAGCGAAATAAGATTTTTATGATACAATAAGGGTTGTTTTTTTGAATTACAGCAATAAAGTAGAGTTCGAACAACAAACATAATTCAATTTAAAACACGTTTGGGATGGGACACAATAAAAGTTTTAAGCCTTAATTGATATTCAACATTTAGTAGATTATTGAGGTTGGAAAGAGGGGAGAAAAGTAATTCGAGTAGATTCATCCTCCCATTCTACATCTTTCCACCATCCTTCCTCTCCTCCAATGACGAGCCTTTGTCCTTTTGCACTATTGGAGTTTAATGGGAGCTTCTTCAACATTGGGCATTCTAGAATTTTGATTTTCTCCAGTTGCGGGAAAGGCAGAGCATGACAGTATATTGTCTTCATTTTGGGCAAATTAGATAGATACAAATTCTCGAGCTTAGAAAATAGGCTTGTGTTTGCCTTGGACTTGGTGACTTCGCCGAGTTTTTCTTCACTAATCATTTCTTCTAAACTCTTGCAATTATCTATCATTAATACTTCCAAATGCCAACTCGCATCCCTCACTTGATTGCAATCGAATAGGCTTACAAATTCAAGGCTATGGAAGCATCCTACACCTTCAATTATATTACTTCCGATCTTCACTTCTTCCAGATCCATACAATTCATAAGTCCTAAACACCGTAGATGCTGCCAATTTGCTAACTCCAAAATATTCAATGATCTTGAATCTCTGAAATATTGAAGGGTTACATGTTCGATGGCGCAGCTAAAGAACTTTTTGAACTCCGAAGCGCTTCTAAAAGTAATGGTCGACACATTCAAATATTTTAAACGCCCCAATTCCTCCAAAACCAATGAACATTCACAGCCACGACCAGTCATTTTCAGCACTTCCAACTTGGAGAAACTGGATATCAGTGGTTGTGGGATCATTTCTAGATTATCTGTCCACTCCAGATTCAAATATTTCAGCTTTTCCAGGGCCTTCAGTTCGACTGGCAACTTTCTTATTCCTGTCGATGACAAATTGAGATGTTCTAGTGAAACCAACTTCGCAATTCCAACCGACAATTCTTTCAAACTGAAATTGTGGGACAAGTCCAGAACCCTTGGCGTCGGCATGAAAGTAAATAAATCATTGATGATCACCTTCAAATGATTCCTCCCAAGAAATGAAGTTCGGGGATTGGGGCATGCCAATATCTCATTTAGATTTTCAATTTGATTATCCATCAGCGATATCCTTATTACCTCTTCCCACTTTTTAGCTTTTGGTTGTTCCTTTAACTGAGCACCTGATTTCACAAAAAAACTTCTCCTCCTCGGATTCACCAGCAATCCACAAAGCCATGTCACGAATCACATCGTAATTACCGTCTTTCTCCAATAAGCATGCGTCAAGAAGAGAACCTATAATGAAATGTCCCAGGTTTCTGGCACTGCTCAAATTGACGTGCTCGTCCAAAAGTCCTTCCCCGATCCAACAATCTACTATTTTGTCTTTTCCGATGCCCTAATCTTCTGGACATAAAGAACAATACAAGAAACAAGATCTGAACCTTTCACAGGTAAACAGTCATAACTGAATTTTAACTTGGGATACATCTCTTTCCCTACCCCTGGCAACACAGAAGCTGTTGATTGCCTTAAAACTTCTATAGCATATTTCCATTCTCGAGGGGTGCTCTTGGATGCCATGGCTCGCCCAATTGTAATGAGAGCGAGAGGTAGTCCTCCACACTCTTCAACCACCGCTTCAGCTAACTTGCAAATATCTGGATGCTTTTGAAGGGTTTCTGACCCAACCTTCTCCTCGAACAGTTTGAAAGCTTCTCCTGGTGGTAAACATTCCACTCTGATATTGTTATCCATGTTCGGTTGCATTTGACAGCACACGTCAAGACGACGAGTTGTGAAAATGACTTTAGAACCATTTTGTTGTGTTGGAAGAGGTGCCCCAGCTCTTGTGAGATCAAACCATTCCCATATATCATCCAACAACAATGCAAACTTCTTTTTACATAATACCTTGAAGATGTCTTCAGCTTTCTCTTCAATCGATTTCCGACCTTCATTAGAAAGGCCTAATCTTTTGGCAATCTGTTCCTGGACTTTCTCAATTGACCGATCTTGCGATGCAACCGCCCAAATGACATGGTAATCATGGGTAGTATCGTGGAATTTGTTATTGATTTGGTTTAGGAGGGTTGTTTAAGTTGCTGCTCATCTTCAGCGACCCTGACCCTGCTCACCAAATCCGTCCTGATCGCCTTCAATTCTTCCACTTCATTTTTTAAAGCGTGGAGGTTTTGTCCAAGGTTGCACGGAAAAGCAGCCTTTCCAACAGAACAATCCCAACAATGGGTAACGATGGTATCGAGTGAAAGTGAGGTTGAGAGGATATTACCCATGCCTGGTTTTGATTTTAGAAGAGTGAGTTCAACAATTTCTGGGAATAGAAGCAAGGAATAAATCAAAGATGCTTATGGAGTCATACGAAAGTCCGATCCGAGACTATAAGGGGGAGAAAATCAAAGACAAACTGTTGGAAGTTCACAAGCATTTTGATCCCGAAGAAATAAAGAACATGATAGTGAATATGATGATAATTACACTAAGGTGTGTAAAATCATTGAGTTGATGGGAAGACTTGCATTGCACACACCTCTCTTCTATCCCACTTTCTTTAGTTTTGACACAATGGGTCCATTGCCAGGCATCTTTTGTGTGCGGTGGATACCGTATGCAATTTCTTACTCTATTTTACAACTTGAACAACATTAATACAACATAATTTTATTAATCATATGAAAATGAGGCATGTTGGGAGCAACCTCTTTCTTTAAAGGCTTCCACTCCAACAAAGATCAAGGAACCTCAATTATTAAGATCCCATCAGAAAAGAAAAAGATGAGCAGGTTCGGTAGAAACTCACAACTTGCTAATAATTCATCGAAGAGAAATATAGAAAAGCAATATGCTTTGCCCTGCATTAGCTTAGCTTTCCACAGAGGTTTTTCTCACTTAAAGCTTTCATGATTGAGATATTCACAAGCACAACCATTGCCACTTAAACAAACATCAGCAAAAAAACAGATAACAATGGAAGATCAAGGTAGCTGCTGACTTCATGACCATATATGCCAGCGGAAGAAATCAGAAATTGTTTCAGGGCTTAGCACAATCTAACAAAAAATTGTGCTTACACATCTTTGTGAGTATGTAGTTATCATGTAGTATAGCCACCAACTCATTGCAAAATTTGTGCCCTCTGCTGTCATCTGGTTCTCAACCTTCAAAGCAGGTGTCTAGATTCAAAATGTAAAGGAAGTAGGTTGAGTACTATAAACTACAATTAAATTATTAAAATTCTATTACAAAATAGTATTACATAAATTACCGTTATAGTTCTTAACTTATTCATCATTTATTTAATTAAAAAATGTATGAAGATTTAAAACTATTAACAATTATAAATATGTTTTCAATAAAAATATTTTTCCAAAACTATTTTAAATTTAAAAAAAAAAAAAACTATATATACAAGTATTTAAAATAATAAACAATAATTACATATTGTATTAAATTTAAGTTATTTTATATTTTATTTAATTAAAAAATTTGTTCCTAAAATTTTAAAGCTAATATTTATTGAGAGACTTATTATATCATTTGGTACTCAAGTTTGACAATTTTTTTAAATGTGGTACTTGTATTCGAAAAAAATTATATACTTTGGTATTTGTTACTGTGTTAACCTTTTAGTATTTAATTCAATTTTTTAGCTTTAAAACTCGAATTAAACTGCTGGCTCTCGGGACACTAAAAAGCCAAAAAGAACACAGACACACACACACAAAAAAGCAACAAAAACAGGCTATTCAGCAAACCGAAAACAATGGAGTTATATGGAAAAAAAAAGGATGATATAAGGGAAAAAAATAACAGAGAAAAAAAAAAGAATTTGCAGGTAAACAGAGACAAACTCTGGGGAAGATTATCTCTGATTTTGATGCCTGAAAACAAAACCTAAATTTTATTCTAAGGTCAGAATTTAATCCTCCCTATGCCTACCAACATTCATACTATATGTTAAAGGTAGTCGTAGATGCACTAAAGTTGGTTTAGTATGAAAATCATGCGTGTCTGATCCAATAAAGGAACTCACAGGTTGGACCTACTTCTCTCTTTCTCTTTCTCTTTCTCTTACAAGGGTTCCACTCTCTTTGGTAGCTTTGGGCAGGGCAGTAACACTGTGTTAATCATTGGCCACTTGCAATCAACCTCAATTATTGAGGAGGACTAAGATCCCATCCAAAAACCAAAAAGGAATACTAAGAGCAGCATGTGAGGTAGTAACATTGAACATTACTCTGCCACCTTCCTAGCCATTCATCAGCTAACGAAATCCCTGTTCTAGGAAATGTAAAGAGAAGTAAAGAAGTAAAGCTAGAGTTCCAGAAAAAGCTTTTCTCACTTACTGATATGACTGAATCAGTAGCATTCATACAAGCACCATTATTGCCACTTAAACAATGATCAGAAAAGGAAACACAAGAGACAGCATTGGAAGATGAAGGCAACTAAATTCAAGACCATGTGTTTAATGATACATAGATGACAATAAAATCCTACTTGTTATTTGCATAGCTACGGTTATCATAGTCAGTTTTCTACTCGTATAAGTTCAGTCAATTATCAATGGATAAACCCTGCGTTCTTCTCCATCTTTTCCAAAACCTTACAGAAAGAGAATCAGTGAACCATGCCACAGGATAACACTGCTTATCATAGGCCTTGACTATTTGAAACTGTCTGGAAAACAGTGCTTCGCCATTGGCAATTATCTGCATGAAACATACATGAGATAGAACTGCAAAAGGAGATTGAAAACTACGGCAAATTTATTCGGAGAGAGCACATCAGACCTTTAATACGCTGGGGTCTTTCTAAGAACAACCTCCCTAATCAGCACAAGTGCAAGTTCATCCAAGAAATTCGACAACTCGAATCCAATACTCGTTTTCATAAATAAACAAATACACTAATCCAAGAAATTTAGGGACAAACAAAACAGAACTTACTATGAAGTATGCTATGATACACCAATGGTTTTAAGCCTTAAAAAATATCCAGCATTTGTAGTTTACAGAGGTTTGAAAAAAAGGAGAAAAGCTATTTGAGTGGATTCATCTTCTCATTCTACATTTTTCCACCACTACATATCTTCTAAAACGATGAGCGTTTGTCCTTTTGCAGTATCGGAGTTTAGTGGGAGCTTCTTCAGCATGGGGCATTCTACAATTGATATTTCCTTCAGCTGTGGGAAAGGCAGTATAATGTCAAAGTTGGAAGAACTTGAGAAAGAAGAACTTCAGCTGAAGATGAGTTGAGTAAAGCTGCTGAAAGTGATGGTGATGAAGATGAGCTGACAAAAGCTGGCTTTCATAGAGAAAGAGATGAAGGTTACAGTTATCTTGATCATGGTCAAAGATATTGAGAGGTAATGTTGGGACTTGATGCTTTTCAACTGTTAATACAAATGTATGTTGAATGTGTCACTTATGAAATAGGTGTATGAGTCTGAGTGAAGGAAACAACAACAGCAGTCCAAAGGTGTTGGTTTTATCAGCTCACAAACTTGTATCAACACAAAGATGAAACGAAAGAAAGAAAACAGAGCAAAATGAACTCAAAAATTGAGAAGAAAAGTCTATCTTTCTCATTGCTTAATCTGCTGATAAATACAAACATAACATAAATAGTAATTTACAAACAATCATAACTAGTATGACTTGTACAAGCTTCTAAGCTGTTAAGTCAACTAAGTTACATCCTTAGTCTATCAAATTCAGCTGTCATAGCTGATCTATTCTTAAAAGAAACAAAATTACATATTAACTGATTAAGTTAACATATTACAAACCAAATCAACATAATTACATTAAAACTAAATTCTCCAAGAAGTTGCTGACTTTGCCAACTGCTTGCTGATGTTGCCTGATGCTGTTCGATGCTGGCTGATTCAGTTGGCTCACTTCATCTTGCTGCATGGTTGCCAACCATTCAACACTCCTCCTTGGGTACCATGCTGGAAACTCCTATGCTTCTTCTCAAAAACTCAAACCTTGCATAAGCAAGAGGTTTAGTCAAAATATCTGCAAATTGAGCTTCAGAGCTGCAATGCTTCAGATCAACTTCTTTTGCCAACTTAGCTTCTCTAACAAAATGATATTTAATCTTGAAGTGCCTGATCTTGCCATGAAACACAGGGTTTTAGGCAATGGCCACAGCTGACTGATTATCAACTCTGACTTCAATAGCTTCATTTTGCTCTTCATTTAAATCACTTAGGAGCTCCCTTAGCCAAATGGCTTGATTAACTGCTGCAGCGGTTGCAATATACTCTGCTTTTGTTGTTGATTGAGCTACAGTTTGTTGCTTCTTTGAACTCCAGCAAAAGACTCCTAAACCAAGAGTGAAAAAAATACCCTGATGTGCCTTTCATGTCATCTATAGAACCAGCCCAATCACTGCCAGAATAGCTGACCAACTTTAGCTCCTGAGTCTTCATAAACTTTACTCCAAAGTTTAATGTCCCTTTGACATATCTTAATACCCTCTTTGCTACTTTTAGATTAGTAACATTGCAGCAATGCATGAATTTGGATAGCAGGCTGACTGGATACATAAGGTTTGGCTTTGTTGTTGTCAAATAGAGCAAGTAACCTACAAGGCTCCTATACCCTTTCTCATCAACCCTTTCAAAATCACCTTTAATTGAGAGCTTCTCACTCAAAGCAACTGGTGTGATCACAAGCTTGCATTTGTCCATACAAAACTTGGAGAAAATCTTGGAAGCAAATGCTTACTGTCCAATGAAAATTGCATTTTGTGTTTGAGTGACCTCTATGCCAAGGAAGTAGCTAATCTTGCCTAAATCAGATATTTCAAACAAATCTTGCATCTGCTTCTTAAAATCACTGATCAACTCCTTCTTGCTTCTAGTCACCAACAAATCATCCACATAAAAAGTGACACAATTAGCAAAGTCTTAATATCAGCTCTTTTGACATAAAGAGTAAGGTCACTAATACTCTTCTCAAATCCCAATTTTGACAGGTAAGAATCAATCCTGTCATACTAGGCTCTTGGAGCTTGTTTAAGGCGATACAAAGCTTTCTTAAGCCTATATACCTTGTGCTCCTAACCAGCAACCTTATAGCCATCTGGTTGCTCAATGAAAATTTCCTCCTCAAGAAAGCCATTTAAGAATGTTGACTTGACATCCAACTGGTGTATTTCCCATTGTTTTTGAGTTGCTAAGGCAAACAATAGCCTTATAGTATCCAACCTTACTACTGGTGCAAAGGTTTCAAGGAAATCAATGCCATACTGCTGACTATACCCTTTCACAACAAGCCTAGCCTTGTGCTTGTTCAGTGAACCATCAGCATTGTGCTTGGTTCTGAACACCCACTTTACTCCTACGACTTTCCTATGCACAGGCCTATTTACCAGCTCCCAGGTGTCATTCTTTTGGATCATGTTCAACTCTGTCTGCATTGCCTCCATCCAACAATCTTCATTTTCAGCTTCCTCAAATGTGGTTGGTTCCACAATGATCATATCACACCTCTGATAAATATCAGTAATAGACCTTGTACCTCTAACTGGTACATAATCATACCCTCTTCATTTTCAGAATCAACTTCAAGCTGTTGAAGCTCAACATCTTCCTGATCTTGCTCATTCAAACTTGCATCTATCCCATTCCACTTCCAAAAACTATCTTCTTTGAAGCTCACATCCCTGCTCACCACAATTTTCTTGGTTGAAGGATCATACACCCTATATCCCTTCTTGATACTGCTGTAGCCAACAAAGATCTCAGGCATGGACCTTTTCTCCAGTTTAGTTCTCTTTTCAGCAGGAATTAGTGTATAGCAGGTGCAACCAAAGACCTTTATATGGGAAACTGATGGTTTGTGCCCATACCAAGCTTCAAAGGGTGTCTTACTCTTGACTGCATTTGTTGGCAGTCTGTTAAGCAGGTATACTAAGGTGTTAACTGCCTTAGCCCAAAAAATGTTGGGCAGTTTGCTTTCAAACAGCAGGCACCTAGCCATGTCAAGCACTGTCCTGTTCTTCCTTTCACATACCTTATTTTACTTTGGTGTGTAGACAGTGGTCAGCTGGTGTTGAACTCCAGCTTCTTCACAAATTTTCTAAAAATATTGTGACATATACTCAGTGTCATTATCGGATCTGATGGCCTTCATCTTGCAATCTGCTTGGTTCTCTACCAATGCCTTCAATTTGCCAAATACCTCAACCACTTCTGATTTCTGCTTCAAAAACTTCACCCAGCTAAATCTTGAGAAATCATCTATAAATAAAGTAAAATACCTGCTCCCATTTAGTGAAGAAGTCTTCATAGGTCTACCATATATGTTAGTATAAACCAGCTGAAGCTTCCCTTGTGCTCTCCAAGCTTTGTTCATAGGGAAAGGCAATCCGATTTGCTTGCCAAGCTGACAGACCTCACATATATCCTTCTTGACTTCCACATGAGACATCTTCAACAAGCTTTAATTTGTGCAGTAGGCTAAGTAACTTGTAGTTCACATGTCTTAGCTTTTTGTGCCACATACAGGACTCATCAACTGTGCATGCATAACTTCTTGCATCTAACTTGTTTACATCCAAGACAAAGGATCTATCAAGCATAAACACTATAACTAATTCTTTATCATTTTGATCCTTGATCACACAACCATCCTTCTCAAACATCAGTGTATAGCCCTTTTCTAACAGTTGACCAACACTCAAAAGATTTTGATCTAAGTCAGGTACAAACAACACATCAGAAATGACTTTGTTATCTGTTAGAGTGTTTATCAATACCTTGCCTTGCCCTTGGCCTCAATGAATTCACCATTGCCTATTCTGACTTTGGACTTGTAGTTGGTATCCAAATCTTTGAACAAGCTTTCCTCAAAGGCCATGTGGTGTGTACATCCACTGTCAATCAACCAATTCTTCCTCACCTTGCTTGAACTTGAAAAACATGAAGCTGTGAAGACATGCTCCTCTTGAGCGTGGACATCTTCAGTAGCTTAAGCTTGGTTTTGTTGCTGAACTGGAGCTGTCCCTATATTTTTACAAACTTTCTCCATGTGACCAAGCTGCTTGCAGCTTCTACATTGTATGTTTGGCCTAAACCAGTAATACTTCTCCAAATGAGTAGACTTCTTGTAGTGTGAGCATGGTGGGAATTTCTTCTTGCTTACATCCTTCTTGGACTTCTCTTTCTTCTCTAACCAAGGCTTCTTGCCCTTATAACCTAAGTTGGTGCTTTATCTTTCCTTAGTTCTGACTTGGAATGCTGAATCTGAGTATTCTTCCATCCTATTTGCTCTTCTTTGCTCTTGTGCATTAAGAGCATTTATCAGCTCAGTCAAGGAGATAGCTGATAAATCCCTTGAATCCTCCAATGAGGAGATCTTGGATTTATACTTCTCTAGGAGTGTTGTGATAACCTTTTCAACCACTCTCCTGTCACTAAACTCATCTTCCATCAGCCTGATGTTGTTGACTGTAGACATGATCCTGTCAGCATACACCTTGATGGACTCAGATTCAAGTTCTCGAAATCTCTCCTCAGGTTTATCAATTGCTGCTGCCTGGTCTTGTCTAACCCTTGAAACTCCTCCTTTAGCTTGTCCCAAGCTTGCTTTGGAGAGTTTTAGGTCATGATTCTTGTGAAGATTGCATTCGAGACTCCATTTTGCAAGCAGGACATGGTCTTATACTTCTTGGCATAGTCCTCATTGTGCTACCTAATATGAGCTAAGGTTGGATTAGCCTCACCAGATGGATATATGCAAGGCGTATAGTAGACCTGATCATGGCTCGTGCCACCCGACTCGACCCAAAGGCCCGCCCAAAAAATGGAAGGGTTTAGATAAAAATATAGACCCGAAAAATAGGCTTGGACAAAAAGTGAGGCCCATTTTCTAAACATACCGATCCTCGGGTAAGAGTTTTTTGGCCCAACCCGGCCTAACTCGAATAATTAACCATTTTTAATAAAAAATTATATTATTGTTTTGGTGCTGTTTTTTACTATTTTGGTGTTGTTTTTTACTGTTTTGGTTGTTTTGTTTCTTTTTTTATTGTTTTGATGTTGTTATTTTTATTGCTATTTTTTTGTTATTTTTGCTATTTTTTTGTTGCTGTTTTTGTTACTATTTTTTATTATTTTTATTGTTGTTTTGTTGTTATTTTTACTGCTATTTTTGTTGTTTGGATGTTATTTTTATGCGTTTTTACTATTGTTTCGTTTTTTTAATATTATTTGAAATTGTAGAACTTTTGTTTTATTGTTAATTTTTCTACTACTTTACTTGCAACAATTTTAATATAAAGAATTTTTAATGTATTTTAAATTTGTTTATTTTTTAACGTTTGTTTTAATGTTTTTAAATTTATTTGATATGTTATATATTTTTTCAATTTGTTGTATATAATAAAATAATCTAAAAAAATTAATATGGGTCGGGCCGGATCGAGCTCGACTTCTATAATTCGGGTCAAGCTTGAAAAAAAATTTAGGTCCATTTTTCGGGCCGGGCAGGGGGCTCGAGCCTAGCAATTAGGCCTAAAATTTTGTTAAAGCCCAGCCCGAACCCGATCCGACCGGGCCCACGATCAGTTCCAGCATATAGCAAGAGAACAATAAGGGGAGCTCACAATGTCAGCTCGCACAAGCTAAGAGGAGTTCGCGATCTCAGCTTGCACATACTTAAGGAGTTCGCATGTGGGAGGCCGCGAGGTATGGTAGGCAATCCAGAATGGCACTCGTGTCTAGCATGCCTGAAGTTCGCTCAGAATATCAGTCCTATTAGTAGTGGAGTCAAGTCCAAAAACCGTGGAGTCACATCATGAACAATGATTTAATGTATAAATACTCGAATATTCCCTTTAATGAGACACGAGACAAAATTACTTAACAATATTTACTCTAATTAATTTTCATATACAATCTCTTTTCTAATTGATTTAATATTAATTAAATTATTTATAAAATAAATAATTAAAATTTTTAATTTTAAATAATTAAAAATAGGAAAGCCGTGTCTTGAAAACAACAACAAAAAACAGGTCTCAGTACACCGAAAAGTCAAAAAACAGGCTCTTCAGCCCATGTTTAAACCTTAGCTTCAATTTTAAAAATTTCCAAACTTATATTTAACAAATTTATTCCATCTTATCAAAATATTTTATATTATTAATTGTAAATTAAAAACAACTTAATATATTATTAAATGTTTTAATCTAACTATTTACATTTCAAATTTGAGTTCATTGTTATAATTTAATACACACTAAACTGTGTACATGTGTAATTTCTACGTTTATAAATTACTCACAGATTAGAATACATGTGCGATTTCTTTTTAAATATTGAATTGGATTGAATAATTACAACCTTAAATTATGGAGAATCGGTCGAGATTGTAAGATAATTTTTTTTTTAAACTGAATCTCCATCATATCTCATTTTACTGGACTTTATTAATGTATTACCTTTACTATTTTATATCTGTTGGTGTTAAGGGGTTGCATTATATTCAATCATTGCATTACCTTAAATATATGCATTATATTCAATCGGTCGAGATTTGTACGAGAGCATATTGAAAGTACTTCATTTGTTCATTGTGAAATTAATTGTGTAAGTGTAATTGAAATGTCTTTAATGCTTACGGTTTAAATTCTTATAGGAGAATTTAAAGGTGAGTGTTCTATACTTTTTAAGTAAGAAAACAAGAACTTTATACTTGAAATAATAATTCAAATCGAATAGATTCAACTAATATCCAGATCAAACCTCCAACCGTTGTGGCAAAAAGAACCAGACAAGTCCCACCAGCCATATATATATGTTTGTGATTGTATCATCCTGGTCCTCATCCTCTTTCTGCTTCAGCAAAGTTTCCAACAATAAAGGAATAGCAGACAATAAAGCCTTCTTAGGAATACCAGAATGGAAATTCCAGAGTCACCACTGTCATGACTCTCTAACTCCTGAAGTTCAATCTCTTCACCACAGACACAGCTCCAGCACTGAATTGCTTGGAGAGCTGAAGTCTCTTCATTGCCCTTTTCAGCATTTGCATGTAAGGCTCGTCTCATTCTCAAAGTTGGTCTCTTTTGATTGCTGCCACCTGAACTTGAGGACCATGCGGCTAGCTACATCCCTTGAAAAGCTGCACTGAGAACAGCACTAACTACATCTTGAACAAGGTTCTAATGAGAAACGAAAATTAGAAGGAAATTTCATCAGCTAGGAATCAAACCCAGTGGGTCTATATTCTACCACTGGACAGCCGCTGCTTATTGTCTAATCGGCGGTAAAATACTTTTAGCTATGTACAGAGCTGAACACTATTGCTAACAAAATAAGGTTCGACATGGATTCAAATCACGTTAATCGTATTGCTGTTAAAATTTTACCTTTTTTCTTATAATTTATCAGAAGAAAAAGAGGTCTGATCGAATTTTAACCTTTCTAATCTCTATAATTTTATTGAATTTAGTTAAAATAAAATTTAAATATAGCATTAATCTGTAACTGTGCGTTAGTGTTTTTTTTAATATATTGGTGTGATTATATGATTATATTTGTTCATACTTTCTTAACCCTTTGATAAGGCACACACAGGTGCTCAAACCCAAGTTTCCTAGGATGAATAGTATTTTTTTTACCACTGGAGCCACTCGTTGGGTTAACAGTGTGCTAATATTAATCCTTCATTATATAATTAATTATTTTTGTGAATTAAAAAAAAAATTGATGAAGACTTCTCTTGTTTTTAAAACGTGGTCACAAAATTGTGTGAATAAATATACATATATAAATTTGCTTTTTTAATATGAAATATTAACATTTTAACTTTGTTTATGCCAAAAATGCCCATATTTTAATTTAAACTTTATTTGATAATAAGGTTTTTTAGGTTTAATTTAAATGGACGGAATGTTTATCTTCGGTGAGGTTAAAAACGATGACGATATGAATAATTATTTTAGTGATGAGATTGGATATTGTAGCAGTGAGATTAAAAACAGTAATGATTTTAGATTAAAATAAAAAAAATAACTATTAAGGACATCAGATTAAAAATATAAAAAATGACTATAATATTTTATTTTTATAAAATTATTAAAAACATGTAAAATTGTAATTTTATTTAATAAAATAATATGTATCACAATATTTTTATAAATATTTTAATTAATTGTTTTATAATCATTTAAAATTATTTATTATATTAAATGATAAATAATGCAAAATAAGGAATATATGCTTTTTTGTAATTAACTAGGGTTTACGTTATTTTTAAAATTATTTAGGGATATATACCATTTTTGGGAAAACTCATTTAGTTGAACGCGTTTTCCGAACAGCCAAAAATCTAACCTATAAATACCTTCACCCCCCTCTCATTTTTTTCACTAAAATCACTCTCAACTCTCTCAAACTCTCAAATACACAAACAATTTTTTATTTTTTCGTTTTAATTATTTTTGATATTTTCAAATACAATACCAATTTTTTAACTTGATTTTTAAAAAATTGTCGCTTTTGTACTCCGATCCGACATTCCGCATATTTTTTATACCCAATTAATAATTGTAATACGAAAATTTAAATCTTGTTAATTTAAATACTATTAAGTTTATTTTTATTAATTTTAATATATATTTTTTGTAAATAGATCGATAGTCGTGTTTTGGAGGGCTTCATTCATAATATGGGAAAGCCTTCAATCTTTGAAATTCATGGCCACTTGCAAGCGACTGAATTCTTATATGAGTCTCGCATGTTCGAGGACTGCAAACTCGATCTTTAACTAATCAGCGTGTTGGTAGTGAGATGAAAGCCCAAAACACACAATTTTCACGTTCCATGCGACGAGTATACAATCATACTCGAAGATGTAGCGCTATAGCTCAGTCTGCTGGTAGATGGGTCAATCGTCACGGGAGCATCTAATGTTGCCGGTAAAGTGACCCTCTTTCAAATTTTATTAGGAAAAGATCCCGGATCAGTTCGAAAATGGTCGGATATTGACGAACTGGTTAAAAAAATTTCGATGTGCCTCCTAAAGATGCAACAGAGGTCATACAACAATACGTCTGAGCGTGTATTCTGAGCTTAATCGAGGACATTTTATTTCTCGACAAATCTCATAATTTGATGCACGTAAGGTGGCTTCTGCATCTGGTGGACTTCGAGAAGAGCAAATTCAATTAGAGATCTGTCGTACTAGCACCATTATACCGAGAGATGTGTCGAGCCACGATTGTGAAAGCTGCATCGATCGATGATTTCTTGCTATTACTACAGTCATGGGTCTTGTGGCGACTATCGTTCCTACATCACAAGGTGACCAGCCCATATATTTTTCCATTAGTGATAAGGTAAATATCATTTCTTAACAAATACATAGTATGTAAAGTATTTTTTATTATGCGTTTCGACTAACACAACGATTGTAAAGGTAGAGCATAGGTCAAGCTAACTGGATGTGCCTGATGTGCTAAAAGATATTAGGCTATTATTAAATCAACGCTCGAAAAGCAAGATAAGTTACTTATTCTTTCGATCTTATATTGATTACTTTCTGATCGGTTACAAAAATTCATACATAACTACATTTATAAATTTACTTTTCAGCTTGAGTGGATGTCGTATGCCAATATCGACGTCATATCTTACATACCGCCTGAAGTGTTAACCAATAGGCAAATCTGGAACACGAAGGTGTGGTTGGTAGTGTACGCAACCGTAGAAATGCACTAATCGAATCAAGTGTTACGATAGTTTGAGTGAAAGCAACGAATTTCACCGCCATCGCAAGACCTGGAGGAACTACATCATGTTGACATGCGAGGGAAGGACATCAACTAATCACCGGGAGTACATTGAGGCGTGAGATCGTAAAATGCAATCCTTACCACCACGCGATGAATTCTACTCAGCAAACACGACAGCAAATGATGAGTACATGCCATGGATCAGATCTATCAACAAGCCGTAAATGCTAGCACTGAAATAAAAGAGTCGACAAATTTGATAGAAGAGGCAACGTCGACCGCCACAACATTATAAGAGAGGATGTGGTCACACGATGGGTTCGTCATCCGCTCCGACAAAAGATGTGTCGCTTTTGTCCGCAACATATCCTCCAAGTCAGTTCGCTTCACTTATTCCCATTTAAATACCTAACCCCATGTATTTTTCACAAGCAAAACCGCACTACAAGGCAACGTCGCACATGATCAATTCTTTAGTTCATGCAAGTTCATATTTTGTGCCATCAACGTCTCTCGCATACTATACCCCAATGCAAATGTCGATGCCGATGTCGATGTCAAGACAAACGCCAACTTATGCACCATCATAAACGATGATACCAACACAAATGTCGACCCAACAGTAGATGACAATATCGATGTTGAGTACATTTCTAACGTACTCGGTACCTAATGGTTACAACCTTATAGTGGGCCAAACACGACGCCCATCGCTATTTTATGATGGTGGATCATCGTCACAACGATCGAATGAGAGAGTAACAGATACACCATGGCAAGCAAGGACGAGACTCAATCGACAAACAAAAATAATAATTACGCTGCTCAGGGTGGCAAGCTAAGACCATATTCGATTGATGACGATGATGACAACGAATAAGTCTACAT
This sequence comes from Kokia cookei, assembly GCA_039519145.1. Lineage (NCBI taxonomy): Eukaryota > Viridiplantae > Streptophyta > Magnoliopsida > Malvales > Malvaceae > Kokia > Kokia cookei. The sequence continues at coordinate 1,280,440 of CM076899.1, read as the reverse complement.
GCTCGCAATTTCAAATACACCTTTAGATGCACCTCTGATTTCCCCTCCGAATTACCTTGCGATTATACGACCCATGGTACAAAAAAATCCTCCACAAGACCGTCGTCCACCGCCTTGCAACACACATTCTCCTTGATGACCCAATTGATTGATGTATTTATTTAAAATTTTGTGATGTAAAAAACTATTTTATTAATAAATAAACCGATGTTTTTCATTCCTACAATACTTTTATCTTTATAAATTTTACAATGTAAATAAGTAAATAAGTAAATAAATAAAATATTTTTTAATTTCACGAAAAGCTCATCCAACTGGACGAGCTTTTCTCAAAAACAATTTATATCCCTAAATAATTTTAAAAAAGACGCAAACCTTTAATTAATTATAAAAAACAGCTTACTTGCCTTATTTTGCCGATAAATAATATTTAATTATTCTTTTTGCTAATTAATTTTTTATAACAATACTAAATATTATTTTAACAAATAAAAACATTATACATTTTTGGGAAATAAAAAACAGTATTTGAATCCATTAAAAAATTGGTATTAAATAATATTTTTAATTATATTTATGTTAAAAAATAATATTATAGTAATAGAGTTAAAAAGTGGAAGGGGTAAAATGGAGATTACTGCTTTTGGACGTGCGTTTACTCCATTGGAGGTCAAAGCTCTAGCCAATTTTTGAGACACCAGTGCGTTAATCTCACCTCACTGATGGTGTGCTAAACAATCATTTTCACAACAATTGAGGGGGAAATGGTGCTAAACACCACAATGGCACTATACGGGCATCTAAAGGGGCTCTTAGTTTCATTTTGAATCTCTAAAACTTGCTAGTAACACACGTATACAGATACCATTAATGCTCGTTCACATTACCATTTTGATAGTTTCAATCAGTTTTTTAATCTAACTCAACCGTATTTAAACAGTTTGCAAATCAAGCAATCTAATCCTTTTCCCCCGACTAGTATCACGACTGATTCTCAACCCAAACAATCCGTTTCAATTTAAATAAGATAATTTTAATCAAAACTCTATTTCTTACATATTTTTTTTATATAAATATAACTTTTACATACTTTTTTTTCATCAAAAGTAAGCCAGGGATTACTAAACTATCTTAAAACAAAGCTGCAAAAGAGGAAACAAAAAAACCCAGGGAATATTATAGAAGCCTTGACATCGACAACGATTATCCGATGAACTAAACCAATTATGGCCCAATTGTAAGCCACACGATTAAACAAAAACAACACCAACAGCCTATGCCATTAAAGTCATGAATCCCAGTTAGCTTTAAGATTGGTGTTTCTAAATACTTCTTGCTTCAAGATATGTAGAAGAAGACTTACATATATGCAAGTTAAAATTGCTGTAATGCTTTCAACTTTAATCCCTATGGGGCATCAGTTCATGGCCAACCTCAATATAATCTTTCATCAGCTGTGGAAATGCACAAAACAAACACAATCAAACAAAAATGAATAAGTTAAAAGCTAAAATATATAAATCGCAAAAGTAGGTAAAAGTAATAGAGGCTTTATGTGAGGAGTCAGATTGCATTTTACCCCTTTATAAAAAAAAATGAGCAAATTAATCCCTATATGTTAAATCGAAAAACAAATCAGTCCTTTCTGGCAAGGCTGACCGGTTTTTAATGATAGAAAAAGATGGAATTTTTAACCGAAAAACCAATTTGCTTTTTTTATCTAAAGTAGAGGGGTTAATTTGTCATTTCTTAAGTAAAATAAGCAAAATACAGTTTTTGACTCATAGTGCTTTTACTCCCAAAAGTACCTTCCAATCCTTAAAGTCAAATCTGAAAACAAAGTGACTGTAAACAACTTCTTTTGATGCTATTGCCGTAGCAGTAGGAGCGTTCTTTGGAGCTAATAGAATAGAAATAGTTAGATTCTTAAAATTGAATAATAAACAAAAAGATTTGGAAATGGGATTATATGTTGAAATTTTAGAAGTATCTTACAGACTAAATGAATGCCTTTTTCGTGTCTAATATCAGCACGACCATCTTTGACCAGAAATGATAATGCAAATATGTTTTCCACTGTTTGTGCAAAAGAATTCCTGTTTAATACTAAATGTTCGAGCCTCACGATTCTGTGTTTCCTTAGAATGTCAAACATGGTTGCCATATTGATATCTGTATTTGTCTTCTTTTTATCCGTATCATCAACCTGCAATAATTTTGACCAAAATAAATGAACTATATGAGGTGCATGTAAAAACTAAACCGGTTATGTTTTTATGTGTTACACTTTGTTGTATGTCGCCATTATACTTGGAAGCCCTAACTAGGTCAATCACCATGAGCGGAGATCTCACCTTACCAAATGATACATGATTATGGACACATGTACAATACATGATATACACATGAGCCTTATGTACACCTCCCACGAGACTTAATGGTTATATACAACCTTTCCTTATGACCTAGTAAAAGAACTTTCTCAACACAAGGAAAACCCATGAGAAAGGGGGAGTTCCTCTCCTCTTCCTCTTGGAATTCATCAAGAGCTCCAATAGTCGGGAACACCTCCAACCCCTGTTCATCTCTAAGGGTCCCAGTCTCCGGGTGAACCATCATCAACCGTCAAAACCATGTTTTTTCAGCTCTTGTTTATTTCTAAATCATCTGTATATGAAACTTATGTATGACTCTCAAAGAATCTTCCAAGTAAATGGAAAAGCTTAGAGAAACATGAAGATGCCTGTGTTAGACGATTCTCATTTCCAACATTCACAAACGAGCACAACACTCGCATCCGAATTCATCTTAACATAGTTACACAAGAACGTTAGTGCTAAAGTGATTACCATTAAAGACCAAACTCCACCAATATTTTACATGAAATGCCAACAAAGAATGAAAAACTACATGAACCATCTTTCTTCAAATAATGCAAGCTTCTATACTGATTATTGTAATGAACAAAGATTATACACCTCAAACAACAATTCATACCTCTGCAGGCTGCTCGATTTCTTCCGGTCTTTTACGTTTTCGTCCAGCATTGGCTTTCCTTGGCTTCATTTGTGTATCCATAGGCCCAATCCTGAAATAATGAAAACAATAAAGACACAACTATGTAAAAACTATGAAGTGCAAAATCATAATATCATATTTGCTATACATGGTACGACATCCAGGACTGCTCCTCGAAACATCTGAAAATTCGTTCCCAATCTTCTTCCAATCTATCACAGTTCTGCCGTCCGATCTACTGCTTTGCTTCGCAAAGTCTCTAACAAGAGAGTCAACAAAATCCGATATCGTAATCCCATCTTCGTTTGTTGCTTTGACAGAGGTAAGCAATGTGTTTGTTATGTCCAAAAGGGCCTCAGCATCAGCAATTTGTTCTCTAGGTTTCAGAACTGGAAATTTTACAAATCAATGAATAAACAGAGGAAAAGTAAGAACTAAAATTCGGCGAACTAAATATCGTAAAGATAATAGAAAATGCAGAGGACAGTACCAAATTGATGTAAGCTCTCTAAGTCATTAACAATCGACTTGAATTTAGCAGAATCGATACTAGAAAGGTCATCTCTTTCATCTGCGAACAAAATTACTACACATTAGAAATACATATTCAGTAAATAAAGAAACTAAAGATCAGAATCAAATTACATTTTATCCTTTTTTTTTCATTTGCACTAAACGCTTAAGTGTTTACTATATATATCTACAAATTTAAAATATATTCAAAAAAATTAACCGCGCTTTTTCTATTTCAAGAAAAAAAAAGCCTACATTCAAAAAAGATTATGCTCACAAATAAAGTAAAAAACAAAAAAAAAAACTCCATTTATTTCTCGCTCATTTTCTTGCTATCCAATCAGAAACAAGAAAACTCCTAAAAAAGACAAACAGTAAATGAATATTACCGAAAATAAGATTCTTAACGGCGAGATAACGAGTACGAAGAGTTCTACGATCAGTGACATGCTGATAGTTGGGATCATTAGCTTCAGAATCACTATCTATTTCTTGTTTTATGGTGACAATCGTAGTTTTTTCACTTTCTGTCATTGTGGAGATTAATAATAACAACGAGTGGCAATCAAAAGGAAAAGAAAGAACCCTAGATTAGAATAATAATGAAATAGGTGAGATTGCGTGCGTGAGAAGTTTTAGAGATTTGAAATACAAAGAGCCGTATTTTGAGTTGATTACGTTTTATCAGAGTTCTTTTGGCAGGTAATTAGTACCTGAATTTTTAAAATGAATAAAAGTGATTTATTTTTTACTTTTTGGAGGTAATTAATACCTGAATTTTTTTTTTTAAAATGTGATTTTATTTAGTGATGGACGGTTATGATTTTTTTAAGTTATATTAATTATAAATTGGAATTTTTGGATTTTTTAATGGGAAATTTGATTAGTTTTTACCTAACTTAATTTTTTAAAATACTGACTTAAGAATTATTGACAAATCTCAATTTCGTTTATCAAGTTAACTTGTATATCGAATAATTACAAATCTTGAGAGTGAATTGTTTTCGAGGAAATAAAAATGAATTACGTTGTAATTTTGTTCAAGTATTGAATGTGTTTGTCTAATTTCGGAATCCTAACCCAAAATTTTCCTTTTTGTTACTTGACTTAAATTTTGTTTCGATTTAATTCTATTTATGATTTTATGTCGATGATACGGGGGTTTGAACTTTACAAAACTTAAATTTGAATTTTACCGTATGCAATTGTAATATTAGATCCTCAATCCAATCATATGTGCGTGTAATGTTTAGATTTTATTAGTTCATTGTTCGTTGTATTATTGTATTGATTTTATTTTTAATTGTAATTGAACTGATAAATTTTTGCACTTATATCTTTGCTTGTGAATGTACTATAGAAACTTTTAAAAATATCATTTCATCTAATCTAGGCATAATGATAAATTTAGATTTTAATGTTTATATTTTTTTGTCAATTTGATCTTTACTCTTTTTTTTAATTAAAATTAGCTATTAACTTTTCAAAAAAATTAAATTGCTTTTTTTTAATAAAGATGATGACTAAAACATTATTTATAAAAATATTTTAAAAATAAAAATTCAAACAAATAAAAGGTTCACAAAAAAATAAAATAAAATAAAGCATATATAGCACACGTGGATTACCATGTTTAAAAATTTAACATTTTATTCTATTTTCGTTAATAAAAAATCAATTTGACTCTTTGTCAAAATATTAACGGTTAATTTTAACTCTTTTTAAAAGATTGAGTGTTAAATTAAAAAATAAAAGATAAAATAACAAAAGATATAAACATTAAGGTTGAATTTGATATTATACTTTATTTTATTAATTTTAATTTTAATTTTAATGCTTTCAATTTATTTATTTGTTCATTTTTAATCTTTCTTTCACTTTAAGCTAATCCGGCTTAAGCCCAACATGAGAAATTAGGCCCATGTTTGCTTTGGGAATGCAAATTAGCAGGCCCATCTAACCCCAAAACGATAAGAACGAAATTAAATACCAGATGTAGTCAAATCTAACTTCAGAGCTCGAAGTGACGACTTCAAGATTCGAACAATGATGATCTAAAATTTGAGGAGAGCATATCAAAAAATCAACTCGATCCGACGGTCTAAAATGAATAGATATATGGTTCATGCAATTAATTAACACCTTCAAACGAGTTTTTAGTTAAAAAATTCCTTGTTAAATGGAAATGTAAATTACACCATTCAAGAATCGAACCCAAATTTATACCACGACAGAATATTATTTTACCACTACATCACTTGTGCTAGTTAATGTCAAGGTATGTATATGATTTTTTTTTTTTTACCGAAGTCCAAACATGATATTGAATTGTTGATCTAAGTATCTGAATTTAATCCGATTTAATTGTTTAAAAATAAATTTTAAAAATGTGATCTCATCCAATTGGATTACATTTTGCTTGGTCACGAAGGATATTTCAACCAGTGGAAAAGGTTTTTAGACCGCTGAGCTTCTAGGAAGCTAAGAAGATTCTCCAAGTTGTAAAGGGCTTTAAAATTCCGACAAAGAAACCAGTTATTTCAAACTTTTAAAGTTGTTGGAAATTAAAGCTACAAAAAGGGGTTAATATAACTTTTACTTCCTTAATTTGGTAATTAGGTTCATTTTAATACTTATATTTTTTTTATTTTGATACTTAAATTTAATTAATATAAAAACTTGATGATGTGAAATTATGAGATTATATCGTATTATCGCTTAAATTTTATTTTTTTAAAAATTGATAATGTGTCATGATATCTAAGTGTTAAATCATCAATTGAATTTAATTACTAAATTTAAATATCAAAATGGATCTCATTTATCAAATTTAGAGATTAAAAGTACTAATAACACAATTAAAATATATGCTAATAAAATATTTCTGGGACTCGTCTAAATTCAAATCGTAATGTTCCAAAAGAGGGTCTCTTAGAATAATAGCCTTTGAAAAGAACACGACTGTCATTCTCGTCCAAGATATACGTCTACTCGAAGCATACCAAATGATTGGACCGCTTTTCTAGCACGTGCATTACACGACCCAATAATATCCTGCCAAATCCCTCAAGTTGCCCTATCTTTGCACCGATCGCGCTTGGTATTCCCCGTTAACTCGTTTACTCGATCTTATAAGGTCAAATTCTAGTTTTGGTCCCTCCATTATACTCAAATATGATATTTAATCTTTATGTTTAAATTTATTATAATATAATCACTTTGCTTTTATAATGTTATAAATTAGTCCAAATAAATAACACCGTTAACTATTTATATTAAAATATTGATATAGACTTTTTCTAAAACATCGATTTCTTGTCATCATTTTAATTGAAACTCACTTTCTAGTGGTTGAAGGTTAAGAGCTTTAACATTTTATAAATTAGTCCACTATGACATTATTATAATAGTGAAATGATTTTGCATCAATTTTAAGTCTTGGTTGACACCAAATCCAGGGATCAAAATCCTCATACAACTCTTACCCCTACTCTAATAAAAGAAAAATGATAGGGACTAAATCTTATGTTAAAACATAATGAAAGACTAAAACAAAAATTTGACCATCTAATATGGTAAAACTGCTATGGAAGCTCCATACTAGGAGTAAAATTGCCTTTTGCATTTTCTCCAATAAATGGGTAAATTATTTCATGGATATTAGGTCAAACAACAAATTGATATTTTTTTGTTAAATTCTTTATCAATTTTTACTATTAAAAAAATGGTACAAATGACAAAAATCAATTTTTAATAGTTGAAAGTGATAAATTTTGTATTCTTTGTATATGAATTATAAAAAAGGTGACGGATACTTTTACTAACAAAATCTCTGTTTTTATTTTTCCTTCTCTACAAGGAACAAAAACCGATCCAAAACAACCTCAAAATCAAAGCTCAAACCACCGTAAAACACCCAAAAAAAACCCAAACATGGATCAACGACAACACGAAGAACAACCACCCACATCTCCAACATCATCATCATCGTCGTTGTCGTCGTCGTACAGCTTGTTCTTAAAAATCATGAGCAAAAGAAGAACATGGGTATTCCTCTTCGTTTTAGTTTACGCTATCCTTTTAAATTCTTCATGGAATTTCCTCAAATCCATACTTACTTGGTACCACCAAAACCAAGCCCGCCATCAATCACCCGGTTGGCCTGCCCTTTACGCTTCCGTCCTTCTCGGTGGGGTTTTTGGGTTGATTTCTATGGCTGCGGCGGTGGCTGTGGCGGTGCCGGCTACTATGGTGACGTGGATAACGGTGGTCGTTTTGCTTGCTTTCTTTGGGAAACCAAAACGGACTTTGGTGGCTGAAGGGAAGAAGATTACTAGAGAGATCGCTGGCTCCGTTTTGAAGACTTTGTTGACGGAAGGGAATGTCGTGGCTGTTGTTTGTGCCGTTTTGGGTTACTATGTACTTGTGAGGAGCAACAATGGTGAGTGATTTAATTCTTTTTGGTTAATATATTATTTGGTATCTAAGTTTCGTTTAGTATTCAATTTAACACCTGAGCTTTTTCTATCCCAATTTATTACTTCATTTTGACTTCAATATTCCCTTTAGTACTTAGTTATTTGTCTCATTTAAGTACCTAAATTTGACTTCAATGTTTCACTTTAGTACTTGAGTTTTTTTAGGTAAAAGTACCATGGAGGCTCCTGTACTAGGTTTCAAATTACATTTTGCTCTCTTTACTCAAAAATGGATAAATTAATCATTATATGTTTGATCAAAGAGTAAAATGATCATTTTTGTTTAAAATTTCATTCATTTCTACTGTTAAAAATTAACTAGTTGGCGAAATAACTAGATAGTTAACGTGGCATGACATGTATACCTCTTGCTAATGTACAGGGACTAATTTTTAATAGTAAAAATTGATGAAATTTTTAATAGAAGGTTCAATTTGCTATTTGATCTAAAGTATAGGGACTAAATTGCCCATTTTTTAAGTGGAGAGGGTAAAATGTAATACGACTCTTAGTACAAGGGCCTTCATGATACTTTTACTATGTTTTTTATTATAGTACATGTGTCAAACATTCATTTGCCTTAATATGGTTTGGTCTAGGTACCAAATTGAGCATTGAAGCCAAACTCAAGTGTTAAATTGGGATAAAAAATGTTTAGGTACCTAATTGAACATTGAAACTATACTCAAGTACTAAATGATATATTAACCATTTTAAAAAAATATTAAGGATAGATTCATTTATCAAACATGAAATTTGTGTAAACTAAAAATTCAAATGAAATCGGAATTTAAATTATTTATCACTTCACATGTGGTTCAATCGAGCTAAATGATTTAATTGTTAATTGTTTAAAGGAATTGAAAACTTTATTTTGGAAAGGTTATCCACTTTGGTCCTTACCAAGATATTGTTTGGTTTTCTCCATTGGTAAAATCTTATCTTAGTTTCTCACTTCATTGGTTGTTGAATTGAAAGGTCATTTACTTTCTTTAGTTTATGAATACATTAGTGAAATGAAATTAATTTAGATTTATTTATTAAGTTTAAATTTGATATTTAATTTATATATTTTAATTTAACATAATTTGATTCTTTATTTTTATAATATTATTAACTAATTTAAATAGATAATACCGTTAATTATTTTTTTTATTAAATAAACAAACGTTTACATCAAGAAACTAAGCAAACAACACTATTGAGTGGACCAACCCATCATAAATATTTGCGATCTCAATTATTTAATTAACCTCTTACTTTAAACTATTATTTGGTTGAATTTTTTTAATATATTAGTGTGAGTATAAAATAGTATTTATTTATATTTTTTTAACCTTGTGATAACGCACATACATTATGTATACATAGATGCTCGAACCCTAATTTTTTAAGATGAAAATCATCCTTATTTTCACTAAAGTCACTTATTGAATTCATTATTTGATTGACTTATTAATGATGAATTCCATTGATTAATTCAATTTTTTTTCTAAAACAATTCTTATTTTCAAGTAGTCCGAAATAAATTAATAAAAACCATATTTTAATAATAAACTTCAATAAGAAAAAATAGAGTATTGATTAATTGGTTAAAACGTTTTAATTAGATTTCCGAAGTATTAATAAGGTGAATTATACTATTAGTTATTAAATTATGGGTAATTTTTCGTTTTAATCACTTAATTAAAAATGTTATAATATGGTTATTGAATTATTCGAAAAATTTTATCTAAGTCACTGAACTATTCAAAAATTTTTATTTAAGTTATTAGGTTGTTATGTTTTTTTATAAGTTTCGCCAGCGAATTCTAAACGATGATTCGACAATTGGTACGATAGATTAATACTCATTTATGAGATTCAAGCCGATTTGATGGTCAGTATTGGAGATTGAAGAAAAAAACTATTTGAATTTTGGTTCGCAGATTCATGACATTCAAAATTGTTTCATTAAAAAAGATGAACTATAAAAGAAAAGGGGAAAGAGAGCTCTCAATTTACGTAGGCAATGAGAACAGATAAAGCCATATAACATTGATTTTAACAACACAATGACTTAAATGAAAAATTTTTAATGTTTAATGATCAAATTGTAACTTTTTAATTAAGTGATCAATACGAAAATTTACCCATAATTTAATAACTAAATGATGTGATTTATCCATATTAATATTATATCAATTAACAATCCCAGCTCTTGGCTCGGCAACATTGGATGTTCAGCCTAATGACCCACATTGTGGGTTCAAATCACAAGGGTAACCTTGTCTCTGGCATGTGAGTTAGCAATGATTTACATAGCGTTATGTGAGTCAATTGTAAAAATACCAAAAACAATATTATATCAATTAGATTATTTTGTTAGTCTAACTATGAATTTAGGTATTAAGTTGGATCGGATTTGATACATATAATATTTAAAACATATTGATCAAATTATAAAATATGTGTACTTATTTTAAGAAGAGTTTGAATATAACGTGAAAAGAAAAAACAAATAATTTTAATAAAATTTATATTTTTAATAGGTTAAATTCAAGTTGATCATGCAATTAGGAATTAGGAGAGAGCTTTTGATTTTTTTGTTAATTGAGTAAGTTCTTTTTATTAAATCGACTTTATCGATCATAACTTAAAAGAACGATCCAACCGAAGTAAAGCTCAAAAATTGATATAGTCGAATTAACTTTAAATTGATCAATTAATCAACTTTAATTATTGGGCTTAAATAATATATATTTATCTTATAAATTATAAACTATAAATATATTATAAATAATTAAAATATATTAAATTAAATTGATTTTGTTAATCAAGTTTTGAAAATTTAAAAATCAATAATCAGCTGAAATAACCGTCCAAATCGAATTCATAACAAAAAAAAAACAAAAAACAAAAAAATCGAAATTCACTAAATTGATTGAGTTGGTTTAATAATTTTTTTCTATTTTAACCGAAAATTGCTCTCTCCTGCGTTCAATAGATACAACGAACACGGCCGCATAGTAGCTTTTCCTCCTGTTTTCCCTTCGTCCGTACGGTGGAAATGTTTCTTGATAAGATGTTTAATTAAAAAATAAAATAAATTTCCAAAGACACTCTTATTATTTGGTTAATTAAATCATACCGATTTAAATTGTGATTTAAAATTAAAATTTCAATTGGTTTTTAATATACAATTATAATTCACTCGTATTTTTTTTATCAAAATCAAATTATTATAATGCACAATAAGTAAATTGATAATTAAACTATATCTAAATTTATGATAGGATCCACAAATATTGATATTAAAAATTAGAAAAACTCGTATTTAATATGAAAAATGAATTTGTAAACATTTGTGTTTAACATTGTTTTTTTTTTTTAACACAACATTCAAGCTATTCATTATAGATGATAAAAAATCTTGAATTCGCTGGGTTCCAACCCAACTCAATCCGTTGGGGTCAAAATTTATTTTGAACAATTGAGTTTAATATAGGTGAAGTCAAGTCCGGTGAAAATGGAAAAATAGTTAGGTAAGAGATGGGTTGGGTTTGAGGTAAATCCATCTTGCCTGTTTCGATACATTTTCAAGAGTTTTAAGTCTAAACTCAAAAAAATCTTTTTTACTTTAAAATAAAAAACATAAAAATTAAATTAAATTCAGATCGAAGTCGGATTTTAGGATGAATTGTTTTTAAGAGTCCGGGGGTTGGGGTTAGAGCTAACAAAATTTCACCCTACTATCCATACAATAAATACACATGTGCTTATAATTTGGTCAAGGTGTTTTAGGTTATATCCAAACTGCATTTTACACTTAAGCTAATGATTATGCTAACAAAAAGACTCGATGAATACAATATTGATACTCTTAGGACTCGAACCCAACATCTTGCAATTCAAGGACCAATTTTGAATCTCAGTGTTAGTTTAAGGACTTTTAGTGAAATTAACACTTATAATTAAAAAAAAAATGGTTATACTGGTAATCCTTGAAATAAAATCACGTACGAATTTCTCGCTCTAAATATTTTATTTCATTCTTTTTTATGAGACGATACTTCGATCTCTCTAAAGCGACTTAAGCAAGCGCAGGTTACATTCTTTTTCCCTCATTTTCAAAAAAAAAAAACACAAAATCTTGATTTTTTGGACTTCGCGTGCTTTTTTGTTTGATTTTAAGTGTATTTTTTAGTGGATCGAAGCTTGTTTCGCTGTTTTTGATCAATGTGTTGTTTTTTATCTTTTGATTTTCGGGTTTTGATCGGAATTCTGTGTTTTTTTTGTTTGTTTGTCACTATCTCGTTTACTAACTTAGCTTCTCATGCAATTCTTAAAGAGTACTATATCATGATGGATTCTTTTTTGAAGTCTCTGTTTGGTTGATTGGAAAATTCTAGAACTGAAAATAGAAATGCAAATAAGTATATCACCCGTTGAGAAAATTATTTCTACATTGATTTTGTTTTATTATTCTGTTTTGCGCGTTCTATTTCGTGCAATGCTTCATCGTATCCATGTTATGTTACTCGTGCTCAGATTTGTATATATGTATATGCATCTGATATGAATATGTTCAAAGAATTACAACATTTGATGTTAAAGAAAAAGAAATTAGCTTCTTTTTTCTTTTTTGTTTAAGTGATTCTATTTTATGCATTAGCGATTTAGCTTATCATAGCTTAGTTTCCTTTTTTTTGGAATTTAAAGTATTTTTTTTTCTCCATTTTAGCACCCAAAAAGACTAAAGTAGAAACTTCTCGTTATGTTTTAAGTCTAGCGTTACGTAAGCAGGGCTTGTGGTTCATGTTTATAAGTATCTGTTTTACCTTTGTTCTCCAGAGCAGTTGAATATTTGTTTCACAACCACATATATAGGAATTAATTAGAGCATCTCCCATACTTAATGTATACATGAATAGAGTAAGCTTATGTTGTTATTACGTTTACTGTACGCGACTGTTATTTTTGTAGTTCAATTTGTTTGCTGAGGAAACGATCTTGTTATTAGGTACTTCTTCTTTGTGATGAAATGGATATCAAAGAAATTGAAAATCCAACGATGGTTTTGGTTGGTTCTGAGAAAACCAGCATGGACAGCAAGGGAAAGAATATAATATGCTATGACAAGAAGTGGGAAGACCAATTGGAGGTGTTTGGTTGCAACTTTTGAAAGCAACATGCTACCTTAGCAGTTAGCATTGCTTTTTATTTATATATCATCAAGTTCCCTTTAATTGAATTTACTTCCCCTTTTTTTCAGGATGCTTCAGGCAGTGATCATGGAAATACTGTTAGTTTAGCAGGGTCCGAAGATAATTATGAGTTTGACTTGTCATATAATTATGATGACGGGGATTATGATGACTACACTGATGATGTTTCTGATGATTGCGATAATCATGAATACTTATATGAAGATGATTACTGGATTATGCAATCCCATTTTGATAATGTGGATCTTTCTCTGGGGGTAGAGGCTTCACTTAACTTGTTGAAAGACTCTTCTTTAATTGAAGATATGCAACAACAACTCAAGGCTGTCACGGCTTCCTTTAATCTACTTGGAATCAAGAAGGAAGCAACATTAGATGCTAACGATGGACTGAAGTCAGCTTCTACCAGTACTGTAATGGTCCCAAGGGAGTCAGGGTCTGAACAGAAAGAAAGAAATGAAGAGCATATAATGCAAAATTTTCGAAGTTTCAAACATTTTGATGTTGTGGATGTTTTCTCAAGCCATCGTTACCTCAACTTGACCTCATCGAGACAGACGGTGAGGTTGCATCTTGTTTCTCTGTCATGCTAAATTGTTACTACTTATATAATTTGATCTTTGCACTTATTGAATAGTATCCAAAGGAGTCGGCAAAGCGAATTCAAGAGGAGTGGAAAATTCTGGAGAGTGGCTTACCAGGTGAGTTCTTATGAATGTGTTTGTGATACTAACTGATATAGAATCAAGTCTTAACTATCAAAAGTCCAAAACTATGCAAGTTCCTAAGCTGAATGACATTTTAAACGTTATGCATCTAAAACTTTGTAGGATGGCCTCTTGTTATTCCCTTCCCTTAGAAAATTACTACTTTTTGCTTCTATCTCCTGATATTATTTTGTTTAAAATGACTTGTCCGCTTTCTCCATGCTTCCACAGAAACAATATATGTGAGAGTTTGTGAAGCACATATGGGTCTTTTAAAAGCTGTCATTATGGGACCTTCTGGTACTCCATACCACGATGGCCTTTTCTTCTTTGATTGTTTCTTCCCTCCAAAATATCCTAATGAGCCACCGGTATGTTCATTTTGCATACATTGTGTTTTTCCCAACAATGCACATATTAGGGTATTATAACGTACATGCGTATTTCAGCATGTCTAATGTATATCCGGAATTTCTGATCAGATGGTTTATTACTATTCCGGCGGTCTCCGGTTAAATCCAAATTTGTATAGCTGTGGTAAAGTATGCCTAAGCCTTTTGGGCACTTGGCATGGTGAAGAGACTGAGATGTGGGTTCCAGGCCAGTCAACCATGCTACAAGTTTTGGTTTCAATACAAGCCCTGATTCTGAATGCTAAACCCTTCTTTAATGAGCCTGGTTTCGAGATTTCTTATGTTGGGGCCGAAGGTGAAAAGAGGTCCAGGAAGTACAATGAGGATGCATTTGCTCTATCCTTGAAGACAATGATTTACACTCTAAGAAGACCGCCGCAGGTATCAGTTAATTACAGTTCAGTTCACTTCATGAAGTTTGTTTATCTGGGATTCTATTGTCATCCCTTTCACGGAGTTTGTGTGCTGATGATGGATCTATTTGTTTCGGACAAGCATTTACACTGTTTGTTTATCTGGGATTGCTCTGTTTTTCCATTTGCCAATTAGCAGAAGTGACACAAAATCAGGTTTTCTTTGTATGCACGGTGTTATGTAAATTTTACATGCATTCTGCTCTAATTAGAACCATGTTTCCTGAAACAGCATTTCGAGGACTTTGTCGCCGGTCATTTTCGCACCCGTGCACGTGACATTATCATGGCATGTCAAGCATATAAAGAGGGTGCTGCTATCGGCTCCGTTCTGGTTAAAGACTGCGTACCAGACCCTAATAAAACCGAAAACAGTAGCTCTGAGAAATTTAAAAGAACAATGACGAAGATGATCGATGCAATGTTGAACGAGTTTGTGAAAAATGGGTTAACCCATGAGCACTTTCTGAATTCAAGTACCTGATATCATTCGGAGACGGTTAAAGTCATCGTGAAAGGTTAGTGTTAGAACAGATTAGCTTTTCTTCCAACTGCTTTGGTGAATGCATTTTTTTTAATGAACCTTCGGTGCATTATTTTGCTAGTTCGTGCAGTAATAATGATTTCTTTGCGATTCCTGTATGTTTATAACTCGGTTGAATTATGAAAATGAGTTTATACATGATTCTTGTTTTTGGTAAATAGAATTTCATCAATAATGCAATATTAAGTTCAAATGACATGCATACTGTCGACAAGTTCATGGAGGCTACAGATTTGAGAATAGGGGCGTAATTGAGTTAAGTTGAACTTAAACAGTGGCTAGGTCGAGCTTGACTTGAAATCTGAGGCTTGATATTTGACTCGAGCTCAATCGAACATCAATTTCTAAACTCGAGTTTGGTTTGAGACTTAATCAAGCTACTCGAGTTCGATTAAGATCTTTTCTGTTCAAGCTCGAGTTCATTTTTGCTTTAGTTCTTTCTATATAATAAGGGTAAAAATATAATTTAATAATATACAAATATTAAAACTAAAAGTTTGATTAAGCTCATGAGTTGTTCGAATTGAGTATTATGATGCTTGAATTCGACTTGATTGACAGCTCGAGTTACACGAACTTGACTCGATAATGATTAAATTGAATTCAAATTTTTTGAGTCAAACTTGAATAATTTATGACAACCTGTATTTCAATTACACCCTTTAGATGAGTTAATTAGTAAAAAATGTATCATTCATTTTGGAATTCTTGCTTTAATTTGTAATATTTGCTAATAATAGAATCTCTAATTGAGAGATGGTATCATCATTGGTGTCGGTATCGTATCAGTATCGATATGTATTGGTATTGTATCCTATTGACTGTGCATATGCATGTATGTATGGTAGCATAAGTTTTTTGTTTTTGTAAAAAAATTCGTTGTGTTTCGATGTGCTTTGGTTTGATTCAATCAATACCATCCTATATAGGTGCGCGCGAACCAACCACTACTTTTGTTTTGATATTTTATCCCAGTTTTTAAAATGTCTTATATTTTTTGTAATTACATTTTAAAATATAAAATATAATTTTTACATTAAGTTATTGGACTAATTAATAATTTTAAAATTTATATCTTACATTATATTAAGAAATTAGAAATCAGATTATTAATATTATATATATAAATTATTTAAAAGGTCTAATTATCCTCTTGATTCTTGTATTCTTTGAAATTTTAAAGATTAATCTCTTTAATTTTAATTTTAAAATTTAATCCTTTTAAATTTAAAAATTAAAGTTCAATTGATAAAATCATTAACTAACTTTTTTATAAATTTGAATATATGTTATCAAAGACTTTTATTAAATTTGAGTATATGTTATTGTAAAATTTCTTCAACGGTGTTATTAAATGGATTTTTATTTTCAGATCAGATAAATGGAGGGATTAGATTTGGGATCAAATTCGAAGAAATAAAAGTTGGACTGAAGTTTAGGGAATTTAGTCATACTTAAATCTATTTTAAAATATCACTATAGTTAAAATGATATATTAAATTCCATCAATATCTATAGGCTATATATAAAAGTAATGTAAAAAAGCTTCTCCTTTTGACACGTGTTATTAGCTCTCATTGGTTTTCCTTTTATGTCATGGCTTTTCACCCATTTTTAATGGGTATGTTTCCATTTCTTATATTATTAGTAAAACAGTTTAATTTCAATTTCTATCTCTCTATTTTTAGATTATATAAAAATAGTTAAAATTTTGTTTCTGTCTCTATACTACGTTTAAATTTAAGGTTTTACCTTTCTCTCTCTATATATATTTGCATAATTTGGGACGTTTATAATAAATTATATATTTATCATATCCATTTATTCATAATGTGTTGATTTCATTTCGTGTTACTTTTTAATTATTTGTCTGTTGCGTTTATGTCATGTATTAATTTATTTAATGTTGTGCATTACTTGTTACCATAATTCAATTTAGAGAAATTTGTGTTTTCGTGTTTATGATCCATAATAATTTGATTTTGAATTATTTATATATTTTATCATAGTAATTATATGCAAATAAATTTATTTTATTTCTTAATTTATTATTTTATTTCTTAATTTATTATTTTATTTTAAAATCATATTACGAAGGAATTGATTTACATATTGAACGTTGTCTCATGTTTTAATTTTATCACATCATATTTTTTAATCTTAATTTATCTCATACTTTTTTAATTTACTTTATTTTAATTTAAAATTTATTTTCATAAATTATTAAAAATATAAAATAATATTTTCATTTACAATTATTCAGTATAATAAAAATAAAAATTTTAATTATTTCTTTAAAACCTCTAATGTACTTACAAGTTGCAACCTTAGTACAGGCTCGACTCTGGGAGTAGTTCAGGAGTGCTACCGCCTAGGGCCCAAAGTAAAGAGGGGTCCATTTTTTTTGAAAATTTTTGAAAATTTTTTAAACAGTAAATCCATTATGATTCATACATCAGATTTATTTGTAATGAGGAAGAAAAATTACAGGTTTTAATTTAATTGGACATGACATTTTTCTATTTATTTTATTGGTTTTGTTACTTTATTTTACTTTATTATGAAACTTGCTTTTGAATTTTTTTTTCTTTCTTTTTCCTTTTTTTTTTACTTTGAGCTATTGATATTTGTTTGCCTTTGAGCTTTTTATTTATTTAAATTAAATGTTTAATTTTATTATTTAAAAAAGAAAAAGAAAATATGAACTTTTGGCTTTCTTTTTCTATTTGATTGTAGCGAAGAATAAAACAAAGAAGTGTGGGATTAAGTTGAGAAATTAATAAAATAAAAATATTTGTAATTTTCTATTTCAATGTATTTTTACTATATTAAGCAATTTTTGGTTAGCGGTGAATATTAGAATTAGTCATTTTGGGGATTAAAAAGGGAAATATACTTTATTTTATTAAGTGGACAATTAAGCCTATGAATAATTATTAGTCAAACTATTTCAATAAGGGTAAACTAGTAATATAACAATCTATTTGTGAAATAAACAATTTGGTGGAAAAACCCACTAGCATCTGTCTTCTTCCTTGAGTTGAATGAAAAGAAAAGAAAAGAAAAACACCATTGAAGAGAAAGGAAGATTCGGTTGGAAAAGAAAACCCTTTGCATGTAAGTGTTTTAGCTTGAATTTCTTGTTAATTTTTTATATTTTGGGACCTTTGAAGCTAAATTAAGCTTAATAAGGGGTCAAATTGAGATAAATGAAGACATGTTAGGGACTGATTTTTATACTGTTAATGTTATTAAAAATGCTGGAAGTATTGATGAGTTTTGGGTTGTGATTGAACTCTTTTGTGAGAGACTTTTTGCTAAATATTCATCTTTAAGGGGTTAGAAGTATGACGAATAAATTGAAAAAGTAAAAGCTGTAAATTTAATGGAATAATGGATTGTTAATGTGCAGCATAAATTCAGTTAGTTGAAAAATAAATTTAAGGGGGTTAATAGTTAAAGCTTGAACAATGATCGAATTGTATATGAAAAAAAATATTAGGAATCAAATGAAAATTTTGTTGCTGTGTATGGTGGGAAACATTAGATGTCCAAAATTTAGGAATTTAACATTCGATTTTTTATTTTCAGCTGATTTAATAAGTACATTGTTGATGATTTAAAGCTGTCCAAAATTTGACTTTTTAATATGTTATGTTGAATTAAATATTTGTATTATTGAGGATTTAATGTTGTTTAAAGCATGTGTTAATGTTGTTAAAATAAGATTTATTTTAATATCTTATGCCGAATTTAATGTTTGTAAACTTATGATTTCAGTATGTAAATACGGTTTTGAAAATTTCGAATTTTTTTAAAAAGGGCCCAATTATTTTTTTAGCTTAGGGTCCAAAAAATATCAAGTACGGGATTACCTTAGTAGCAAGTCAAGTCAGGAATTTGCTATTTTAATTTGAAATCAACAAAATTGCTTTCACCACTATCTTTTATATTATCTACTTATAAAAGACAATATTATTTAATTAATTTAATTAAAAATTAATGCTTAGAGGTTACTGATAGTAGCGGTGAATGACTTTCAACTGACTATATGTCATTTGATGTGGTTAAATTTTTACTAAATTTTAATTAAATTAATCAATTAATTATAATTGGTGATAAGAAAAAAGTGATGGAAATTGTTAAAAAAAAATGGATTCGCCCCTTCCATCATTTCAAAGAACCAAAATCCATAAATGATTGAAATTAACAGTTAATATTTAACTAATCAAATTTCAATTAAACGCGATTATAAAATTATTTTTTATTTTAAATTAATCTTTAAATTTCATAAAATTTTAATTATATTTTTAAACTATCGATTTTACATCAATAATGTAATTTAATTACTAAAATTATTAATTTACCCATTAACCAATACATCAGGTTTTGTGAGATAATTTAAAATAAAAATTTTAAGGAAAAATGAATACTTTAAAAATGTGTAAAAATATCGATTTTATTTTATTTTTAGTTTTAAATTTTAAAAGTTACGTGATAATATTTTATTTTATTTTTTAAAATTTTCATTTTAAATTATATGGCATAAAAAGTTTACATGTCATTTAATGGTCAAATTAATGATTTCAAAAATAGAAAGCCAACCTAATTATAATATTAATTATTTAGGTATATAATTAGAACGTTTTAAATTTGGAGGATAATTTATAATAAAAATCATAGATTAACGGTGATTTGTGCAATTAACTCAAATTAAAACATATTATTGTTGTATTAAATACAGTAGAAAATTGGGTTATAAGCTTTGAAATGCTATTTAAAGTTAATTAATTTTTTTTTTTAATATACTAGTGTGATTACATGGTAGTATTTGTTCATATTTTCTTAACCTTTTAACAACGCGCACATACTGATGCTAGAACACGAATTTCTTAAAATAAATAACATTCTTTTAATCACTGAAATCATTAATTAGATTCAATTAAAAAATTATTAGTTATATCAAACTTTTCTACAACAAATTAAATCGGATAGGCTAAGGTTTACTATTATTTTGTGTAGGAAATGGACCGACTTATTGATTAAATTAAATAAATGGGATAATATATTATATGGTTAGCGTTATCTTAAGTTACGGTTCAACTTTGTTGCATCAAACAGGGACAGGACCTGCCAGTGGACTAATACAAAAAGATAAATCGTATTTATAGTTGACTAATTATTGCGGTAAAAATTGGGGGTGTGATTGAGTGGAGTCTGAGTTCTAATATTAATAAGTTTGAGTTTAAATTCAATTTGAAATTCAAAAGATGGTATTTAATTTGAACTTTATTGAACATCTATTTTTAAGATTCAATTTGGTTTATGATATGATCGAGTTACTTGAATTTGATTAAATATTTGGATGGGAGTAGAATTGATCGTAGATCGGGTCGAGTTGGGTTCGGGCCGGACTTCAATAAAATTTTAGGTCTAATTATTAGGCTCGAGCCCGACCCGATCCAAAAAATAAGCTTAAAATTTTGTCCAAACCCGACCCGAATTATAATAGTCAATCTTGACCCGGCCCGGCCCGACCCGACCTGTATTAATTTTTCTTATATTATTTTATTACATACAACAAATTTAAAAAATATATAATATATCAAATATACTTAAAAACATTAAAACAAACATTAAAAATAAATAAATTTAAAATACATTAAAAAATTTTAAATTAAGATAGTTGCAAATAAATTAGTAAAAAAATTAACAATAAAACATAAGTTCTACAATATTCAAATAATATTAAAAAAGATAGTGAAACAATAGTAAAAACGCATAAAAAATAACATTCAAACAACAAAACAACATTAAAAACAACAGCAAAAATAACAGCAAAACAACATTAAAAACAATAAAAATAGCAACAAAAACAACAACAAAAATAACTGCAAAAACAACATGAAAACAGCAACCAAAACAGTAAAAAAAGTTTCAAAATAGTAAAAAACAACACAAAAACAGTAAAAAACATCAACCAATACAGTAAAAAAAATAGCACCAAAACAACAATATAATTTTTTATTAAAAATGGTTAATTTATTCGGGTCGGGTCGAGCAGAGCTCGGACCAAAAAACTCATACCCAAAATCCGACCCTTTTAGAAAATGGACATCATTTTTTGTCTAAGCCCATTTTTTGGGCCTATATTTTGCCCCAAACACTTCCATTTTTTGGGCGGGCTTTCGAGTCGAGTCGAGTCGAGTCGAATGATCCGACCTATGATCAAGTCTAGATGGAGGTGCATTTACCTTTGGTAAGGTTAAAAACAATAATAGCAGTTAAATTAATTACTGTAATTGTGAGATAAAATATTTCATTGCCCCACAGTCACTGTCCATCCAAAGGCACACTAAGCTTGTTTATCAATATTTATATTCAAGCTCGAGCTTGACCTCAACTTGATAATTAAGCTTGAGATTAATAATATTAAGCACAATATTAAAAATATATACTAAAAATGAAAAGCTCAATTCGGCTTGATAATCGTTTGAGTCGAGTACTACTAAGCTTGAATTAAGCTGATAATTATTGAATTGAGTTCAAGTTTGTTGGCTTAATGGCAAAATCCGTTAACAACCTCTTGATCCAATAGTAAAAGTATTTTATTGTAGGCATGAGAGTCTAGATTTGATCTCAAGTAACTTCATTTCTCAACCTCAATTGTAATTTTTTTTAAAAAATCTATAATATCATTTTCAAGTGAATTAATTAGAAAAAGGGTAGATTAATTACTTCAAAATTAATTAAGATTTTAATTTTCTAGTTAGACTTTATTTTTTTTTTTATAGATTTTTTTGTTAGACTTAATTATGATTTATAATGTTGCTTATATTATACAGGGTTGAGTAAGTAATTTAAAGTATTAAATTTGAACTCATTTTATGGTCTGAAGATTAAATGTATTCATTGTCCCGGATATGATTTAAGTTCGAGTCGTGCTAATTGTATTTGTTGTTCGGGCTTTACCCTATTATTTTAATTCATCAAAAAGAATTTATTAATTTTTTATAAAATTATAAATTTTGATGTGTTAATCATTTATTGTTTTAATAAATCCTTTTATTGATATCATTTATCAATTTTATTGTGTAAAAATAGAAGAAAAAAGAGTTAAAAATTTATTCAATAATTATGCTACCCAGTAAATTTTGATATATTTAAGTTGGACCTTAGATAATAATTTGAACTTAATTTGAAAAAGAATTATTTAGATTCACTCAATTAAGCTTTTACTCACTCGAAATAAATTTAACGACACGGTTCACAATCGATTATTGTTCGTTGTTTTAGCTCAAGGTTGCGTAAGTTCTGAGCACGTGACATCAATACAACACTTTATGTAAAACTCATTTGTTTTTACTCTAATAGTAATTACAAAAAAAGGGTAAATTACTCATTAAACTATTGATAAATTTATATTTTATTTACTCAATTTTAAAAAATTATAAAATGGTCATTAAACTATTTAAAAATTTTCATTTAAGTCATTGAATATTCGAATGGTTTAGTGTCCATTTTGTAATTTTTTGAATTGAATAACTAAAATGTAAACTTACCAATAATTTAGTGAGATTGATTGTAATTTACTTTAAAAAATTAGTATTGATTAAAAAAAAAAAAAAAAAATCATAAATAAATTTGCGAGTTACTCGAGTCAATCATTATATTCAAATTGAATTAGCTCGGTCAATTTAATAATAGTTGAGCCAAACTTAAGGGTTTTAAGGGCTAAATAATAATGATGTCAATTGAGTTAGGTTTTCATAATGGGATCGAGGCCATCAATTCATTGATTCAATCGATTCAATTAAATAACAAAAAAATAAAAAAATTCAATTCAATTGATTCAATCGTATAATTTAATTAAATTTTTATATAATTTAATCTATTCGTACCGATTTGATCGATCTAATAATTTTCTTCAAATTAAAATTCCGTTTGATTTTTATTCACCCACTCTATCGAGTTGAATCATATTGCAATTGAATTAATTCTCTATTACGGATAAATACATCTAATTAATTATTCAGAAAATAGGAAAATAATTATCACTATCCAACAAAATATTCAAACGCGACGCGAAGGTTGAGTAATCCAATTTGTTCACGAAAGTTCTAGAAGCAATATTTGGTTAAACGCCACGGGGTAACCCACATGAGGCGTTGGGCTGTCAAACACTTGAAGGGGCGTACCTGTATTTTCAACCGTTCTATAACTTCGTACCCAAACGCGGAAATGTCTTCCTAGAAACAAAACCATTAGTTGGATTTGAAGTTTGCCTCTTTGTTTCTAGAAGAATAATAATTAATATTTTGCCCGCTAAGTGATCGAAAGGGAACTGCCTCTTCCCGCTAATTCTAAAAGCCGTGTGGGGGGACTTCGAATATTTGGGGTCTGCTTACTGAGGATTAAACCGCATCGGGAGTCGGGTCAGATGAAAATTCATAAGTTTGGGTTTTTCAGGACAGATGTAAAATTTTATGTTTGGATCTGATTTAAATTTTTAAATTTAACATAAATTCAAAATGTTAAACTCGAGTTTAATCTAGTTTGTCTATATTAATTTTTTATATATTCTTAATGTCCAGTTTATAGTCGATGTTCAGGGTTCGTGATTGTCTTTCTCAATAATGTTGTCTCCAAAATTTGAATATAAATCTTCCTCTTGAGAATATAATTTTTTATATTTAAATAACACTAAGTTGCAACTTAACAAGTAAATATATCTAAAATTAAAGTAAAATTAACAATAAAACGAGATTTATATAATATTCAAACAATAACAACAAAATAGTAACAATATAATAGCGAAACAACAACAAAAGTTTATGAATTTATATGTTATCAAAATACGAGAGAAATTCAGTTACCTGATGTTTTTACATCATTTCATATTTTTCTATGTGATTAATAATTTAGCAATCTAATCATTATGTTTCATACCTATAATTCATGTCTATTTCGGTGTAAATTAAAAATTTTTAACGATTTATTTTATGTAAAAAAAAATTCAACCATTAAATATATTAATATAAATAATATTTTGATCAATATAATAAAAATATCAAATTAATTTAAATATATTAATAAATTTAGCTATTAAAATACTACTAATCCAACTCGGGATTCTTATCTTGAAGAGCTTTCGAGCACCTTGAATTTTGACCTATTGATAAATTGGAGGAGCTTTAGTAAATTGTAATTTATGTATGAACATATTGGACTTAAATTTTAAGTAGTATAAAATTTTATTATTTAATATTCATTTACTAAAATAAATTAATGAGATTGTTTGTTAAGATACAATGTATAGCACATTAAATTTGACTCATTCACACGTTGGATATAACATATGGTTAGTGAAGAAAAATAATGTGGATTTATATCAAAATGTGGGTGACTCCAAATAATTTTTAAAACATTATTGTAAAATTGGACCGAAAATTATACATTTAATAATACAATTAGATACATAGTGGCACCATATGTTTTGATATGATGGCAGCATACACATAATCTAAGAAAAAATCCCAAATTCCTGGCATCATGTTTGTTTTCTTTTAATTGTCATTTTGTTACACTTTTTGAATATGATAAATACTATAAGTATGTATTATCTTATAAGGTCTCTTTACACATTGAGAAATTAAATTTCTCACAATGGGCCACTTGCAATTAAAATATTAAAGATAACGGATGGGGTAATACAATTTGATAAGAGTTTTAATCATGTTCTATTCCAATAAAATATATATTTTTAATAATCTCATTATAAGTTCTAATCATATCTGTTCTTTTGAAGATAATGTCTAGAACTATCCATAACCCCTCCACAGCTCATAAATAAAAATACAATGCGTTTCAGCGTACTCGAATCCTACTTTTTCTTACATTGACAACAATACTCATATCAAATCATACAATAATTCATTCATTGAGAAACCATGATTTATGACAATTAAGTGATGGAAATTTTTGGTGTGATAAGGGTAATTAAGTTATTTTATTTCTTAAGTAAGAAAAGCTAATGGATAAGGAGAAAATGTATTATTGAATGGTTTATATATTAAAAAGTCAATAAACTGTAATAGTTTATTTATATAAGTCCTTATAGTTCCGAGAAAGAATCTTTATAGTTTCTTTTTGTCTATATAAGCCGTTTCAAAAATATATACTCATAGAATATTTAGTTTTAGTTAGATGTCAATTTTTTATGACATTAAATTTAAATTGACAAAATTATATTACATTATTTTATTATTTAAATAAACATATATGTAAAAAAATTTTATTATATTGAAATAGTTTTGATATGATACATTTACTTGAAGATGTAGATATGAAATCTTTTATGATCAATAGATTTGTGTTAGTTTTTTTTTCAATAATTATAGTCCTATATTTAAAAATGTTTGACATATAAATAATTTTTACGTAAATTTTAACAAAATTTTTCATATATATATAATGTTTTTCATGTCATTTCATATTAAATACCTTGATTATTTTTTTTCATCTTTTTAGCTCGTTACAATTCAAATATATTATGCTCGTAACAAAGTCCTAACATTTATCTAGTCTTTCATGAAATCATGAGATTTGAGAAAATCATTAGTTATGAGAGAGAGAGTCTAGATTGTGTAGGTCCTCCCCCGCTATAAGCTTTAGATAGGTATATAAGATTAAATCTTACGAGTCATGTGTCCTCTGTTAAAAGATAGGTTTACCATTTAGTGATTCTTTTGTTAGGTCAATTATATGACTTAACGTGATTGGATTTCAGAATATGTAAATGACGAATGGCATCCATCTCGTGGGGGTGATTGAGTGACGTGTCCTTAAGTTCAAGCAAAGTAGCATCATTGATGAGATGATCTTGGGTCCCAATGAGGTAACATCTCCAATGAAGTAATTCGTAACAAAATCTAGCAAAAGTATCCCTTAGCAAGGGTAAGGAAAGGTATGTTTGAACATATTGTACTTATTTTTTTTAGTCATGTAAACAAATTTTTAAGAAATTCAACATTTAATACTTATTTTTTAAAATTTTTTTAATTTAATTGGTCTAGTTGAGATTGTTTAGTAAGATATGGCTCATTGAGTTTGACTCATTCCCACTTGGGATATAACTAGGAAATGTTTAGTTAAGAAAAATAGTATAAACATGACATGATGTGCCAAATATCAAATGAGTGACTTCACATAATTATCAAAGCAACATTGTAAGAGTGGACCAAAAACTATCCACTTGACAATGTAATTTGGTACATAATGGCAACATTTGCTTGTTTTAATTTTCATTTCGGTACACTTCTAAATATTATATATACTATATGTGTATACATTATCTTACAAGGTTGTTTTTTTATATACAGACGTCGATAATGACAATAAAATGATCGTTAAAAAAAAATCACAGATTTTATATGGAAATCCTTTGGGGAAAAAATCACGTGCAAAAGAGGAAAAATTCACTAATATAGAAAATTGAATAATATAATAGGAGTTCCGACTACATCCATTTAACAAGTGATGAGATTCGAATCATACAATATACTAATAATATATATTTTTTAATTTTATAAACAAAACTGAAAAATGGACATGATTTCTCACAATGTGCCACTTGCTATTAAACTAGTGGAAATTATCCAAAGTAATAATAATAAGCGAATCATGTATGCCACTTGTCTATGAAATCTTCCATGAAATCATGGGATTGGGGAGAAGTCTCCGACTCCTTAGCCATATTAGTGCATTACTTTAATAGACTTTTCATAATGAAAGGCGGCAATGTGGGTATATATATGAAAGTTCAAATCCTTTCTTAATCCTTATACTATGTATAAGTTTCAAATTTAGTCCCTATACTCTAATTTGGTCAATTTTAGTTTTTGTGTTTTTTGGATTTTGGATTTTCAATCATGACCTGAAACAATAACAATTAAATCCATTAGATCAAATCCTATTATTAGTTCCGTACTTTACATAAGTTGTGAATTTAGTCTCTGTTCTCCAATTTGATCAATTTTAGTCTTGTATTTTTTTTTTGTTTTTAATTTTGAAATTTGATCTTAATTCAAATTATAGCTGTTAAATACATTATCTAAAATAAATAAGTGACAATTTCTTCAATATTTTAGTTAAAAAGTTAATTTTAATCTCACATTGACTAGAGAATACGCTCATAACTCACTTCTCCACTATTTTCATTAAGAAATTAATTTTAATCTCGCATTGGCTAGATAACACTCTCTCATGCTCACATTTACCCTATAAATAAGTTTTAATTTCTTCACTATTTTTATTCCTACATTGACCGGAGAGCACTCCCATATCTATAAACAAGTGTCTATTTCTTTACTATTTCCGTAAACTTTTTAGAGTTTCCTTAGAAGAAATTCATGAGAGAGAGTTTATAGTTAAAATCAAAATTTTTAAGATTACGATTAATTTATACATTACATAAGTCCGTGCATTGCATAAAAATCCAGTAATATTATAAAGAATACTTAATTAGTATTGCAAATATAATATATGAAAATACAAATAAAATAAAAATGGTATATACAGTGTCTCAATTATATTACATAACATTGCATATGATTCAATATTAAGAATTAATTAAATACACTTTATATCAATAAGTGATTGAGTACAATAATAAAATACATTGCATTTTCAAGGAAAGAATGTAAGTTCAAATCTTGAAGATAACATTATTAAAAAAGACAACCATAAACCTTAAATATGGACCGTAAAACGAACATGCATACTATAAAAAAAAAAATACACTTTTATACATGTATAATCTAAGTATCATTAATAGGATGTTAATTAAAACACCACCAACTACGACTTGTTGACAGTTTGCCGCCACAGCTCCATCGGAGTTAAGCTTGATCCAACCAGATTTTGGAAACATGTCGCTCGTACCCATAATAAGCAATTTCTCATCAAAATTATGGTGTCTTCGCGGCCAAGTATAATTATCAATCATACGTAAATATTTTCTAAGAGAATTCAACATAATATTTTATCGAATATTTATATAATTCAAAATTGGGACCAATTAATTTCTATTGCAATTATTGAGAGATTATGGACCTCAAATTTTGAGCTACGACAAAATGCTTGGCTACGACTAAATGCATGGCTGCAAATGATAAGATTAGCATCCCACTACCAAAGCCTTGAACTCTATTTCTCTTTTAATTTAATTTAATTTCGTCTTTTATTTTTATAATAGTCTATTATAATTTTAGACTTAATTGGAACAATAAATCCCGACTTCTGAAAACAATGCATTTATTAGATTAAAAAGTCGACACAAGCTTTACAATTCATGATGACTTTAAAATATAAATCGAAATCATTAATAATATTATCTATTTAGATTAATTAATGACATTATGTATATAAAAAAAAAATTAAATTACGAGAAATTAAAAATATAATAATTAAATTTTAAAATTTGAGTGTAATAGAGGACCAAAACTAGAATTATTGTAAATCAAATTATTTCGCTCAAACCCTAGTTTAATAAGGTCATGACATTTAGACCTTAAGTGTTTAGGTTCGAGCGGCCTCACCCTATGTAAATCATACCGAATGTAGGTCTTGCCCAGGCTTAATTTGGTTTAAACCGTGCCACGTGTTCAGGGGTGGATACAAGAGGATAGGGAAGAGTCGTGACCCCTTTAAGATTATAAAATTATAAATTAATGCATGAGAAAATCTATATTTAACATCTCAAAAAATTATAATTTTATTTTGAACTCCTTAAAAGGATTTATGAATCCACCCTTACACATGTAGATCCTGTCCAGAATTATTATTATCTATTACTTATAATAATCCGAATGCATTATTTTCGTAAGTATGATTATAGTTAGACCCTAAAAATTTTCAATTACATAAAACTTCATGAGTCAATACAATTAGGCCAAAAGATTGGGTTCACCCATTGTTGAATTATAAAGTGACACACAGGTAGTTTGTCTATAACACGTAATATAGTTGAAATTGAAATGTGGTTGAGGAAATCAACGTTGTTGATGTTATCATATTATATTTCTGTGGCATCTCATGATGTATTCCAACATGCATTAATCATTGAAATTTCTTAGTCCAATTTTGACTCATTTATTGGTTTTTTTACTGAAAGTTGTAACTCTAGAAACGTATAGAAAGGAAAGCGACGATGTTGAAAAGTAATTCTATCATCTTTTTCAAACCCGTGGGGAGGGGTGTCGTAATCAGCCATCCACAAAGTGGGGTAATTTGATTTCTAAATTTTCTCTAAATAAATTATTATACGATAAAAGGTTTTTTTTATTTTTTTTTATTTTTAGGATTGGATTCGTTTCAAGGTGGGATTATTGATAATATTTTGTAAATTTAGTTTGATTTAAGGGTTCAATTAAGTTGAGTTGAATTTGACGATTGAATATCAATTTTTATAATTAAGCTACGAAAATTCAAGTATAGTTTATAGTTTATTTTTAAAATGAAATGTTCGATTAGACTTGCAAGCTGTTCGAATCAAGTATTTTGGTGCTCAATAATTGTTGAACAAAATTCGAGTGTTTTTCCAAGTTTAACTCAGATAACTTATGAACGCCAATGTTTCATTTACACTTTAATTTGGCTCATGTCGACTCTATCTTCTTTAAAGTTATAAGTATAATTACAATTGCAACTACTATGAAATACATAAGAACATCTATAATCAGAATTAACCATGATTGTTTGAATCAAACTGGCCTGTCAAATCAAGAATCGGTTGAGGCACCAATCCAAAGAGAGGGCATTAGACAGTTGATCTAAAAACGATACGGGTTGATTGAACTAAACTAAAAAAATTTGATTCAATCAATTTTTATTTTTATAAATTTTTTAATTATTTATTTAATCGAATCGTAAGAAATTGGTTGGATTGATCGAAACCGTGACTTGATCAATTTGACTATCAATCCGGTTCTAAGAACCATTACGAAGCACCATTAGACTGAGAACCAAAATAATATTCAGATTTAACCATGATAAATCTGGAGAATAACTATATATAGTAAGAATGTAAAACTTAAAATAGAATAAAATTTGGATTAAAAATTTAACATGAAAATTAAACATTATATTTATACACGGAAAGACTCAAATATAAAATTTCAAAATTCTCAAAATTTAAACATTTCCGTTAAATCAAATTATCATTAATCATATCAATTGAATATCAAATAAACTCTTCATAAATTTAGATTAATTACTACTTAATAATAAATTCTTATTTAAAATTTGCAAAATATAATAAAATATCAATATAATAAATTATGTTGATCCAAGTGGAATTTAGGTAAAAAAGATGGTAAAAATTGAATTGTTATCCAATTCATGAGGAATT
Source organism: Kokia cookei (assembly GCA_039519145.1). Lineage (NCBI taxonomy): Eukaryota > Viridiplantae > Streptophyta > Magnoliopsida > Malvales > Malvaceae > Kokia > Kokia cookei. Next base: position 1,249,738 of record CM076899.1, on the reverse strand, counting down.
CTAGAATTGTTATCCAATTCATGAGGAATTCTAGAATTGTTATCCAATTCATGAGGAATTCTAGAACTTGTGGACTCTAAGACCAAGTTATCAAATGTGTCAAAGCTAATATTTACAAATCGGTGAAAATAAATAAAATTATTACAATATAAAAAATAATCACATGTTCTTAAATTATATTTAAATAAAAATAAACAATAAGTATATTTAAATAACTTATTCACTTCATTCATGAAATTAAAAATATATTCCTAGTATATCAAAGTAGTACACGTGTCTTGCTCTTTGCCTTGGAATTTTATTTAGGTTTTCGCAAATCCAGTCAAAGTTTAATGATAAAAAAACTGTTATTATTAAAATTAAAATTCAGATATGTGTATTACAATTAAATTTAATTTTTAAAAAAATATCAGATTAAATTCATACTAAGAAAACAACAGTAGCGAAATAATTATTGATTTGAAGTATGCTGCTGAACGTCAAATAAAAAATGAAATTCAGAAGATTATTATTAAATATTATCAATCAATTGAATTATATTAAAAATATTTAAATAATAAATAATTTTAATATAAACTATCATCATTATATTTCAAAAATATTTTTGGTAAATGATACTCCCTTGTCCCACTAGATTTATTATATTTTCGTTTTTAGTAGTAAAAAAATTTAATCTTTTGACATTTTATTGTTTAAAATTTATTATGGATAAAATTTTAAAAATATATTATAAAAATTTGATTAATTAAAATATTTAAAATAATTGAGATTAAAATGTAAAAAAATTAACTTCAAATATTAAATGTGTTTTTTTAATATATTGATATGATTACATGATAGTATTTATTCATACTTTCTTAATCATTTGACAACGCATGACACACACAGATGCTCGAATTCAGATCTCCTAAGATGAACATCATCCTATTTTTTTACTGAAACCACTCGTTGAATTCAAATATTAAAATGTGTTTTAAATTATGTTGTTTATATTAGTTTAATATATATAATGTTGATGTGTTAAGTAATGACATTATTCACTCGTCATTATTTTAAATATGTCACATAATATATTATTTTTAAAGACTTTGTAATATGATATATATATATTTCGATCAAATTTAATTATCGTATTTTTTAAATTTTGAATTTTCAATCTTACTTAAATAATAAGAGTTAAATATGTTATGTTAAATTCTACTATTAATCTCGTTCTATACATAAGTTGTAGAATTCATTATTGTTTTTCAATTTCATCATTTTTAGTCTTTATAGCTTTTAAATTATGAAAACAATAAGTTGACATAACATTACAGATGTAATAATAAGCGTGTTGCATAGAATTTGAAAATAGCAACATTTAACGAAAAATGTTTGGGTTAAGACATGAAAGTTGAAATTCAAAAAATACAAAGACTATAATTAACCAAATTAGACTACAATGATTAAATTCACAACTTACGCATAGTATAGAGAGTAATAATATAATTTGATCTAGAAAATTAGAAAGAATACTTAAAAAAAAATAAGTAGATAAGGTTATAATATGTTCAAAAGTTATTGTATTATTCGTATATTTAGAATTTAAACCCCTATCTTATTCAATAATTTTAGTCACTCTACTTTTCAAATTTAAAATGCGAGTTTAATTGTTAACGCCTTTAATATTTTTCTATTAAATTCAAGTTCATTATAAAATTATATTTCTGTTACATAGTTACACCAACAAATTTAAATTTCTTTTTTTTTTTTAATTTCAAAACGTTATAGCAACAAATTTATATATAAAAAAAATTATGCTGTGAACATTTGATTTAAATTTTAATTTTTTAAAAAATAAAAAGATTAAATTCTAAATATATGAAAAGTAGAGGGTCTTGAAGCTAGTTTTACCATAAAATAAAAACAAAAATAAATTTTTAATTTATTATTTGACTTTAAGACTTTAATTTTTGTTTTATATTAATATTATTTTATACTTAGTTAGAAATTTAATGCAGCATAAATTTTTATTTTACTGAACTTTATTTTATTTTGGAAGTATTATTGTTTGTCTCTATATAAAGCAGAGCCGGCCACCGCCTTCGTTCCCTCACAGCTTAATTCCAGTTCACCACATTTTCCTCTCAGATTTTTTTAAGAAAAGAAAAAAAAAGACTTGAGAACCAGCTGGTAAGTTTATAGTCGATCGTTGTTTGAAAATTTTCGAATCTTTTTGGTGATGAATCGTTGTTTTATAGTCGGATTATGCAAGTTCATTTGATCAAATTTAGATAGATTTGTAGTGATTACGAGCGTCGAAATTGTTCTCTCTGCTCTGCTAATCTTCGCTTTTGAATTTTTTTTTTTGTGATGGATCGTTGTTTTATAGTCGAATTATGCAAGTTCGTTTGATCGAATTTCAATAGCTTCGGAGAGATTACGAGCGTCGAAATCGTTCTCTCTTCTCTGCTAATCTTCGCCTTTGAGTTTTTTTTTTGGTGATGGATGGTTGTTTTATAGTCGAATTATGAAGTTCGTTTGATCTTATTTCAATAACTTTGAAGTGATTACCAGCGTTCGAAGTTGTTCTCTCTTCTCTGCTAATCTTCGGTTTTTGTTTGCTCTGTTGTAATTTTCGAGTCCTTTTTTGATCTGCAAAACCGAATGAGATTTTTTCTTTTGTTTGTTTGTTTTCATCGCTGAACTGAGTTGTTTTTTAATTTTGTTCTCTGAAAGTAGCAAAAATAGGTAAGATGAAAGTTAGAGATGGTAGCGAAGGTTCAAAATAATTGATAATGTTAAGAATATTTAATTTAATATTTTAAAAATTTATTCACTTAATATATATATTTATATATATAATTTCATGCTGAGTGCAGATCATAAAAACAAGAAAGCTGTTACATCTGTGCATAGTCTGGATTTGGATTTTGAAATTCGAGTAAATTTCGGTTTAAAATTAAATAATTTAAATATATGAAATAAATATTAAAATAAAAATAAATTTTAAATATTTATTTTTAACAATAAAATGAATTACATAAACACTTTTTTATGCTGATTTATGTAAAAATTTGGTTTATATAAGAGAGATATTGAATTGGTTAATTAAGTATTAGCTTCTTTGATATTATTAAGGGTTAGAGAGGATTTTTTAAACCATTGAAAGCAGCAACAAAGAAACTTCCAGACCCTTAATAGATCATATAGGTCTACATTTAACCATTTTTTTTTTTGCATTGAGATATATATGTGTATATATCGCTTGATTGTATTTCATTTTTTACATGGTTGGTTGTTGTGATGCTTTTAATGAAATAAATGTTTTTTTTTGTTTTTAGATACAATTTTAAATTTCTAATCTATAATTTCTTAAAAGTGGTTATACCAGTCGATTGAATTATGTTTTGAAGTTTTAGATATATTAATACCTACATGAATAGAGGTGAAATTTAAAAAAATTGTAAGAGGTCAAAATTAAATTGTAATTTTTAGTAGCGTATGCTTTTTATTTTTAAAAGGATTAAATTAATTTTTTATTATTTTTAAGGGGTTAAAATATAATTTTATTTTTATTAATTTAAAATTTTAAAATTTTTAAAGAATGATAATTTACAATTTTAGTGGGCCGGCCCCCTGCGACCCCCTACTACGCCCTTGTACATGAAGTCAATACCAGTTGCTGGTCTTATTTGGCCTTCTTTGAATTATTATTATATTTATGTTTATTAGACTTTAACGGTAATTCACTAATTTGGGAATTGTCGAAGTTTGAAGTTTCAACCTCTGAATAGTGGGGTTCTTTTTGCAAATTTCCAAAATATATAGGGATTCAAGTTAACTGAAACATTTCCACATTTAGTGCTTTTGAGTTGTAATGAAGATGCTTATGACGTTAATTGCAGACCATGGCCAATGAGCGATACATCGAAGAGGCCGAAGTTCGAAACTGTTTATTAGAAAGCAAAAATTCCATGGAGAAGTGGATGAATTTGCCGGAAACAGTCGCAGGTTCGGACGATAATCCCTCAGCCGGTTTTGACTGCAACATTTGCCTCGATACCGTGCAAGATCCAGTGGTGACGCTATGTGGTCACCTATATTGTTGGCCTTGTATTTACAAATGGCTTCATTGTCAATCTGTCTCCACCGAAAGCCATGACCAAAAACAGCCGCAATGTCCTGTATGTAAGGCCGAAGTTTCGGCTTCAACGATCGTACCGCTTTACGGGCGGGGCCGGACGAGTATGGCATCGAGAGGCAAGGCTCCCCAACTTGGCATAGTCATCCCAAAGAGACCTGTTGGTCCTGATTTTGGCACACCAAGATCACCTAATAATGCCACTAGTCCACAATTTACACACCAAATACATCGCCATCACCATCACCATCACCATGGCTATTCATATCAACCACAAGTCTATGACTATCCATCTTCGCCGATGCTTAGTCCCGGCGGAACAACGATGAATGTGCCAGATCCAGTGACGCGAATATTTGGTGAAATGGTATACGCAAGGGTATTTGGGGAGTCAAATACGAACTTATATACGTACCCAAATTCATACAATCTTACTGGAAGTACCCCTAGGATCAGAAGGCACCTAATGCAAGCAGATAAGGCACTAAACAGAATAAGCTTTTTCCTCTTCTGTTGCTTAATCATATGCCTTCTTTCATTTTGATCTATTCGGTTTATTCGGTTAACCGATCATTAATATACCCTTACATGTATAGATACAAATTTCACTAGATGTTCTAATTAGCTTAATATTATATGTGAAATTATAAGTTTTGATCGATATGATATGAGTTTTTCTCCGAAATATAAAGTTAATATTCTTAATTCACTGACAGCATAAAAATATTTATGTATATAACATGTAACTTGATTCTTAACTCGAACTTACCCATAGAATAGTTAATCAATTACCAAGTTTTGATGTGGCAATCTATCATACCGTATTTGCTTTCAGTTTTAACTGCAATCATTATCTATGTTACTCAACTTTGGGTATAAATGTTAGACACAATAATATATTCGATACGAATATGATTAAATGGTATCTTTATATCTATTAATATGTTATACACAATATCGAATACGAATATTTCATAAGAAAATATTAATTCGAGTAACACAAATTTAATATATATTCTATTGAAAGTGAAGTCAAAAAAATTATACCATTAAATTATCAAATTAGGAGAGTCGGTAGAAAATAGTGATGGGATTAGGTAGTGGCTGCTGAAGGTTGCATTTTCAATACTGTGAAGGGGTCAATATTAAAGAAGCTTAGAAGAAGAGAGGTCATCCTCTTATATATAATTATATATATATATGTATAATATCATAAATTATAAAATAAAATATCACAATTTGAAATAAGAAAAAGAAAGGAATATTCAAACATAATAGATTATATCATATCAGACAAAGAAAGATATTACTTTCTAGAAAGAATTTTATCGCAATCAATTATGATAATATAAACAATAAAGAAAGTGAAAGTTAATAATACTATTGACTTTTATTTAGATTTGTTTAAGGGTCAATTTTTTTTGTCTAATTTCAAAAATTCGTCCAAAATTTAAAAGAATTTTGAACAAAATATTAGGTATAAATATAATAATAAATTTAAATTCTAACATTTGACCTTACTTCTATTTTTTTTGAAATCACATTGGCATTCAAACATCTAGTTAAATTGCTTTTCTTTGACCGGATTAAATTTTTAAAATTTTAATGACAATGACAATTCACACGTATTTTGATCAAAAAAATTTTATATAACTTCAAATAAAAAATATATATATATATTAAAGTTATCAAAAGTTAAAAAATGATCCACATTAGTAATGAAGTAGACATGAATTGCAAAACTAATACATAATTCACTCAATTTTTTAGTAAAAAAAATAGTCTGACTAAATTTTAAATGTTGGAAATCAACGAGATAAAACAAAATCCAAAGTGACAAAAATGTTAAACTTCAAAAATTAAATTTATCATTATACCAACATATTAAATTTGAAAACAGACAATTAACCCTATTTAAAATATAAATCGAATTTAAAATCCAATATTTAAACATCATAATAATAACTTACCCAATCAATTCTTAGTTGAAATATTTTTTTTTTTAGGTAACCCAAGATGAAATCAAATATAGGAACTTGGGACCATTAGAAGAAAACATTTTGGGTTAATTTCCTTGCAACTAAAGTTGGTGTATTTTAAAAAGAACCCTCTCTCAGTTGAGGTTGCAAATGAACAATTGTGGAAACATCCATTTTGGTGGATGTAACCACCCCATCATATTCTATCCTTTTCACATAATTTGGATTTGTTCTGAAAACCCTATCACCTAATCAACATGATTGAGTTCTTCATCACACCTACATTTAAATATCTTGGTTGGATTTTGACATGGGTGTTCCACCATCGACTTGCAAGACATTCTAATTATATTTAAATACCTTTGTTAACTTAAACTAGAGGAGTTGATATGCTACTAGTTTATGTATTTTGGGGTGAAAAAGTACTTTTAAAATCTCAGACGCAACGAGATTGATATATGATAGAATCAATTGGAAATTCATCCAAATTGTGCTAGAGTTGATGGACTTCAATATGACCTGGGTTGTATAATGCAATATATTTCCACTGTCTCCTACCAAGTGCATGAGACAAAGATAGAAAATTTATTAAAATTGGGTGACTAAAATATGTCCACAGTCTCCTACCAAGTGCATGAGACAAAGATAGATTTATTTAAGGATTATATATTTGTGTAAAATTATCAAAGCTGAATGATTAAAATGAGTGTACAATAACTGAAAACCTGTTAAAATTGGATGAATAAAATTAAAACGGTTGTTAATGGAAAATTTGCATTTTTTTATTTTCAATGCCCAAAATGAAAATTTATGAAAGTTGGATGACCAACTGTATATTTACCCTAAAGTTTATTCATATCAAACATTACCAAAAACCCTTGTGAGGATGAGTTTTGCTTTATATCAACCAAAGGCCCACTGCAAAACTAGGCCCAATGCCCTATTTCAGTCCACCATTAAGAAGAGGCCAAATTAATTTAAATTTTTTTTAAATTTGTAATAAAATATGTTTGATAGAATTTTTATATAGAAAGTGAAAGATAATGAATAAACAGTAACTTTTTCATTGAAAATTTTTACCAATTATTTTTTATTATGAATTATCAAACCTGCTTAAAAATTTAAATCACCGAAAATATTAATATTAAGTTGATTTAATTTTTTTAACAAGTTATCAAATAATAATTTGATGATTTTTAAATCCTTTATTTTTTGAAATATATATTTTTCAACCATGAGATAAAATCCATATACCGCTACTTAACTAATATGAGTATAAAATTTTCTCCAAGAAAAAGTCGGAAATATTTTAATATCGTAAATTTTAAAGATCGAAATGTAATTTTATTATTATATTAACTTATAATTTTATCATTTAGCATGTTCATTCGCGTGTTCTTTTAATGTGTCTTATGTTTCGTATCGTGTTTTAAATTATTTTTTCGTATTTTTTTCATCTGTATATGGACATACACATGCCAACGTCCAATTGAAAAACTCTGCATGATTCACGTAGAAATGCAGCAATTTCTTCATCATTGTCTGTAAAAGGAAGCAAACATGCTCAACCACCATGATTAAAAAACTTCTGCATGTTCAATCAGCACATATAGCAAACCAGGACATCGAGTGGCCGGCCCGACCGACGGAAGTTTACAAGAAACGCCATGATTACATGGCAGTTCATTGTCAATTGACTGTCGGAGTTTGCGCCACTAATTGATCTCGAACAACTCCGACAGAAACTTCGTTTTCACCTAACTTCTTGCAAGTGAAAGTTCATTAAGCACAACAACAACAACAAAGTAGCTCATTCAACCATTAATTGATCGTGATAACATCCATTGACTCAACACATCTTTTGGAAAAATAATAAAATCGATATTAAATCTTATTTCATTAGACTTAATAGATTAAGTTTGCAATAATTTCATCACTCGAACCCTTAAATAGGAGGATAATGTACTTCAATGCACTTAAATTAACGTCTTCTTACATTGAAAATAAATTCCCATGTCACTTGAGCTAATACTCAATCGACATCAATTTGTATAATTAATTAGTATCAATTTATATAGATTGATATATATAAAACTTCAGATTTTTATTATTATTATTATTTCAATCGCCTATTTCGTTTATATAAAAAATAATTCCAAATGTTTTTCTATCTTAATTTTTTATTTATTATATTTATAAATAAATTTTGTTCATTAGGCGACTCATTAAATTTACTAATAACACTTTTTAAAATAAAATAATTAAAAAAATTAATATAATTTTTTGAACAATTTTATTATAAGTTCTAATTATATTTGTTATTATTAATTTTTTGCACTATATTCAGAATTATCCATAATTCTTCTCTAATCCATAAATAAAAAGATAATGCGCTTAAACGCACTAAAATTCACGTCTTTCTATAGTAACAATAATGTCCATGTTAATCGAACTAAAATTCAATTAACATAATTTTTTTTTTATAATGCTAGCACTAAATAAAAATCACGAGGGACTAAAAATAAAATAAAGAATAATTAATAAAATATATAAGAATATTAAAAAATACGAAGATAATACAATTAAATTGGAAGTGGTGCTGATAATAATAATAATAATAATCTAATATATCTCTATTAATTAAATAATATAAAAGTTGACCTAACGCAAAACGAGGAATCAAATAATAATATTATATTAAAAGATAAATTAAATTAAATTAAATTAAACAAAATCACCAAATCAATATAAAATTAAACTTACTATAATTTATACGAATTAAACAAATCAACAATTTAATATAATAGTGTACGAGGCCCACACGCATTTTATTTTAAACCTACAAAATTAAAAAAAGATTCTTACCTTTTTATTTATTTATTTATTTATTTTGTCTTAGTGCTGTGTGAAAATATCTCTCTAAAAAAGAAAAAAGAAAAAAGGGTCCACAAATTAGCTCGAATAATAAAAAATAATTTATGCTCGTACCAAATCCAAAATTTTTAATTCTTTGTTACTCCTTCAAGGCACTTACTTACATTAATATAAAATTAAATTAATTATATATTTTTCATATAATTAATATTTTAAAAAATTATCATCGAATTCAATATCTTTATCTTACTAATTACAATTAATATATTTTTCAATACATTTAACATTTGAAATTTATTAAAATAAAAAACCTAAACTTTCATGTGGATGATTATAAGAAAATAAGAAATAGGATGATTAAACTGAAAAATTATTAAATTTCATAAAATAATTCTTCTTGTCGTACACTTAAATTTTGAATTAATCTAATATTTCCAACGAAAAAAATAATATTTTTTTAACCTATAATATTTAATAATTATAAAAACTTTTTTCTCCAACAAATAACTATTTTTTTTTTTAGTTTAGTTAAAACTTTTCATGCATAATAGATATAAATAAGACAAAATATATGTTTGGTGAAGCAGGGTATTGGTTGAAAGAAGGTGTAATTTTGATTTTAGTCCTTCCACTATGATAAATTTGAGATTTATTATTTTATTTTAATTTAATTTATCATAATTTAAGTCTCTGCTCTTTTATAATTTATCATCATAATTAGTTATTGCGATATAATTAGATCTTAGAAAATATGGGCTTCATTGCTAAATCAACCCAAACAAAAAAGCAGGCAAAGATATTTTTCAAGCTTTTCTATTTAAACTTTGATGGTTGTATGTGGGTTTCGGGGTATAGGAAACACGGGTGCTCGTAAATTATTTGAGTTTGACCTGAAAAAGAAAATAAAATTGATTTGGTAATTATCGAACTGAACTGAGTTGAGCTTCAGCCATTAATCCATCAGAATTCGAGCCTAGTAATACTTAACTCAAATGGGTTGTGAGTCTTATCAACTTTTCATATTTTATATTATCAAATCATGTCATTCACTTTAATACATATTATTAACCCTAAATTAAATTATCAAGTTGAGCTCAAGCTCGAGTACCAAAATTGGCAAATGAACTTAATCGAGTTCGAACTTGAATAGCTTGATTATATCTTGAGTTGAGCTCGTGTTTAAAAATAGATGTTCAATCGATCTTGAGATTCAAGTTTCGAGTCGAGCTTGAGCTCGAACTCGACAATATTTGAGCTCAGCTTGACTCGATTACACCGCTACAATGAGTTCAACACTATCATGTCATGGATACTTGAATACCCAAATTCGAGTTTCACCGTATGTAATTGTTATGTGCAGCACCCCAATCTCATTATGCCAAGTTATCATGTGTGATTTTTGTTTGATTATTTATCCATACCACTTTATATTAAATTAATTCTATTTTGTAATTGTTTCAACCTATACCATACTATAATTATATTATATTTATACACGTAACGTCTGTGTGAAAAAAAAAAAAAAAAACTTTTTTCAAAAAGAAAGAAAAACATTATCGTGCCGTCGCAAATAAGAAATAGCAAAGATGATTTCATGGGCCGGTGAATGGGCCCCACCTTTCTCCATCATTTCCTTCCCCCATCTCCAAAAAAAGAAACCTTTGAATCTTTTAATTAATTAATTGGCAGATTAACGTTAATCATTAAGATTAAGATATTATAAACGTGGTTTATGCTTAGAAGCCTTTTTGTCTCTTTCTTAATCACTCTTAGAGCTTTCGGCTCATTAGTTAACTGTACTTCTCCAGTTTTAATTATTATATAAATTTATGAAACTGGAAACTCTTTTACTAAGCACTGGATTTTTAAAAAAAAAATTAAATCAATTTTGAATATTTTAATTAGGTCTAACAATCTAAACCCTCCTTTTTATTGGTTTGAAGTATTTGACATCTCATAGCTAACTACTTATATATACATAAAATATTAATATTAACGTATAATATCTTCTAATATTTTATTTTTATTAGTAAGGTAGGTAGGTAGGTTTGAAAAAAGGATCATGAATTCTAGGTATTATTGGTAAAGGATGAGGTTCTAAGTCTTAAATACTCGAGTTTGAGTTTTATCATGCGTAACTGTGTATCCGTAGGTTTCTAGTCTCACTTTTTAGTATGTTTGTTATGGGTGGATTTATTCGATTCTTACCAGTTCTGTGTACATTGTATTTTGTTCTAATTGATTTTACATTGTAATTGATCGGACATGGTTGGATATGTATCTGTACTCAATGAAACTTTCAAGGGTAATTTAATAGATGAAGTTTTAAAATTATTGGCAAAAATTGAAACTCTGGATCTTTAAGTATCTTAATTCGAGTCGCACTACACGTTAATACCATGATGATTGTTGCTAACAGAGTTAATTTTTTTAAATTGAACCAAGTAATAAATATAATTTAAAAGGTAAATGGTGCAAGATGTGCTTTAATGTCAAAATTACGTATACTATTACAAGAGAAAAAAAAAGAAAAGAGACGGAGATGAATTGTAAGGAAACTCCATGTTTTTGAGCATTAAAATAAAGCTCACAATGGAAATTTGGACCAATTGAGAAAAGGAGATCACCAAACTGTCCCCTAATGCCCTAATTGGATTCAATCAACTACATACCCAACATTACATCAACAGACCAAACCAAAAACAGAACTAAATATGGTTGTTTATTTCATACTAACTGACACTGAAAGCATGCTGTAATAACCAAACCATGAATGCATAATAGCAAATCACTGATAAAAGAAAGTTTTGGAAAATATGTCAAACTTTTCTTTCGCAGCTTTCATGAAAATGGAGAATCACATATACGCACAGATAAGTGTGTGTATGTATTGAATCATTGGAAAGAAATGAAGTGGAGCAAATGGTTGGTTTTTGGTGAAGAATCTGCTAAAATCAGTGGCTGATTTCATCAAAAAAAATCTGCAGCCAGTGATTGGAAAAGACAATAAAGATGGCATGAAAATCCGATGTCCCGATTCGATATCGGGAGAGTCTCAGACCGAAACAGTTCAAAGTGGATGGTTTTAAGAATCATGATCTTTCCAAAAGAAGGATTTCGTTGGACAAGAAGAGGAGGAAGATGGAGAAGAAGTGTCACCAAATTGGTTATGATTTTGATTAGGGAAAGGGAGATTGGAAGGTAAAAGTAAGTTGTTCGAGGTGTCTAAATCATCCCAAACTGGACTCCCTGGACCCCAACCTTCTTGTATTACATTGAACCAAGCCTCGGACATGTCTCCCCACACTAGCTCTTGAGAACCCGAACCCGAACCAGACCCTTCAGCTGGCATCTGCACCTCGTCGCTGGCTGTTGCCTCGCTAGACCCTAACCCCGAATCGCTATCAGGGTTATGATCTGCTTGAGACGGTGGTGGCATTGCTTCCATTTCGGTTGACTGCGAATTAGGCTCTTTCAGCTCATCTTGTGGCGGAACTGTTGAGCTTGGGTCTGGGGATGTATCTTTATCTTTATTGAGGAAAAGTTCAGGGAAGTTGAGCCTTGCATTCTCTCCTCTCAACTTGAACGCCTCGCGGTCATAGGCTAACGCAGCATCTTCGGCTGTGTCGAATGTGCCGAGCCAGAGACGTGTTCGGTTTCGAGGGAGACGAATCTCGGCTACCCATTTGCCCCAATGCCTTTGCCTTACACCTCGGTAAAGCTTAGTTGTATTTATAGGCTGCAATGGTGGCCTATATAATTGTCTACCGTCTTGTCCCAATCGGCTCATCATCATCATTCTCCTTCTCGGACTCAATGTATCACTCCAATATTGAAGAAGTTGCTGTTGTGACGGCTGCGGAAGTTGTGGAGGCGGTACCGGCGATGATTCTCCAGCGAAAAACGGCCGGCAAACAAAACCATGTTGCTGCTGCTGTTGGGGACTAAATGAAATCATTTGTTGCTGACTTTGCGGGCGGAACATCGGATGAGGAAAGTAAACAGGATTCTGAGTCGTGTCGAAAGCGAAAGGGAAAACCATTCTCGAAGAAAGCAAAGAAGCATTCGAAGAAGACGAAGAAGGTAAAGAAAGAGTTAATGAAGGCGAACTAGAAGGTAACGAAGACGACTGGTCCGCCATTGAAGCAATTGATCGAACAGGTTCTTGACGTTGAGTAATCTTCTTATTAGGCCCTTGCGACATGGAAGCTTCACCAAAAACTGGCTTCCATTGTCGCTTCTCGAACCCAAAATCAAGCTCGTTCCCTTTCTCAACCTCCCAATCGTGCACATCACCAACACCCTTGTTGGATTCACCACTGTTTTCAGCAGCAGCCATAGGTAAAATATATACTTTAAGCAACCACTGAAAATCGCTCGCTCTCTCTGTCTAAAAACACAAACTTTCAATAAACCCCAAAAGCTCAAAATCAAACAACCCAGAATCAAATAAGGTCAAGTTTCAAAAAAAGAGAAAGACCCAAAGTTAGAATCTGGAAACTGAATTCAACAGCTAATAATACGGAATCTATTGAAAAGAATCGGATTCGAATTCATGATCTTTGAGCCCATACCAAAAACAGAGAGAGCGAGCTTTTTTTACTTCAATTATGCAACGAGCAAATCCAAAACGGGTGTTGAAGGTGCTGGTTTTTTGTTTTTTGATTAAGCAAATTCTAGAGGTTTTAGGAATGGAGTGTTGAGGGGAAGCTATGAATTTAGAAGAAAATTTGTGAAAAAGAAAACAGGGGAGGGAGCTCTGTTTTTTTAGAGGAATGTAGAAGAAAATGCAGGGGAGATAGAGGGACCTTATAATAAGAGAGAGAAGTTGGGGAATTTTCTTTTGCTTGGTGGTTTAATTTTTGTTTGGACCCACACGGGGTTGGATTGGTCTTTTCCAGTTTCGTTGCTTCCACTCTAATTTTTATTTTAACTATTATAAATATTAAATTATTATGTTAGACCAATTACAATATAAAATCAAAATATTATTTTTTTTGAATAACAAATCAAAATATTATTAAAAAAAAGAGTAAATGAATGATTGAAAAATTCGGTTAAAATTTATGTATAACATAGATATAAAGATTCAAGCTTAGGTACTTCAAAAAGCCCCAACCTCCACAGTAGCCAGTAAGCTAAAAGTCTTGTTGATGCTTTCGGTATAAATTTTTTTATTCTATATATATTTGATAAGAAGTTGGACATTGTTTAAGTAAAATTTCAAGTTCAAAGTGTTACAAATGAAAAAAAATAGTAGAGAGAGTTTACTCTTATTTAATATCTTAGCTAAATGTATAAATAAAAAAGTTATCCTCACAAGCAACTCGAGTTCGATTAAAAATGATTACCGAAATAAATTCGAGCTTAATAATACTCCGCTTGAATAGTTTATAAATCTTATCAAACTTTTTATATCAATCACTTGATTGCTCTTAATATATTAATAATCTCAAACTTAATTATTGAGTTGAGTTCATACAAAAATTGATAGATAAGTTCTATTAAACTCAAAATAAACTAAGTATCGAGTCCTGAATTTCATGTTATTTTATTTTCTAATCTTTATTTAATATTTAATATTAATAATTTTGGAAAGAATATGGTACGTGCGTGAGAATAATGAGGATACCAAATACAGTTACGCAAAGTGGTTGTTACCGTACACTGTCGTGGCAGGTTATGATTTAAAAGTAGGTGGTGAACGGTGGGTTTCGATACGACTAATGGCGCGTCACGCCGTCGCATGCGCGCGGCTTATTGACTCACGCCTTGTCTTTTCGTTTTAAGTGCTAGGGCTGGTAGCCAAAGTCAATGCCAATTCCGACATGTGATAATTAAAATCACATCAGCACCGGCAGCATCCAAAGGTGCCTTCCTTAATCGGTAAAATTTGTATCCAATCAATTCCAACAGTAATCCAATTTTAAAAATATTAATTGTAATTAAAAATGTTTATAGGTCAAGTCGAGCTTAATCACAATATTAACATATTTTGTGTTAGGACAAGTTTAATTTGATTTTTATTTTAAATGAATTTAATTTTTTAATTTAATATTTTTATCCAATCTTCTTAAATTTTGAACAAACTTTTAGAACAGATAACCAAACCTTTAAACAGATCTAATTATAACTTGACATGGCAATCTTTTAACTTAATCATTTCTTAGCAGCGTGGGATATTTTGCCATTGCAAACTAACAACTATGTTAGTCATTAGTACATGGGAATCTTTAATTAACATGTTTGAGGACATTACATGGCTAAATTCATTCAAATCCACAACTTACAAGAAATTATAATATCATCCATACCAATTAAATTTATTGATGAAAAAAGAAGAATAAAGATACAGATGGACGGTTCACCAGAGGACACCAAAAGGTTACTGAAACAAAGACCAAAGGGTGTGTTGATGCTACTTCAATTTCTTGGGTGTTCCCAAGTTATGGAACAAACATGGCATTGTGACAGGAGAAGATTGTTGGAGACCACTTTGATTTTGGCGGTGGTTAGTGTTGTGAAAGGGAAAAGAGAGAAAAAAAAGAAATGAGATAAATTGTTTAATTTGATCTAGAATTTTGTTTGAAGTGATGACATTAACTATTAACAGCTTGTAATGTAACAAATTGATAACGTTAATGATCATATAATAATTCTTAAAACTTTAACGACTTAAATATAATTTTAAGTAATCATAAGTGACTAAACTTGCAATTTACCCTATAGATTTTGATATTTGAAAAAGAAAACAACAATCAAGATTTTGGATGATTCCAGATCTTATGGAGCATGAGTTTGTCCTAAAGTTACAAGGTTCAAAGACATGCATGGGTGATCCATATGATTTTTTTTTTTTTTTTGGGTGAATGCGGATGATTTTATTTTAAGACATAATTATTCGTATTTAATTCCTTATTTTATAATATTTTTTTAATATATTGGTGTGATTACATGATAATATCTGTTCATATTTTCTTAACTCTTTGACAACTCACACACCTTGCACACACAGACGCTCGAACCTGAGATGAACAACATCCTCTTTTTTCACAGGAACCACTTGTTAATTAGAAATTATATCATTATTAGTATATTGAGTTTAAAGGTTAAATATTGTTTCAATTTATCGGAATTTAGAATTTTGATTTATGAATGCTTTTTTTTAAAGAATTTTTTATTTTTATTTTTACAATAGATTTATCGAGATGCTAATAAAATTATTCATGCTTCAACTAAGATGGTTTTATTGCATGCATATCGTGTTGTTTGGATTATTTCTCTTGTTTTATTTTTGATTGTTTATGTTTTGATAAGCTTACTTTTTATTATTTCAGAAGTTAAGAAAAATTAGGTTCGAGTGTATTGGAGAAACCTGATGATATGGATTTTAGGTGTTTCCTTTGCTTTTATGTGGTTTTTGTTTTGTTTTGTTTTGTTTAATTTTTAATAATTAATTATTATATTTGTGATTTAGGGTTGGTCCTACCATGAATTTAATTATTTAGGGTACGGCGGCATTTTGTCAACATGCTTTGACCAATCAACACCGACCATATTATTTTTGGGGGCAAATATCGAGTCTTCCATTTCTATTACAACAGTTTTAGATATTTTCAATTTTTTATTTCATGCACGCACACCATTTTATCAAATCAATTATAATTATTATAATATATATTGATTTTTTTATCTAGTTATATTTTTTAATTAATTTTTTAACTTAAAAAATATAGAACTTTTATCAAATAATACTATTAAGAAATTAAGACAGGATAATGTATGGATTCATCCACTTAAGATTGTTTCTAATTTTTATTTTTATTATTATATTTTATATTCCAATTAAATTATCATAAATTCTTTTTAATCAATTTTTAAAATTTGGAAATATCTTACTTTGAATATTTTAACTAATTCAATTAAAAAAACAAGTTAATTTAAAGTTTTTAAAATATAATTTGACCTAAATCATAAATAGTAAAAAATATATTTATATTTAAAAACAAAAGAATGAATGAATGATAATTGTGGGGGTCGTCCCGTTTTGTCGTCAAATGTAACGGCGTCTTTGAAAGTCGGTGCAAATCGGCAAGTGTCGGTGGTGCAACCAACCACGGCTTTCCACGTCATCATTCTTCTTCTTTTTTTTATATATATATTTATCCCATTTTTCTACACAAAAATATCTTGTTCTATTTATTACTTTGTGGCCAAGCTTAATCCACAAAGGACGTACATACTCATTTGCCTATCGCAAGCTTTTCCTTTAATCACATTCATTATGCCCAAATCATTCATGATTATCCCTTAATCTCGCAAACTTTTTTTAATGTATTATTAAATAAAATAAAGGATAAATTACACTCAAGGTCGCTAAATTATTAATAAATTTACGTTTTGATCACTAAACTTTAAAAAATTACAAAATAGTCACTAAATTATTTGAAAGTTTTCATTTAAGTCAATGAGATATTAAGTTTTTTTTTTTTTTTTAAATTCAACTAGTAAGCTCGAAATGATGATTCGACGATTGGTATGGTGGATTAGGACCCATCGTTGAGCAAAATAACATACCTTAGATGTTAGTCGATCAGACAGACAGTTACAAAGATCGAAAAAGAAAGTTGTTTCAATTTTAGCTCGTAGATTCGTGAAGTTTAAAGTTGTTTTCATTAAAAAACTTAACTATAGAAGAGAAAGGGAATGACAACTTTTGATTGGCACAGACGATGCGAACAAAGGTCATACAACAATGATTTTAACAACTCAGTGACTTAAATGAAGGCTTTCAAATAGTTTAATGATCATTTTGAAATTTTTTGAAGTTAAGCTACCAAAACGTAATCTTGCTAATAATTTAGTGATCTTAGGTGTAATTACCTTTTTATTTTTTAACGTTTGGTACTAGTAGTCATATTAAATCCTGATAAATTGAAAGTTAGAGCCTGGTTGAACCTATTTTTATTCTCTCTCCCTCTCTTTTTTTTTTTTTTTTGGTGAATTACAAAAGAAGGGTGAAACCCTAACAGCAACGCGACTAACATAACCTGAAATCAAGTCACACTTAGAACGGTGAACACCCTAATCATCAGGTCAACACATGTGATTCTCTCTCTCTCTTCTTTTTTATATTACAATTATATCAATAATTCCAATCAAAATCAATATTAAACTTTGAACCGAATAACTAATTCAACTATTAACTAAACTCTAACTTATTATAATCGGAATAAATTTAGAGAAAAACTCACACAATTACTTAAAATGAAACTAAAATACACTATTTTGTGAATAGTGGGTAGATGTTTATCTTATTAAAATCAATTAGATTGGTTAGAATGGAAATCAATTGATACACCTATCCAAACAAAAGAATTGAATCAACTAATAAGCAAACTACTCAAAATAGCTAAAAAAAACTAAAAAATCGAGTAAAAAATCGATAATTGAACATGTTTATAAATTTCTTAAAAATTTTAGTTTATTATTTTTAATTAACTAATTAACTATTGTTAGAATAATAATCGAATCAATTAAACCAGAAATCAATAATCTAACCCAATTGACCGACAAAATATTTTTTTAAAACATTTCTGAAACAAAATTGTCTAACAAACATGTCATACAATTCAACAAATCAAAGACAAAATAAGAAAATTTCAAACTAGAAAACATGAGATACAAAAATAAGCAACAATACGTCAAACCGTCCCTAAAGATTTCATACAAATTCCTCTACACGTGGCGAATCCATTGAGGTTAAACTTTTTTTTTGAGTATTTTTTTTTCAAAGAAATTTTATTTTATGACTTTGTGCTCTCTGTTTCTGTATCTATCTCCAATATATTCATATAAAACCCTTTCTTTTTCAAAATAACAATGGCAGTTCTTGGGATTAAATTTTAAGGGGTTGAATTAAAACTTTTAAGAATTTTAAAGTTTTAATGAGATTTTTTTTTTCTAAAAAATGAAGGTTTAATTAAAACTTTGTGAGATCGATGAGAATTTTAAAAAAAAAAAAAATTAGAACTTAATTAAAATTTTACCAAGTTTATGGGCTAAATTGAAAATTATTATCGAGTTCAATTACTAAATGTTGCTTTAGCCCAATTTTCAACAGAAGGGACCTTCTCTTTTTTTCATTGTCTTTGCTCTTTCGACACAGATTTTTGTGGACAACAACAGAACATGCAGGGAATATAAGATTACAATTAAATGTCAGACAATTCCAAGTGCTGTTTGGACACCAAATTCAAAACATAATGCACAAATGTGTCCCAATTTTATATGGCTTTTTTCTCTCATCTTTTCATTCACCTATTTGCTTTGAAAAAAGGAGACAGCAATGCCTCTTTTCCTTCATTAATTTTCCATTCTATTTTGAGATATTAGAGAAAAAAAAAAAGAAGATAAAGCAATATTTAGTATTTGAATTTGATTTTTTTTTTCAATTCGGTCTATGTGATTATATAGTAGGATGAGATTGTGCCATTTAATCTCATAATGTCATATTATCACATGGATCAAATTGGTAAAAAAAATTCAAGTAAAAAGTTTAAGGATTAAAATTAGGAAAAATTATCAAATTCAAGAACTAAATGTTATACTATAAAAAATAAAAAAAAAAGTGGTTTAAGGGGGCTTTTGTGCCGACCAACGATTATTAGCTTGATTGATACTGTTGTTGTTCAATAACTTGAAGACCGTAAGTTTGAGCACGTTTAAACATATTATATCCTTTCATTTGTTTTTTAGTGAGAACGAACAAGAAAAACAATTACATCATATTAAATTGAGCAAAAGCTCCACTAGCTTTGTCTTGCTGAAGAATCTTCAAAACTTCATTTAATGCAACGTCGAAAATTTGTAGATCCGATCTCCATATTAAAATAAATT
This sequence comes from Kokia cookei, assembly GCA_039519145.1. Classification (NCBI taxonomy): domain Eukaryota; kingdom Viridiplantae; phylum Streptophyta; class Magnoliopsida; order Malvales; family Malvaceae; genus Kokia; species Kokia cookei. The sequence goes on along the minus strand of CM076899.1, from coordinate 1,229,863 downwards.
TAGTCAAGTAATCCGCTACTAAGTTGTTTTCTTTAGAGATGTACCTAAACCGCTATTACCTTTCAATACAGATAATTTGTTGAATTATATCCTTTAATTTAATTAATTGGTATTTGAGCGAAGTTTCACAGTTTAAGAAATTGATCTATAATCTCTCTAACCTTCGATTAAATGGAAATATTATAATTTTAACCCCTTAGAAAAATTAATAATTCAATTTAAGTTTTTTAATGTAAAATTGATCATTTTCGTATCGAAAATCGTAAATTGACCCTATGTTCCAAACGCCTAAGATTAGACTGTTTCCCATAAGGTATAGAGATACCCAAAATGGTAGATATATCTTTTAGTCATTTTCAAATTTTATGATGATAAAATTGTATTTTACCCACTAAAATTTATGATTCGATTTTACTCTAAACAATTTTTCGATTTCGTTTCTGCTTCTAATACCGTTGATAGAATAGAATCGAATGAGAACAACTTCCACTGAAAACCCTACACGAAAGCAGTCAATTTTCGATATGATGAAAAATTCTTAAGGTAGGAAAGATCCAATGGAAGGAATAACATTTTTGCTTTTCAAGTTTCCCCATGAAATCAAATATGAGCTTCCTATAGTGGTCGAATAATATGGTTAAGGAAATGTGGAGTTGACGCGGAACGTTGACATTTTGACCACTTAACATATTGGTATGTTCACTCTTGAGAGAGGAAAAAAAAAAAGTACAAATTGTATATAAAATATCTGGATTTTCATAAATTTTGAAAATCGACATTTGAAAAAAACTCGAATTTAAAATGATTTTGAACAAATAATTTAGAATAACACGAATTTGAATCAACTCGAATTCGTAAAAATCTTAACCTTAAATCACTCGTACTCAAAATAATCTAAATCTAAAATAATTAAATATAAAAACAATTGGAAAACAAGAAAAAAAAGTAAAGAGATTCGATGAAAAAAAAAAAAGAAAAAAGTAGTGGAGGATGTGGTCACAAAGAATTAAATGATAGCTCAGTTCAATGGTTTTTATTTTTTAAAATTATTTTTGTAAATTTTCATGTATTTGACTCTTGTATCACCATCATAAACATATGAGATAAGCTTAGAAGAAGTCAATCTTTGATAGACCCTAATGGCATGCAAGCGCTTTGATTGGTTGAATGGGCAAATTCTATAAGAGGTCCTCGTACTATATGATTTCTTATAGATTTAGTTTCTTTATTATAATCTGATGTTCTTAATCCTTTATTTCTCAAAGAGATTAATTTTTTTGGTCCATCAAGTAATTTCATGTGGCATATACATATTGCCATTTTTTGTGTGTATATACAATTTCCCCTTTTTGTCTTTTTTTAAATTGTGTAAAAAAAAAAAATTGTCCTACTGACTACTGTACAAAAATACCAATATGCGTCGGTTGAATCTTAGTTCGATTAGTATGGGCATGGTTACCAATGCGCTAAAACTCGTTATCCTCTTATTTATGGATTGAGGAAAGGCTATGGGTAATTTTAGAGGTTATGTCAAGAAAATAGATATCATCATAACCTATAATAAAATTATAACATAAGGATTTAATCTGAAAAAAAAATACAAAATATGAGGACTTTCTATGACATTTGACCCAGATGAGTTTTCATTTTGAATTCTAAGTTTCCAAGAGTTCTCTCTCAATAAGAAAGCTTTTTGAAATAAAAAAACAGATAATTTTGCACGTAAATATCTTCTTTGTTACCTATATTATTTGATAGTATATATTTATTTATTTTTCAAAGTATTTATTAGAGCGAACTCGATATTTAATCGTTTGTATTCTATAAGTTCATTAAAAAGATAGATATTAATCACGAATTTTAAAGTTGTTTTTTACTCAAAACTAGAATTAAAGCATCAACCACTGATTAAGAAAAATTATTTTATCATTTCATCTAACTGTGATTATTTTTTTTTTTTTTTAAATTTTATAACACGAATAAATTAAAAAAAATAAAATAAAGTTCTAATGTCAAATATGTGTTAACATAATTAGTGGTGAGCACGCGGAGAATTAAAAACATGAACATTTATGTGAAGGACACTCTATACTAATTTAATATTTATAATATATAAAATTATTTATCTATTATTTATTTATTTATTAAAAATTACATACTTTTGACCATCTTATTTAATTTTGGATAAGTGTGGCTCTCCACTTTTATTTATTTATTCAAGTTTGAGTTTTGTGTGATTTGAGTTATTTAAATTAATTCATAAAAATTAATTTTTTCGAAATTTGTAATTATTTATTTAATAATGTTATTTTTAAGGTTTAAATCGGATACTAATAGTGGTCAAATGAGGTCTCCTCCATTTTTTTAGAAAATTCCACTATTCCTTTTTTTTGAAAATTTTAATTGGGTTCCTGTAAATTTTTGAAAATTTTTATTAATCTAAAAATTTTAGTTAGATCCCTTTAAATTTAGTTTCAAGATCCGTCACAATTAGAATTTGAACCCAAAATACTTTTTTAAAAATACAATATATTTTACTATTACACCCAACATATATAAATAGATTTAAACTCATTTTTAATTAAGTAATTAAGCTTAATCAACAGGTTTCTCATAGCTTAAACTCAACTCCACTTAATTACATTTAAAAATGTTTGAATTGGTCAAATAAAAAGTGCTTTTCTTAGATGGCAACATTACCATATCATAATCTTCTATTTTATAATATTATTTTTTTTTATGTATAAAGATAAATTTATTTAATTATTTATATCTAATGCTTTTGATTATATTAGAAACAAGTCAAAATGAATGAGTTTTATTCTTAAATGATTTTAAAAAATGTTATTAGGCCAATCAAAAAAAAGGCATGGTGAGCAAGAGATTTAATTTCGAAAACTTTGGTGATTAAATTGAAAAAGGAATATTATAGTCGAGTTACCAAAATAAAAACACTTTCATAGTTGAGTGACAATTTATGTAGTTTATAATGGCCACATCGACCGGCCGTTTCAGACTTAATGGTACAGTGACTAAAAAAACGAACTCGGATAGTTTAGTGATTGAATTAAAATTTTTCATAATACGATGATCAAAATAGAAACATATGAAAAGTTTAATGCCTAATTAGGGAGTTCACCCAAATGAATTTTAAATAATAGTTCCATCTAACATTACTAGGTCTGGGTTCTTGAAAAAATCTGAGGATGTATAAATTTTCTAATGTATAATTTAGTGCATATCTGGTTTGACTTAGCTTATTAAACAACCTTTGGTTAATAAGGACAAAATCAAAGTGTTTGACCCTCATTTTTTTGTTTTAAATAGAGTTTTAAGTGGAAAGTCTATTCGAATTTGTAGAGGAAATCATACATTAAAGTTTAATGTAAATTTTTAATTGACTTTTAGATCGGTTGTCGGTATAGAAAAACATGGATTCGAGCGTTTATCCTCTTATTTAAGAATTGAGGTGGATGATAGGTAATTTTAAACCTTTCGTATAAAAAAATTTAATGTGTATTAACAAAACCTTAATTTTTTTATTTTTTTTTACCCTTCAATATAAGTCATAAAACAATATATATGGAGGGAGAGGGAGAGAGAGAGAGAGGGGTTTAGTTGGAACACCCAGTTACACCATGATTTTGATTCTAAATTATTTGCATGTTTAAATTAGTTTATCTCTCAAATTCAATTCAAAAGTTTATGCTCGAGTTAATGGTTAGGTTCGACGAAAAGATTTCATTGATAATATATTGATGTTTTGGAGCCTCGATTAAAACGTTTCACCAAAATCGCCCCTTTGGAGGTGAGGGATGGATTGTTAGTGTGGACAGTTTGAAAGATACAGTAGGAGGACATGTACGGTTAGGTTCCATCTATATATTTGGAGGAATCTTGCATATCTTAACCAAACTTTTTGCATGGGCTCGCCCTGCGTAAGCTCATGTACTCTAATGAAAATTGCACTTCAACTTCTTTAAAATTATTAACTTATAAATTTACGTATGGTAAAATTGTACTTTGATCCCTACTCAAAATGGAAAAACTTATGTTTAGCCTTTTTCTAAACGATGAAATTATAAATTAATGCATGGTAAAATCACGTTTTGGTCTTTCAAAAATTTATAATTCAACCTCGACCCCTCCTAAAAGAAATTCCTGGATTCACCATTGGTTATCGAATTAGTTTATGACCTCAGATTTAATCATTTTTAATCCATATACTTATGGAATTTTGAAATTTTAGTCATTACTCAACGGTAGTTGTTAAATCTTTTCATAAGTATTATGTGAAAATAACAAGTCGACATAATAATACAGTTGTGATAATATGTGTGCCTTATAAGACTTTGGAAACATCATATTTTAACTAACCGAATCTAACGACTACCATTTGGGTCTTGATTGAAATTATAGAATTTGAAAAAGCACACAAATTAAAAATGACCAAATCATAGTACGTAAAACAAAATTCACAATTTATGCATAGTTCAGGAATATCTTGTAGAATTAACCCATGTTTTTTACACGATTAAAATAGACCATACATAGGTCCCTGTACTATTCACAAATTTAGAATTCAATCCATGAACTTTTATTTTTAGGAATTTAGTCTTTTCACTTTTAGATTTCGAAATTTAGGTTCGATTATTTTTTTATTATTATTAAATTTGTTGGTGTGATATTTTGAAATAAAAAAAAAATACTTATTTGGTAGGAATGTAACTAAAAAATGATGTTGTAATGAACTTAAATTTAACAGTGTTGAAAGTTGGACCTGGGTTTTGAAATCTAAAAAGTAAAAGGGCTAAATCTCTAAAAATAAAAGCATAGGGACCTAATTTTTAATTTATAAAGAGTACAAAAACTTATGACATATTTTAACCTTTTTCACGTTAATCTCTTGATTTGGATCGATGTTTACGTTGGGTTGGTCTCAATCCCACGAAGCCCAAATCAAGTGCCCAATTGAGTCCATGAACAACAAAACATTGATGACCATCACATATTGGACCCACCCTCTCAGTGCCGAATTTATTAGGTGCAATATTTAATAAGCTTACACCTACATAAATGAAGTCCCAAGATGCTCACAATCACCCATTTATTGTTATATGCATTCGGGTATGAAACTCAGTATTCGACTGACCCTCTTTCATGTGACCCTCTTCTTTACCTACTCTTTTGCCTGATTTGCTTCAATACTTGGATGTCAATGGGGCAGGATGAAACCGTAATTTTACTTACTTTAATTGACTCGGCTTTTGCATTACCATATTTGAACTCGTTTTAACTTTTGTGTTAATGTATCCAAATTCATTCCATCCTAAATAAAATTTAATAGTTTAGCCTCTAATTTTGATTTTATATAAACTCATCTTGATTTAATTAGGGTTGTAACCGAGCTCGATTTGAAATTCATTGTTCAAAGTTCAGCTCAATCTCAGTCGAATATTGTTATCTAAGTTTGATTTCAACTTGTTTACGTAATTTATATACTCAAATTTGAGTTGAAGCTCGAGCTCATTCCATTATACAAGGTTTCTCGAGTAAAGTAATAATTTAATATCAAAATATTAGAAATATATTTATAAATAAAAAAACTCAATCAAACCTGAAAGCGACTCAAATTAAGTATTAAGATAAACTCTGCTTACTCGATAACTCGAGTTCGTCTCAAGAATAATACAAATGAATTAAGAAAAATTTTGATTCGAACTCGAATAGCAAATGCCTCATTTACCCTCTAAAAATCCATCATGGTGCGAATCAAAACTCAACAAATTCGAGATGTTTTTTTGCCACCCCTAATCAATGCTCTTCTCATCTCGCCCTTTAAATATGTTGATCCACTTTCACCAATTTCCACCACCACTTCATCTATAATACCACATGAAAGAAGCCATGAAAATACCTGCCTTTACCATCGCTACCATCGTCATTATTCTCTTCTACTACATTCCGGTTATGGCGTCCGCAAGGCACGTAAAGGCGCCGCCACACGGAGATCATAACCAACATTACGAGTATGAATCTCAGCCAAGCACAAGACAAGGGTCAATGATAGGGTCGAAAATGGTTAGTAATAAACTTGTTGATTCGAACTGGGAAACAAGATCGATGTCGAAACGAAAACGAGCCGACACGTTGAAGATCTCCGGATCAAGCTTCCCGGATTGCTCGCACGCGTGCATGTCGTGCACGCCGTGTCGACTAGTTATAGTGAGCTTTGTGTGTTCTTCATTGGAAGAGGCTGAAACATGTCCCATGGCTTACAAGTGCATGTGCAACCATAAGTCTTATCCCGTTCCATGAAATTACTTAGATCATCTGTACACCTAGGTCACTAAACTATTAGTAAGTTTACGTTTTGTTCATTCAATTTCAAAAAGTTACAAAATAATCGATGAACTATCAGAAGGTCATACAACATTAATTTTAACAACCCAACGATTTGAATGAAAACTTTCAAGAGTTCAGTGATCACTTTGTAACTTTTTGAAATTTAATGACCAAACATAAACTTACTAATAGTTTAGTGACTTTGGATGCAGTTTACCCTTTTTTTGGGTGTGTATTATAAATTTAGGTTTTTAGTTGGCCTTCTCCAAAAATTACCTTGCAACTTAAATTTAGTTGCAACCAATAAAGTTTATTCATATTTAGTGGCATAATCTTATAATGCCATCTCATTACAAGAGTAAAATTGAGAAAAGTTGTGAAGCACAAAGACCAAATTGAAAAAAAATCTCAAAGTTGAGGGCTAAATGTTGCCATATCTCAGATTATATGATATAGTCGGGTCTCATACGATCCATACAGGCTTGCCACAGGCATATGGTACCCGACCCGAGTGCTACGATGAAGGCAAGTAATCAGGGAACAGAATGGCTTAAAATTGCCAGATCAGGACAGACAAAAACAAGAAATTCCCAACTCCATCCCTCAACGAACCAAATTTTTGTTACTTTTTTTTCTCTTTATGCAAAAAAATTCCACCCCATGAAAATAAAAAACATGCTGTCATTGTTCACCTTCCCTATCTCTTCCTTTCCCTCCTTTTCTTCAACCAGGCCTTTCAGGGTACCAACTTTAATTCCCCAACACATGCAATAACAACAGGTAAATATGCCTTCTTCTTTTTTTCAAAGTTTTCATCTTTATTCATTTTCCCTTAATGCAATTACATTTTCTTTTCTTTTTTTAGGGTATCTTTGTATTTTGTGTTCTTGTTGGATTGATTCATTTGTTACCCATTTCTTCAATCCTTCCTTTTGGTTTAAAAGAATGTGTTTGAGAATTAAATTGATAGAATTTATAAATGTGGAAGGTTACATTTATTGAATTATTTAGAATTTTAGGATTGAATTGATATAATGTGTAAGTATTTAAGATTAATTGTGTCATTGTACCAGTTACAAACAGATCATATCACAGATTGGCCAAATCAGAAATGATGTAAAAAGTTATGAAATTGACTAGTTTGGTTATCAAAACAGAAATACGCTGATAATTGGGTGACCAACGGTACAATTTACCCAAAAATTCCTTTCTTTCGCTTTTTTTTTTTCTAGGCATCTCTGTATTCTGTGTTCTTATTGGATTGTTTCATTTCTTACCCATTTTCTTCAATCCTTCTTTCTGGTTTAAAATAATGTGAAATTTTTAATCTTTATATGTATGTATGTATGTATGTAAATTTCTAATTTGATCGATTGTTGCCATTGCAAGGCAATTTAATTGAATGGTACCTGTTAGCTTAATCTATGTTTGCTTTTCTTTTCTTTTCTTTTTTTTTAATTGTAATCTTTCAATTGAATCAGCTTATCATACCAAGTATTAGGTTAAAATATCCTGTTGATTCCTTTACTTCGACAAAATTTAAAATTTAATCTTTATATTTAATTTTCCGATTTAAAAATTACAATTCAATTATTAACATTGTTAATATTTTTCGGTAAAATTTGTCTAACATATTGGTTAGGTTATCTTCATATGACGTGGCATATAATTGACGGAAAATAAATATGTATAGTTGACAATTTTTTAAGAAAACAACCACGGACAACGACAATGATTGGATTAAGATATTTAAAATGAAAAAGCCGGTGAATTGGATTTTTACATTTTATTGTAAGCAAAGTATTTAGTACTGAATAGTAGGATGAAAATCCGCATGTAGGTTGATGTGGACGAAGTTTACCGGCGTCGTACGAGTTGAAATGGATATACAGTTCGACTCATGCCCATATCACGGTTGACTCAAGGTTTTAGTAAGTCGAATTTCTTGTTTTAAACCTTGATGTCTCGTGGGAACCGGTTGAATAGGCTTTTATATCGATAGATCATTTGCATTTCTGAATATTTCTGATCGATCTTTTTGTTGTCGTAGCTAATTCTATGGCTGGATCACGATCGTGGATAGGAGGGGTTCTTAATCGGTTAAGCAATAAGCGTAGCGACAAGATTCTCGACTACCCTTTGACACCTATTCAGGTAATCCCGAATGTTCACTCGAAATGCTTGGACTGACTTCAATAATATACGTTTGCTACTTGTATATATACATGCATGTGTATATACATTTAGTTTCTTTAATTTCTCAATAGGAACAAAGACTTCAAAAGCTTCAAAAACGAATACAAATACCTTTCGATGAGACTCGTCCTGACCATCAGGTACTTCATCCAAAAGTCGTAAATAGCTACGATTTCGTGTAATTGGTATTAATAGTTGATCGTATAAAGTTTGGGGTATAACAGGAAGCTCTCAGAGAATTGTGGCACATTGCATTTCCTAATGTTGCTCTAAAAGGATTGGTCTCGGAACAGTGGAAAGAAATGGGATGGCAAGGCCCTAATCCGTCCACTGATTTTCGGTACGATTCTTTCCGAATTTGCGTATTTGATATCTGAATCTTATGTTATCTAAAAGTGAAAACTTCTTCCCTTAGGGCTTGTGGTTTTATCTCACTGGAAAACTTGCTGTTCTACGGCCGGACATACCCGGTAATCCTTCCGTTTCTCTTCTTTTTGACGTGTTCAGATTTCCGCGAGAGAATCGGATTATTTACTAATAAAAACACAAAAATGAAGGCATCTTTTCGTAGGGTATTGCTTAAACAAGACGGAACTCGAGCAACTTGGGAATACCCTTTCGCCGTTGCCGGCATCAATATTTCTTTTATGTTGATTCAGATGTTGGATTTATACTCAGGTTCGTCGGAAAATATTAACTATTTTTCGTCCAATACATTCCTTAGTCACTCTGTAATCTGTGCTTGTATTTTTGCAGAAAAACCAAGTAATCTCCCCGGATTCAATTTCGTGAAACTATTAGGAGGTGAGGGAACCGTTGATTCGAGTCATTTTCGATCGAGCATCATTGTTCTGTGCATTCAATCTCGTGATTATATTTGAAATTGCAGAAGACGAAGAAGCCTTCGATGTACTATATTGTACAGCTTTTGAAATGGTCGATGCGCAGTGGCTTGCGATGCGAGCTTCCTACATGGAATTCAATGTACGCATTCCCATGTTCATGTTTCGAATAAATTTTTCGAATTCCCTTTGTTATCCCGAAAAACCATATCATTTTCGGGTCGAAAAAGCTCTGAATACATTGCTTGGAATCATAACTTTCATTCTTCTGCAGAAGGTTTTACAAGCAACGAGCTCGCTGCTGGAGAGAGAACTGTGTTCGGATAATGTTCGCAGAATACAGGATTTATCGGCATACAGCTTGTTATACCAGTAGCTCCGGCTTCGGCCGGAGAGGCCAAATTCACCCGAATGACACGGGGATGTTTCAAATCTAATGACTTGAAAACACATGTTATTCTTATCCTAGGGCTCGTTTTCCGACCGAGATTCGTACCCTATATCGGACACCACCGGAGCTTAAACCGATAAGGCCTTGAGGGCATCCCTTCAACAATCAACCTAGGATGGTAATGGTCTCAAGCTACACAAATAATTTTCCATTTTCACTTATATATTTTTTTAAAACGAATTCATTGAAATTGTTATTTATTTGCCAATTGAGATATGGGATTTAAAGTGATTTTCACTAAGAAAAATTAGGTAAATCGTAATTTTGTGTAGTGTTCATATTTTTTGTGTGTGTGTGTTATGATCAAGTTTAAGATGTTATGCAGATTTTGTTTGTGTATTCTAATTTATCGGTCATTATGTTAACCGAAAAGTAATAATTTAATCCAGTTGGATAACTATTGTTTAAAATTTATATAGGGTAAACCACAATAATAGTTATCCAACTATTAGTAAATTTCCATCTTGGTTATCTAATTATTTGTAAATTTTTTTATCACACAACTACAAAAAAAAAAATTACAAAAGTGTTACCCAGACTGTTCAATTTTGTCATTTTTTTGATCACCGATGGTAGCTTTTAAAATTGGTATAATAGCAATTTTAACTCTCGACATTTATAGATTATGTCAATTTGGTTTTGATGCTAAAAAAAATAACCCTCAACATTTACACATTTTGTAATTTGATCTCTTTTTACGTCGCTTTGCTTTTCTTTGTTACATTGAGTGCTAATTCTGAAAGAATGAGAAAATATTAAAATTATTATATTGGATTTTTTTGTATATTTTGAATCGAACTTGGCTAATAATTTGTTTTGACTTTTTAGATGAAAGTGTCGAAAAGAAAAGCAAAAATGTAAAAAAGATCAAATTACACGTGCAAATATTGAGGGTTCATTTTTAAAATCAAGACTAAATTGACACGATGATTAAATTATTAAGGATTAAAGTTATTATTAACCCCATTTTAAGACTTATCACTGTTAATCTATTAATGACCAAAAACGACTAATAATTGAATGACTACCTACACTATTTAACGTTCAAGTCAAGTCATTTGAACTCTAAGTTAATTGTTTTGTTTCATTCTAATATTCTCTTTGTAGCTAATTAAAATACGTAGCCTCCCACCCCAATGATCCTGTAAAGTCAAACTGGTAACTTGATGTTTACAATTAGCTATAGAAAATTTATTTCATTTAAAAGGATAATTTCATCATATATTGGTAAACAATAGTCGAGATTTTAAATTGAGTATTGAACTTTAAAATGTCAATATTGTATTAATTTAATTTATCAGTTTGAGGTGAGTTGAAATCTCTCGTGGAGTACAATTAAAATGAACAAATAAGACCCAATCTTATGGTGTTACAACATGTTTTAAGATGTTCCAAATTTTTAAAAAAAACATGTATAAGATGGATCGTCTTAAAATCAACTTTAGACATTTTTAATTTCAAACCATAAATTGTAAAGCATGAAACATGTTCACCCTACATTGTTAATTCATTGTATTTGGGGTAGCCAATTAACCTGCCTTGATGAAAAACAATTAAATCATGTAATCTATTCTAACCTTTTAAGTCAAGTATATTTTTTTTTTTTTAAATAACTAATCTTAATATAAGTTTTTATCATATCTGTTCTTTTTCACTTAATGTCTGGAACTATCCATAGTCAGGATAATACGCTTCAGCGCACTTGAACCCACGTCTTCTTACACGGGCAACAATATCGACGTCAATCGACTTTAAATCAAGTAATCTCTTCGTAGCACCACAATCATTTAATGTCAATTGGGGAACTTGATATTTACAATTAGCTATAGGCATATTACTTTTGTAAAAAAAAAAAAAAAGAAGATAATTTCATCACATGTCCTTAAATTATGGTTTAGATTTCAAATTGATTACTAAACTTTAAAAATACTCCAATTGCATCTTCAAAATATCAAGAACATTCAACCGAGTACTTTCATAGGTTTGACACCAACTAGAATTTGACGTGGGCCGTAGTTATAACATGTGGATAGAAGGTTTAAGCCCGCATATACCACCTATTATACAGACGAGTTAAGTTTAACACATTAAAAAACATACGATGTCATTCATTTTTCTTTAAAATGTCGGTAGTATTCAAGTTATTCGTGTGATTGATAAACGTCTTTAAAATTTATTTCTTGTGTTTCAAACATGCGTCATATCATACCCGAGCTAATGCTTAACGCGCAAGACTGATGACTAAGATGACGAAAAGACTCATTCTAGTATATTTTGAAAATTCAATTAGAGTATTTTAAAGGTGAACTAATTTAAAATCCAAACAATAAATTGGAGGATGTCCGGTGAATCAACCCATTTACTCCTATGCTAATCTTAATTTAGTGCTCCCCAAGTGTTTGTTGAAATGCTTTTGGATGGTTTTGGGATGGGGAGTGGAAGCCACCCCTGAACATTTCTGCTCATAGCCCAAGGGAAAATTATCATACGTTTAAAGATGTTCAAACCCATTTCCTCCATATAATGTAATCACAACATACCCACAAATAAAGGAAAGAAATTGGTATTTGCCACACAGAAATTGTGGGAAAACTATTGAGAACATTTCATCAACTTTATACTGAAAACGTATCGTACAATCCAAAAAAAAAGAAAGGAAAGAAAGGTTCAAAAGCTTAAGAGAGCCTCGCACTAACTCTCAAATCTCACCCATCTCTTTACAATAACAGCCCACAAACTTTATAAAAAAATAAAAAAAAAAACCCACTAAAAATTGGGTTTTCTAACAAGAGCTCCAAAGCATCCCCATACCTAAAGATCCTAAAAACCCGAAATGCTGCTCTCTTTTTCCTCCTCTTTTTGGAACTTTTTTCCATGTTGATCAGGGATGTCAAGGTCTTTTTCAGCCACGTCGAACACCCGAGAAATAGTTGAAGTCGTGGTGTCGAACGTTTAGTTGCTTTAGCCACGAATCGGCGACGCTCAAAAGTGACAATAGCCTTTCTTGGTCCCCTCCACCGCAACCGGAGGACGAGAACCACACGTTCCCTTGCATCTTGTAAGTCGCTAACCCAAACGGCGGAAGAGAGATGTTGCCCTGTTTTTCCTTCTGATTCCTTCTGGCTAGCTTGCTGTCATCCTCGGGATTGATTTCTAAAATCGACCGAGAATAAAGAATATCACTAAACAAGCACGTATACATGCGCGCACACATCTATATGCATATGGAGTGAAAAGTTACCTTGGAAGGAAGAAGATAGTGTATGATAAGTGAGGAAGCATGTGGACAAGTCCTTCGTAGTCCTTCCCATTGGAATATGATAAATCGGGTACCTAACAGGCAAAGAATAATCGTAACCCGATGTTAATTACGAGTACATTTCCGACGTAGATATTTAGAGGATCTTCAAAGGATCATTTCTCCATAACTAAGAAAACGAAGAAAATGAAACGTCCAAGTCTGCTAGGTTCATAGAGGGTGTTTAGGGTTTTGAGATTCGAATCCCGACACATATAACCTTTCTTTTCTAAATATGAAGAATTCAAACAACATGGATAGAGAACGTAAAGTTCGATATATACCAAGAAACTGCCATCCAACTAGCCGGAGAAAGATCGACGCTCCTCAACGACATTAAACCCGGGTATCTTCGAGATAATCCATTAATCTAACAACAAAAAGAAAGTGTCAAATGGAATCTACCAATGCCTTTCGTACACTATAAAGCAATGATCTCAACTCGATTCCATATCAAACATACTCGTATTATAATTCGATTCGATTCGATTCAAATAAAACTAAATCTAACATTACAATTCGAATCAGTTTTCAGTTTTTCCGATACCTTATCCATGAGTGGAACTCGTCCGTAAGGCGTCGATGTCTCGAAATATTGAAAGTACAGGTACCCCAAACGATTATTCGAATGACAAACACTATCTTGATCGGAACCACCATCCTCGGAGGAGCAACAACCATCCCACCGCCACAATTTATCACTTTCACTCTCATCAGTACTCCATGAATCACTAAAACAATCACCATCACCAGATTCTATCTCTTCCCTGCAACAAACGAAACACCATTTTTGCTCAGACAAACACATCAAAAAGACAAAAAAAGAAGAAGGCAAATCTTGTTTTTTTATTACCTTAAATTGCTTGTAAAGATTTGAATTGCAGACAAATAAGGAACATAATATTGAACCAAGGTTTCATCGCCGTTTAAGACAACAGGAACACCAGCACCATAAGCACTCCATTCATCATAACAATCCCATAAATCATTTAATGTGAAATATTCAACTTTTTCTCTTTCCCATGGATGCCATAATCGATTCAAGCTCCCAATTTCACTCTGTAATTAAAAGAAAATCATAAGCAAAATATGTTCGAAAAAAAAGAAAAAAAAACACTGAAATTAGTTTACCTTAGAGAGGAATTGAGATCTAACAGTGGGAGTTGAGCATTGCAGGAAGCTATCGAGATTGGATTGCTTTGCAACAGAGTCCAAAATCATGATTTTTTGGACAAGAAAGACAGAGACAAGACAGTAAAAAACACAAGGAGTTTGGTGGTGTTGTTTTTTTTTTTGGGGGGGGGGGGGTTCAACTTGGTGTTGATGAACAGTATAAGAAATCAAGGGAGAAAAAGTAGAGCGAGATTGACGTGATTTTAGGTAATGTGAATTTTGACGAGAAAATTCCTAAATTTTGACGTTTGGACAGCAAAATTTAAGGGAAAAACTGAAGAGAGAAAATGAAGAATCTTGTTTGTAAGTTGACAACCTTTTTTTTAATTCAAACTATTTTTTCGGTCGCTGCTGGATTTTGAAGATTACAATTTTCTCGGGAAAATTTTAAGGAAGACACGTTTTTTAAAAAGAAAACTTCGAGTCTTGCTCTGTTTTGATCGACGATGAAGAAACAAATAGTGGATCTTTACCGTTCAAATCTCAGTAATCTCAAGCTGAAGTTAAGAATAAAAAAACACAAGAAAGCCCGAGAAAATGAGGGAATTTTTTATTTTTTGATCGAAGGCAGGGAAAGTTTAAAGATTTCTTGGTTTCAACAAAAACCCATGATTTCAAACGTTTAGGTGTTTTCAACGAGAGCAATTTTCTAACTGAAATGAAAAGAAAATTTTCTACTTTCCCGGGAAAATAAACAGAGCACAGAAAAAGAAAAAGAAAACTGGGATGAACAGAAATTTAGTTTCAAAGAAAGAAATATAAGCAATAAAGTGAATTAGAAATATAATGAAAGGCAATGGATTTTTTTAGGTTTTCTTTATTGATTTATTTATAGACACTCATCTGTCTCTTTCAGTCTCAGCTGAATCCCAGAATTCGAAAGATTGCACAGTGCATTTTTTGGGTTAAATTTTTATTAGTCCCTGTACTACACGTAGTTATGGATTTAGTCCCTTATTTTAATTTTGTATTTTTTGTATTAGTAATTTGGTATTTTTAGTATCTATACATTTCAAAATTTGAAAATTTCATTTCTAGTCAAATGACAGTAACTAAATCTATTAAGTTTTGCTATTTTTAAAATCTTGTACGACAATAATATTATTTAAGTAAAAGCATCATGAGCAGAAGCGAATTTAAGAGGTTGGTAGGAGTCTTGGTCCCCTAAAATGGAAAATTATTGTTTAGGCTTTTTAAAATTTTAAATTAATAAAAGTAAAATTATACTTTTTCCCCTTAAAATTATAAAATTTTGATTTAATCCTTTAAAAATTATAATGACCATGAGAAATAAAAAAAATTGAAATTTAATTTCGACACTCCCTAAAAAAATTTTTTGACTTCGCCCCTAACCATGAGGCCCATATAGTAAGATTCAGCTTGCATTTTGTCCCATTTACTCGAAAAATAGGTAAATTATTTTCTATATTTCAAATCAAATAGCAAACTAGTCCTTTCGAATAAAAATTCCTTTCATTTCTATTGTTAAAAAATTGGCATGATTGATAGAATAAACAATTAAATACATGTGACATGCCACATGTACCTCATTTCGAGGTATAATGACCAGTTTTTAATAGTAAAAATGGATAACATTTTTAATAGAAGGATTAATTTACTATTTGATCTAATGTATAAGGACTAATTTACTTATGTTTTTAGTAGAGAGGGTAAAATGTAATTCGGCTCATAGTACAAGGCCTCCATGACACTTTTACCTATTATTTACAATATTATATATGGTAAAGGACTAATAGTATAATTTAACCAAACAAACTTAATTACTATTGTTTGAGTTTGGATTTAATTTATATATTTTAAAATTACAAAGATTAAGATTTGATAAATCCGAAAAATATAAAGATAGACATAGCAGAATTTATTGTTTTGTATTTTTTAATCTCTTAATTATCTTAAAATTTTCTGTCTTCTCTTTTATGGATTTTAGTGAATTGAGAAGTCAGACAATAATAATTGAAACTTATGTAAGATTCCAAGGACGAATTCGAGTTTTCACATTCAGCCAATTTTTTGGCAAATTTGTAGGTTATTTTACTATTACTTTTTATAATTTGCGAAAAATTGGGTTTAATTTTTGTAATTTTTGTATTGGTCAATTTTAATTTTTGTATTTTTTAATTTTAAAATTTAGTCATAATTCAAACTATAACAATTAAATTCATTTGGTTAAAATCAATTATTAGTATTATATTATACATATAGGTGTAGATTTTGTTCTCTACTTTTTTAAATTTTGAAAATATATTAACAGAAATGATCATCGTTAATTCATTATTAACTGAATTTCTCAACTTAAATTTATTTCACTCTTTTATAAATCACTTCATTATGTACGATAATTTGAAAAATATTTCTATTCAAATGATGGATTGAATTTTAACCTCGATTTTTAGACTCAATCAGAGTGATCAAATACTTATATTTAAATTTTCAGTTCATGTTGATTTTGCGTACTAGTTTTGAATTAGAAGTGTACATAAATCGATCAGCCCAACCCGCTATGAGCAAGGCTTTAGTTTAGTATTTTTCAATGTCGAGTTAACTCATTTTATGGATCGAAAATTAATATATATATATATATATATATAAAAAATAATCAAGTTAATATTAGATACACTAACCGTGTACTTTTTTTTTATTTCACAAATAATCTTAAAAAATTATTATATGTTTTATTTTTAAATTAAAATTTATATAATTAAATTTAAATATGTATTTTTTTTAAACATTAAAATGGAACTTAAAATTTTTGTTAAAACCGAACCTAGACCCGGCTATTAGATTTATCTTTACTCCGGATAAAGCCAATTTCAACTCTATTAATAAAAAATATATAATAAAAGACAAACAAACGTGGAACACGTGCATGATATCCACGACAAGATATAGAAACATCTGTACAACTGTCATGGACAGCAAGCCCAATGTTACAGTCTCATGCTAATGATTTTTTTATTATTTATATTTTAAATAAATAAACATAATCTAATCCATTTCACACCGACCGAGTAAAACCAATCTAATCCAATTATTTACTTAATGATATTCTTGTGAAATGAATCTAATGATTAATTTTTACAAATTTATTAAAATTATTCTATATTTAAAACGAGGATCCAACTTTCAATCGCTTATTAGAGTAAAAGATAATTTTTTTCATTTCACTTAATAATTCTTTTAACCTTTTAAAATCCAAAAGCAAATTCTCAGTATATTATTTTATTGATTTTGCTCATTATCTTTTATTTATTAAATTTTAAAATATTAATAAGTAAATATATTTTGTTTGTGAATTAAAATAATTGGTTATATAGAATGTTGCGGTCAAGATCCAGTCTCTGCGGAAACTAGAGACAACCTTTCAATTTATTGATATGGAAGATAATTATTTTTAGTAATTCTTTTTAAATTATGAAATTGTTTTAGTGGAGTCCTTAGGCTGATAATATGATAAAATTAACTCTGTATTACTTTAAAAACAATACATCAATTAGTTTTTTATATATTAGATAAACAGTTAATTGGTCATTTTTGTTAAAAATTTTATATATTTGTACTGTTAAAAACTAATATAACTGACAGAATAAACATTAATGTCTAAGCTTGTTATTATACCAATCAAAATTATACACAATTAATAGAATACATTAATGTTATGATTAACTGTTTTTAGTTGCTCATTTTCGAAATTAGAAAATATTAAATTACTTCGATTTTTTAAAGGGACCAAGTTGTTTAATTTTGAAACTAAAAGGGACTAGTTATAATTTTTACCTAATTTATGTATATTTATAAATTTGTCACATTTGGTATATAAACTTGACACTTTTTCTTAAGTTGGCACTTCATCTTTTTTGGGGTTCAGTTTGGTACTCGAACTTGACTCTTTTTCCTAATTTAGTACCCAACATTTTTTTGTTCGATTTGATACTTGAACTTGTCAAACGTTTTATAAATTACTCCGATATACTAACAATATTATTTTTTATGAGGTAGCAGAAAATAATTAATGTATGACCGGTATATCACAAATGATATAATATTTTGTGTATTTTATATGTTCAATTACTTTTAGTTTTAATTAATTAATTTTTTTATTAATTGAAATTAATGAATTTATTTTAATTTGAGTTTTTTAAACTATTTTTTCTTATTTATTATTAATTCGTTAAGCATAGCTCAATACATTTTTTTAACATGGATTTTCAAAAATTATTACAACATTTTTGTAACCTAAAAAAAGTTAACACCATTAATGTTTTTCGTAATTTATATAATATTTAATAAATCTAGAAAAAAGCTTAGCTATCAAATTAGAAAAAAATCTCAAGTTCAAGTACCAAACTGACTCCAAAAAAAATTTAGATACCAAATTTAAAAAAATTATTAAATTCAAATATCAAAGTAAACTCAAAAAAATTTAAATATCAAATATTATATTCATTCTTATAATAAGCATGTATATAACCACTTGCCCCCCAACTCTTTTAACGGTTCTTCAATTTATTGTTCAACTTGAAAGAAAATGTTTGATAAAATTAGGTTGTATTAATTGATGAATCCATTTAATATTTGTCAACATGTATCGGCAATTTGAAGAATGAATTGATAAAAAAATTTAACAAATAATATATTTTTTTGACACGATATTTAAAAATATTATAGTTTCTCTTCGACCCATAAATAAAAAAATAATGTACTCTAATATATACGAATATGTTTTCTCCTTCATTAACAAAAATATCTACATCAGTTAGAATTAAAATTCAATCTGCCAATAAATTAATAAATTGATTCAATTAATAAAAGAATCACAAATTTGCAGCTTATCCACCGGTAAGTTCGAATGGCAACGTCCCAAGAAGTCAAAAGTTAGGTAGCATTTGTGATATATTAAATTTGATTTAATAAATTTATATACGAATTAAAACCGGGTAAATTACATTAACTTCAAAAAGTTATAAAATGATTATCGAATTATTTGAAAGTTTTCATTTAAGTCATTGAGTTGTTGAAATTGTTGTTGTATGACATTCTTTGTTCCCACCACTTACACCGATCAAAAGCTCAACTTCCACTTCTCTTTACAATTCAAATTTTTCATAGAATAACTTTGAACATTACAAACCTGTTGACCAAAATTCAAACAACTTTCTTCTTCGATCTTCGACATAGACTATCAAATCGGCTTGGGTCTAAGCTATATTCTTCCACTGATCGATGGGTACTGATACACCGTACCAATCGTCGAATCGACACTTGGAGCTTTTTAAAAAAGAAAACTCAACGGTCCAGTGACTTAAATGAAAACTTTTGATTAGTTTAGTGACCATTTTGTACCTTTTTTAAATTAAGTGACTACAACATAAAGTTACTACATTTTAGTGACCTTCAAAGGAGTTTACCCAAAATAAAAACCTCTTCACATCTACACCCACTGTACATATCCATTCATATTTTTGTTGTGTTGATATTATTTTTTGAAGTTTTATAAACTACTAATTAATTTTATTTATGTCTTGATGTATTTGTAAATTTGGTGTTGTATTCATGTTATTTATTTTAATTATTTTTAATTGTGTATGCCATGCCTCGATTCATCCATACTTGGTTCATTTATATACGTTAAAAATTAGTTGTATGTATATTTTGGCACATTGTCCATGCGTGTCATCTTTATGTTATTTTTATTTTGTAATACATTACTCATAATTTTTCTCTAGGAGGATAACGTGCTTCAGCGCACTCAAACTTATATCTTTCTATATTGATAACAATACTCGTGCCAATCAAATTAAGATTCGATCGACAATAACAATGATGTAATTTAATCAAGTATACCTTTTATATATAAATATAAATATTATATTTAAAATTTTAATTCATTTCCCCGAAACGAAGTGAGGCTAGTTCTCTTTAAAACTTTCTCTATTACAATTATTTTAAAAATATTAGTTTCCTACAATCTGTTTGTATGCTATTTTATTTAAAAAAATCAATCATATTTTTACCTAAAACGTGCCACAAACTAGCAACATATTAAATAAATAAATTGTTGGATTTATAATGATAAAATATAAGTTAAAATATGTCGTGTGTTCTTTACAAATTTTGAAAATTTAGTCCTTATACTTTTATTTCTAACAATCTAATTTTTTTGCTCTTCGGGTTTCAAAATTTAAGTTTAATTATTAGCACTGTTAAAATTATTTTGTTAAACTTAAAATCATTACAATATTATTTTTTTAATTACATAACTACCAGGTAAGTATTTCATTACAAAAAGAATTTAATAGTATTAACAAATAACAATTAGACTTAAATTTCAAAATCTAAAAAATAAATTCTAAAATACAAAAATACAGAGATTAAATTTCAATTTATTAAAAAGTATAGAGACCTATGACATCTTATGTATATGGTGATGCCACAACATTATTAGTAAAACTCATTGTTAACATTTCAATAATCAGAATTCAAATTCTATTGATACCGAAAAGGTATTACGGTGAAATATCTAAAATAAAATGAATGTTATTATGGAAAGGGTTTTATTAATTTTATTTTTTATTCAAATATTTTATTGTTTGCCTCTTTAAGGCATGGGATTAATTTTCCTTTTTTTATTCAAATATTTTATTATTTTCCCTTTGAAGGCATGGGTGAGTTTGGTTACATTCATTGGCCCTTTTGCATAAAAAGTCAAACACCTAACCTGCTAGGAGGCCTCCCTGACTTTTTTTTTTAATTGCAGTAAGGACTGCATGATTAATTGGTTAGTTAATTAATTAATTAATTATGGAAAGCTTTCAATAAATTCCTTTTTTTGGTACAATTATTATCTAATAAGCAGCATAGAAAGGTATTATGGTGAAATATCTAAAATAAAATAAATATTATTATGGAAAGAGTCTTAATATTTTTCTTGAAATATCTAAAATAAAATAAATATTATTATGGAAAGGGTCTTAATATTTTTCTTTTTTATGTATATATTTTATTATTGATTTTTTTAAAATTTTTATTATAAGTTTTGATCATATCTGTTTTTTTAATATAATACTTAGAATTATTCATAATCCTCCCCAATCCATAAATAGGAAGATAATACGCTCCAGCGTACTTAAACGCACATCCTCTTGTATTGACAATAATATTCATGTCAATCGACTATTATTTATCTCTCTAATGTTCAGGTGGGGTTATTTTATTTATTATTTTTCTTTTTTATTCAAATATTTTATTATTTTCCCCTTTTTTTTTTGAATAAAACATTATTTGCCCTTTTAGGTTATGGGTGGGTTTGTATACATTCATTGGCCCATTTGCTTTAAAAGTCAAACACCAAATGTGCTAGTAGGGACTCCATGATTAATTAAATAGTAATTATGGAAAGCTTTTAACAAATTTCCTTTTTTTTAGTAATTTAAAATATTATATATATACATATATAAGCAACCAATAATGATTTAATTTTACTTTTAAATTCATTCATACAATGTGTATTTGAAAAATATTTTAAAATATATAAATAAAAATATAATTCTTTTTAATGTATCAAAATGCTCAATTCAAGCTTAATATTATATTGATATATTATTTTGGATTTATCGATATTTTTAATATTTTTCACACGCACTTATATCGTCTTGTTTTAATTTCTCGATAAATTATATATACATTTAAATATTTTTCACATATATTTATACGTAAACATACATGTTAAAATTATTAATTAGGTTCAATAATTTCATTTAATATTTATTAATTTTAAATGTAATTATAGAAAGATTAAAATGGTTAAGATAAGAAATTTAAAAATTAACTTAAAATATTAATATTTTGTACCAACTAGTATGAGTTGGTACAAACAAATGTTAACTAAATCGAGTTGAAACACACTAAAATTTTAATAAAATTTATCATAAGCTATTTCATATCGGGTTAAAATTAATACGATACCGAATGCCATAATATTTTTCACAAATTACAGTATTATCAAATACGAATAATATTATATTCACTGTCTACGTACTCAATTCGAGGTATGGGATTCTTTTAATTAAACCTACATATCGAATTTTAATTTACTGAATTTTTTAATTCAACCGACGGTGGATAGATTTTAATAACCGTTGACTTTTTTTTCCTCGTTTGAGACATTTTTCACGTTACCTTTTTAGTTTTTTTATCCACTATTTGTACATATTTTTTTTAATATAAATTAATTCGAATTGTAATGCGTTTTTTTTTTTTTTTTTACAAAATCATGGATATTACATATAAAAAAATTATTAAGAGTACAAATAATATATATCAGAATAAATTATAATTAGATACTAGTTTTTTAGATTATAGAGTATAATAGGACAAATATTATAAAGTATAATTGAATTCAGGGATGAAATTGAAAATTGGTTTTAGGGGTTAAATATAAATTATATATTATTAAAGGAATCAAAATATAATTTTATCATTATTTCATAAACGTCTGTTAAATCTATTATTTTTTTGAGAGCCAAGCCCACTTCCTACCTTTTTTCCTTCGTCCCTAGTTGAAATAATATCTAAAATATACCAAGATTTAAATCAAAATAAATTTGAAACTAATTGAAGTAAAATTTACGTAAGATTAAGGTCGAACTTGAAAGATTAAAATCTAAGGAAATGGTGTTTGTGTCGTTATGAGTAACTAAAAGTCAAAATTAGTGAACCAACAAGTGGTTGGGTGCACTGGTAAAGCATATTGTACTATTAAGGAAAGAAAGCAGATTCGAATCTTGAAGACAATATTATTAAGAGAGCCAATCACAAACCTCAAATATGGATCGTAAACAAAAATGCATAATATATAAAAAAAAATTAAATTAAGATATTGATTAAACCAAACTTTTGGGGCTTAATAAAAATTTCCAATATTTTTAATTCAAATAAATTAGTATCATTAATTTTATATTATTAGTAAATCTAAATTGATAACAATGTGAATAATGCTAATAGATTCATAAAAATGTACATCAATTTACCCGCAATAATTAATAGTATTATTAATTTGAACATATTAATCACATTATAAAAATAAAAGAATAAAATTGTGTCAAACTAAAACAGATTAGCTAAACCTAAAAGGACTAAAACAATAATTAGACCCTTCATGAACGAATGAAATGGGCCTAATTGCCCATCCATGCTTTTGGGTTGGATCTATTCATATCAAGAAATAACACTAAAATCAAAATGGGTTTTCGTAATTAATTCAAAGCAAATTGAGAAAAATTAGCTAAAATAAGTCAGTTTAGTCGATTTTTTTGGATTGATTTTATTGGCATAATGATTTTCGCCCTTCAATCTTATTAAAAAAGTAATTTTAGCATTTTTCATTTATCATGAATTTGTATTTTTTATCAAATCACTCCAAAATAGATAGAAAAATTAATATTTATTACTAATAATACATGAATTAAATTGATCCATTTAATATTAATGGGACTAACTTAATCAGATCCCTATAGTAAAAGGACCTCTTTGTAATGAAAATTTTTATTTTTGAGAATTAAATCACAATAATATCATATTTTTGTTCATAATTTACAAACTGAATCACCAATTTGCAAATTTGCAATCTCAAACTCAATAAAGTTCAATAACTATTTGAAGCCGTTAAAATCTCGAAAGTTTTAAGCAGCAAAGCAACATGTGTGTTGATCCATTTCATCATCTTCCTCGCAGCAAAGCTTTCTCGGCGGTATCCATCTCTTCAAGAATCCTCGCCTTTCTCTTCGCGGGAATCGGCGCCGTCGGACCAAAGCTAATATAATGTCCCGAGACAGCATTCAATGCCGAATAAATCTCACGAAACGAAGCTCGACCCAACAAAGCTTTCTCCCTCCTGTACTTAGCCACCCAACTGTTCGACGTATCTCTAAGCTCCGCCACCGCGGTGGCGACGTTAGGGTCGTTTTTGTCCATGTTGATGGTGCTCCTCACTTTTCTGATGACATCGGAGGTCTCTTTTACGTACTCCTCGTCGTCGGCTGCGAATGCCGGTGGTGGTGTCACTGGTAAAAGCGATGAAAGAGATAGTGTTGCGGTGCTGACGGAGGAAAGAGACAAGAAGTGGCGACGTGAAGGCTGTTGGTGGTTGTGGTGCGGCAGAGGAGAGGGTGGTGGGGCGGCGGAGGTGGGGAGGAGGGGTTGGAGCTTGGGGGTAGGGGTTGGTAGCGTTGGGGAAGCCATGGTTTTTGGGGGAGAAAGGGAAATTCTTGTATTTGGTGCATGTAAAGGAGAAGTGGGTTAGTGCCACGTGGGCTTATCACCTTATCTAAAAAAGAGTTTTAATGGTTGAAATGGTTCAATGATATCTCATGTAGATTTTACCAATGTCCAAAGTGGCAAATAGATTTTGAGTCTTTAATTTCATGCAAGTGTCTCAAGTCTTAACCATGATCTTTTTTTTTTTTTTATTCTTATCGATTAAGTTTTAATTCGATTAATATGTATATTATTATTAATACAAAAAAACATGAGTTTGAATGTATCGCAGAATATTATCATCTTATTTATGAGTTGAAAAGTGATTATAAATAATTCTAAACATTGTGTGAAAGAAAATAAATATAATATAATCAAAATTTATGATAAAATTATTAAAAACAATTTTTTTTTTTTCCATTCTTCTTTTACTTTCGTCCATCCACTATGCTCACAAAAGTTGAAGTCTTGATTCAAATTTAATTTTGTTAACTTTACTTGTAATTATTTACTTTGATACGGTAATTATTATTAAAATTTATATACTCTTTTAAAATTTAAAATTTAATCTTTATATTTTAAATTTGAAATTTTGAATTTCCATTTTTTTATTTAAAAATATCGGTTCCTCCATCTAATTTTATCATTAAAATTAATGATTTTAAAAGTAATTAATTTTTTTAACTCTCAATATTTACATTTTTTTTATCAATTTGATATTACTCTTTAGAAGTAAAACGAAAAAATTAAAATTAATTGTTTTCATGTTTTAAATAAAAATATATTTTAAATATATATATATATATCGGATCAATATCGGATTATCTCCAAAAGACTACTACTTCACCTCTATTAAGGCAAAAACATAAGTATGAATCTCAAAAAGCACATTTTATGAGAGAGCTTTATCTTAAATCTCTCAAGTTGATAATTTAATTTTTGTGTTTGAATTAGGGTGTAAACGAGGTATTGATGCTTCCGAGTTATTCAAGTTCGACTTAAAAAAACTTAAATTCGATTCAGTAATTATTGAGTCAAGCTCAAGCTCAAGCAACTTGAACTTTTGATTTAGCCGAATTTGAACAACTCACTAGTCTTATCAATTTTTTTACTTTTTAATATATATTTTAAATATATTATATTATTAAGTTACATCATTACCCTTAATATATATTATTAATCCTAAGCTTAATTATCAAGTCGAGCTTAACAATATTCAAGCTCGGCTCAATTCAATTACATCCCTAATTTGAACTCATGTTTTTACCAATCTAATATATTTCTTTATCGAGCACACCAATAACTATCATAGTAATTTTTACAAACAAGTTATATGATCAAACAATCATAACTCGAAAATAAAAAAAAATTCATATGATGAGATTTAAATTTAAATTAACTGGATATCACTTTTTAAGTTAGAGTGAATACATTAAATTATCTTTTCAAAAGTCGCCCATCAATACAAATTCCTGCGTTAGCATAAATAGAAATTGGACTCTAAGATTGTAATAAAACAAGCATAAACCTTGGTTGTTGTTGTGTTCTAGTTAACAGTTTTAACTGTAAGCTGTGCTTCGAATCCTCTTAACAGTGCAAAGATCAAGGATTTTAAGTAATGTCCGGTCATTAGTGCACCTTGGTGTCTTAAATTGGCTAAGTGCAGCCCCATTCCCTACGAAATGATCCAAAATCTTATTAAAAGTACCTCTTCCAACGATACAAAGCTCCAACGGTCCGATTGAGTTGGTCCGTCTTGACACAACGTAGCCGTGGTCGACAAATGAGGCATCCATTTCCCGGGAACACTCGCAGAGTACCCGTTCCTCAACTTCGCCTTTGATCTCCCAATAGATCACGTAGTGGCCCGGTTGATGCGTTAGTTCAGCATGGCTCGTGAAATCGACTAGCTCGGCTTGGTGTTTGCTTAGCAATTGGGAGCCTCTTTCGACCACTAATTGAAGGTCTTTCTCGGTGTTTTTGTCGATGTTAACGACTAGTAATAGCTTTCTCCTGCATATGAATTTCAGTTTCGGGGTTTCGTTGTGAAATCCGCTCACTTCTACCACGTCTCCGAGTCTATATCTGTAAAGCCCTGCCAATTAATGCATGGTAAAACCGATTATGATTCGTGAAAAAAATTGAATTTATATCTATAAAGCTCTCATAAAAATATATAATTTTATCTCCAACCTCTTAAAAAAAGTTTCTAGCTTTGACCTAGGTACCAACTAACTAAATGCTTTTGAGTAAGCTCAGGTAAATAAATATACCCAAAAAAAAAAAAAAAAAACAACTCACCAGTAAAAGTAGTGAGAACGATCTCATATTCTTGTCCAACCTTGACTTGGGAAAGAGGAACCGGGTCATCTTCAATGAAATCAACACTACCCGAACCCGAATCTTGATCTTGTCTATAAAGAGGAACAAACTCGAAATACGAAAATGTGGGCATTACAGCAAAAGTGACCATTTCGGGTTCCAAAGATGGATCCAAATTCACCCCGATCCAACTCTCCGTCGACCCGTATTCGGCACTAACCAATGACAACGAACCACAATAATGCCTTAGTTTCATCAAGTAATGTTGCATGGATCCGGTCATTATAGAGTAAACGTATTTAGCATTCGGC
Source organism: Kokia cookei (assembly GCA_039519145.1). Taxonomy (NCBI): domain Eukaryota; kingdom Viridiplantae; phylum Streptophyta; class Magnoliopsida; order Malvales; family Malvaceae; genus Kokia; species Kokia cookei. The sequence goes on along the minus strand of CM076899.1, from coordinate 1,202,653 downwards.
CAAAGTTTAGGTACCAAATCGGACCAATCCGAGCCTTGTAAACCCTTGCAAATAGCTTCAATCCTCGAAGCTAAAAACGGGTTTGGTTCGATTATGTCCAACACGGCTTTCCGCATCTTCGGCAATGTTATTTTCGAGCTAACGTTGCCTTCTTTGATGTCTTCGCATAAATCTTCCCACTGTTCTTCGAACGAGGAGAAGGCATGGACGATGCTGTAAGCGAAAGTCGAGGCAATGCACTCGACCTCTTCGTGAAAGAAGAGGCCGAGTAAGAGGTGACAATACGTTGTTTGTTTGTAGTCCCCGTTCGAGATCACCTCGTGGGGACTACAAGTGAACAACTTTGTTTTCTCTTGTTTGATTCTGAATTCTTCACTCGCGAAATAGTGTGTTGTCGCCGTTCCAGCCATTAGTCCTCCTCTTGTTTTGAACCTTTTGCTACTGTATATGAACTCTAAGATCCTTCCTTTGTTTCGCGTTGGGTACACCCTGTAAAAGACATAACGAATGTTATCGTAATCAATTACATGATAATATCGAGACGTCCCCGAGTAGGGATTTAATGGAAAGTGGTGAAGGGAGGACCTTGATCTGTATGCTGCTGCTAATCGGAAGATCTGCAAAGTTGTCTCTGAACTATGACGGGTAAATGGTATGAACTTTTGTCGACCTTCAGTGGTACCGGAGCTGCAAACGAGAAACGTAAGCAAGCCATCGGGGACGAAAATGATAATTATATTTTATTTAAAGTTAATACGAAAAAATCATCTGCAAAATATGGAGGAGTAAATTTTGAAATATACTCATTTTTTGGGTAATAAAAGAAGGTTCCAAAGGAAACAATAATATCTAAAAGCCTTTGAAAGTACATTCATGAAATAAAGTCTTTGTACCAAACTCTGTTAGCATCATTATAGTACTTGAAAAAAATCTCGAATTTCAACTAATCAACTCGAATCTAAACTTATTTCAACTTGATTTGATCATAAAAAAAAAAAAAAACAACAATTTAAACCAGTTCAATTCAAACTTAAATTGACTTATAACCACAACTTATTTGAACACAAAGATGAAACAACCCAAACCCAAAACAAACCTACCTTTGACTAAATGAAGATATGAGCATAAGAACCACAAATTTATAGGATTTCACTAAAAGGAAAATGCCATGAAATCTCTTCCATTCTTTTGAGCTCAAAGCTATACCACGTGTTAAGAAACTGAATTTGTTCCAACATTATCTCGAAGATAAAACACGGACATAAAAAAAGAGAGATATAGATACCTTTACAATACACTTTAAGACAAGGGTCATGAGTGTCAGCCATGTTTGTCCCAAAGCTAAACAATGTCCTTACCTTAGAGAGAGAGTGGTAATAGGATGTTGGGTAAGAATAGGAGAAGTGTCTCCATCTGCAATTCGTTGAATAAAAGGCTCTAAATCTTCATGGGAAACTAATGGTACCAAAGCAGTGTAAAGTGATTCCATTTCACATGCATCCATCTCTCGAATGTCCAAGTCGTTGTCCCCTAACCATTTCTTTAAGTACTCCACGCCGCGGTTCAACTCCAGGATCTGGCGAAGGGTTTCTCTTTGAACCGTGGCGGCGTTGGTCGATACGGTGGAGAACCAACGGATAATGTCGTGATCATTGGAGCAACCATTGCCATTGCCATTGCTACCTTCAGCTTCCATAAAGGGACAACACAGAAAAGAAACGAAACGAATAGAAAGGTAGCGAGTAAAATGAAAATTTTGGGTGTTATGGCAACTTGAAGAAATAAAAAAATATCTTTTGGATATTATTAGGGTAAATTACATTAAATGTCACTAAATTATTAGTAAATTTATGTTTTAGTTACTTAATTTTAAAAAGTTACAAAATGGTCGTTGAGCTATTCGAAAATTTTCATTCAAGTAATTAAATTATTCAGAGGTCTTTATTTAAGTCATTGAGTTGATAAGATTTTTTTAAGTTCGATTTGTGAACTACAAGTGATGATTCAATAATTTATACGATGGATTTGTATCTATTGATGAGTAGAAGAACATATTTTAAATCCAAGTTGATCTAACGATCAACATTAGAGATTTAGTTTTCATATTTCATTCAAAGCTATTTAATGAAAAAAATTGAATTGTACAAAAAACGGATAAAGAGAGCTTTTGATTGATGTAAATAGTTCAAACGAAGGTTATACAACAACGATTTTAATAGCACAATAACTTGAATGAAAATTTTTAATTAGTTTAATAATTATTTTGTAATTTTTTAAAATTAAATAATTAAAATATAAACATATTAATAATTTAATGATATTGCACCATGGTTGAAGTGTTGGATGGGTTCTCGACCACAATTGATGGGGTTGCTGTCATTTTGGGAGAGAGATTTGATTCTTTGAGGGTAGACCCAGGAATTTAGAAGGGGACCATAGACTAGAGACTATATTTATTTAATGAATTTTTGGGTCATATTTAAACTTAAATCCCACTCGACTTATCGACGAGTCAGGTAAGGTGAAAATTTTGAGTTTATGAATTTTTATATTCAAGTTTTATTATTTATAATTATGATTTCGAAGTGATTCGATTTTTCGTTTTTTGTGCGTTATATTAATTAAATTTTATATTTTAATTATTCAAAAATAT